>VDFB02265141.1:192301-252021 GCA_007258455.2 Sequoia sempervirens
CCACAAGACACCACCCCTAATCACTTTTCTACCCAACATAAAATCCCAAAAAATATAACTTAACAAATAAAGATGTTCAATCATTATAAAGATCTGCAACAAAGCTTTCAGCTATTTTTTCCTTTTTCCATGGGAGTGATGAAGTATATTGAAGGCTGCTTTTTACTTCTTTTTTCCCTTTCAACCTTATGCCAAATCTCCTCCTACTCATCTAACCATGTGAGCTTGACTAAGTTCTCATATGGAATACTCCTACCTTTAAAGTGATCCATGCTCAAACATGTCGACCTTCCACCCAACTCTCCTTCTAGAATACTTGCCTACTCAACTAAAGATGAAAACCCACCACCTACTCTTGAGCCTTTTGTGTGGATTCCTTATTGGTGGTTGTAAAATTTGGATCCTCAACTTGGAAATTACCATCTAGGATTTATTTTTCCACCAAATAGTGGTGGGGAGAGACATCATTCCACCAAGATGCTTGAATAACCCTCTTCCGCTTGGAATAATGATTAACACTATGACCAATGTTGAAGAATATATGACAATGGAATGGTAATCCTTTGTAATCAAGCAAGTGAATCCATTACCCAATTAAAAATTTAATGTGTGCATCCACAGGAAGATCCTTTGTAATTTCCATTTCTACCAAAATTTGTGCATAAGTAGTGTGTAGAAAATTTAGAGAACCCTCATCAATCCCCAAAAATTTCCCCAAAGATTTTCTAATGGCTTCAAAACATGATTCAAACCATAAATGTAGAGGGAGATTTGGAAGCTTTACCCAAAGTAGAACTAAATCAAAGGATTTAGTGGTTGGATTGAAATCGGGATGCCATGGCTACAAAATCAACAAATGTTTTTCCTCCCAACTCTATTGGTAATCACATAGAACAACATTCTTTTCCTTCGTATTATCAAACACCACCACAAAAAACCCCCTTGCATTGGGGTATATTTGAACATCACCCTCCAAAATTGGGTGCTAGATCTTTGATATCTAGCAATGCAGGTTGGAAAGGCATGGCCAAAACCCCTAAAATCTCCCTATCAAACCTAACTCCGCAAAATACCTTACATTCTCATTCACTTCATCTGTAGTGACACCATCGAAGGAGATTGAAGGGGTCGTTATAGCACATCACAAGGGCCTAGAAACCTTATCCACCCCCAGATCCTTTATACCTACTCCCAAACTCCTTACTTGTCCCCCTTCCCACCTCCACTCCTCCTTTGGCATAGAGGCCCAAACAAAAGGAGCCTCCAATGAGTAAAACTGAAATCACCCAACCCTCCCATGTTAACCCGACGAGGAACTCCCAATTCCTAGCTTCATGTATGGATGCCCATGCTTCACAACCTCTGCATATAGAAATGATTTTTGACCTACGTAGCAATATTTCTCTAGAAACCTTCACCTATCCCAGCCGTAGGAAACCCTAGCCATAGTGGGCAAGGGAAGACACAAAGACGACATCATTGAGATCACATAGACTTACTCTTTTTATCTCCTATGGGGGGAATATTTTATTTGATCATATTTTGTGAGATTATAGTAATTATGTAGAGCACCATGTATATTTTAGTAGTGTACTACAGGTCACTCGTGTATTGTTTATTGTGCTCCAAAAGTATAGTACTATCTGCATCTTCAACTTCATAGAGTTTTTTTGCCTTTGTGTCATTTATGTATTCATAGTTGAGTATTATTCTATATTTCACTCATGAAATATTATGTATCTCTTGATCGAAACTATTTAGAGGTTCATTGATTCCAATAGACACCATCATTCTTGGTAGAGTTTAAAACTTTGACATGCTTCAAGAATTCTTCATCATGTTTCTATCTTCATGGGAAATCTTTTCAAGAGGTCTTATCCTTCTCTTTCTCTTTTTTGGAGAGGATTTGTTTTCCATTTAGTTTTCTCATTTTCTCCATTTTTGAGAGATCATTATTGTACATGAGTACTTCATTAGGCATTGTCGGGATTCATTTTTTTAGTGACTCACTCCCTAAGTATCACTTAAGGGGGTGTGCTAGTGTGAAAATAGGTATTATCAAACTAGTTACCTTTTAGCCTACTTCGTAGAGTCTTATTCACACTACACTTAAGCTCAATTAGAGGTTATCTAGACTATTGTCTCACCTCATGTAGACTCACCAATTTTCCCAACACTTATCCATAGAGTCCTAAAAAAAATTATACTTGGAGGGCTCGTTAGAGTTTTCCTTTATAATAAATGATCATTTGTACATTTTATATAACATGCATATGATATCTTATCATTTTTCACATTACTCATTTGTGGATTTTTGGAGTTTTCAAGCAAATCTTATCCAATTCCAACATTAAACACATGATTCGTAATAGATTTAGGTTTAAAATTTCATAAATCTCTAACAAGAAGTCGTGGGCACCGCTTGCAATGGTAGAAGATCATTGTTTCCCAAGGTCCTCATGAAAGTCTATATGTTTCCTATTTTGGACGACCTGAAAAATGGTATATATAGATTCATTTTCATTTCAAAATGTAGTTTTCATTTTTCTCTCAAAATATACAAACAAAACATACTTTTTTATAATATTTTCCTATTCTCAAGTATAAATTGTATAATATACATGCCATGTATAAAGACTAATATTTTTCTCCTCTTGAAACTACCATACTATCTATTCTTTGAGTTTGAGTTGTATAGTATGGGTATGGTCTCTTGTAGTATAATTCACCCCTCTTATAGTTGTATTCTCCATATCTTTTACATCTTAACAATAATTAGTATGATATGTGTAATCCTTCGCTAGTTTTGAATGATTGTCTTGTGTTGTTAGTACAAGGAGAGAACTCAACTAAACTTTGGTGCATCGCCATCCTTTTCCTTTATATAATCCTTCTTCCCATTTTCTCTTGTAAATTTCTAGATTATGGTTAAATTTACTTTACTTAGTGTTGAGTTGGATCAACATTGCATCTAGGTTTAGTAAAGTAACCAACCTTCTTTGCAAGTCTAATCTCATCAGCAAAGTCCTACACCTTGAGATCATTCCCATTGTATAATTGGATTTTCAAACAACAAGTTCAATAAAGGGTGCAAATTTTAGCTATAGCAATATGTACAATCGTTTTTACATTTTCATTTCAAATTTTATTTCCAAGATATATTTATACTACACATGATCTTCTCTTTTAATTTTTTGGTATGGATGTGGGATAATATGAAATGTAATTTTAGGTAATTCTTAAGGTTCCATGTACCTATTTCAAGAAGAAACACCTACTTATTAGTGTAGAATACCTTTCTTGAGGGGAAAATATGTAAGTGCCTAAAAATAGACCAACATACATGGAAAGTATGATGGTGATGCAATGGCCCAATACATGACCCATGTGGCATGAATAAAATATTTTCCTTGTTAATCCAAACTTGATAGAAGTGCAATGCCATTCAATAGGGCCTCCTTTGAGTTTGATTCTATGTTTATTTATTATTTTCCAAGTGTTCGTGATTTAACACTTTTGAAAAACTTATGTTTTGGTTGAAAGTGAAAGTATTATGCTATTAAAATCAAATTTATTGTTTATTAAACCTATGATCACTTTGGAAATTCTGCAATTGCCTCAAAAAAATTATACTTGTAAAATTTGTGATCCTACATCTTATTTTTGCCTATGCAAATTTCTTATGTGTGTCATTCTTGCACTAATTTTGGTTTGGAAAGCCTCATTCATTTTTTCTTTGGATGTGCCTGATATAGAGAGAACTCCTAGTTAGCCTCACTAATTATGGATTTAATATTATTAATATATTACAAAATACTTTGTACAATTATTTTAATTGCTTCTATTTGAAACTTTTTACTCTTATCTCTTCATACACACATACAATAATAGGTATAAGCATTAATTTGAGTCTCATACAAGTTTTCATAGAATTGAGTCTCATACAACCTCTGGGCTCCTTAATTCATATTTTTTAGCTTCAAAGCAATGTAATAAATCACAATAATTGTGTTTTATTTGATTCTACACTCCCCCAATCCTATTTTCAGTTTCCCTACCTTGCTTTCATTAAGAGGAGTATACAAAGTTGGGAGAGAAGTTTTTTTTTGAGCTCCAAGGATGATCTTACCAACAACAACAACAATCAATTCCTCATCTTGAGTGTTCTCATATCCCAAGTATGGAGTTCCTCTTTTATTTTACTTTATAATATTTCATTCATTGTAATAATTTAGAATAAAGAATAGTTGTTAAAATAGTTATCTTGTTGCTCTAAAATATCAACATTTATTTATAAATTTTTACATTTATATGAGTTTCAATGTATTAGATTAAATTAGTTTATTTCCTTACAATTATCATTTTTTTAAAGTATCATGGATTCCCTTTCAAATCATATAGAATAAAAAAAATCCCTTAGCAACAACAATTTCAACAAAACCTACCAATAGGAAAAAAAATGTGAATAAGATTGTTCTTGTACCAACACTATAACAAAATTTAGTAAACACTTGTATTTGAAAGTGAAATTTTGATTGAAATTTGATAAAATGAAGGCATTAAATTGTTAATAATTGATTGCTTTTGTTTATTTTCTTTTAGATTCTTTTATCTAAATTAGAATAAAATAGAAAATAGAAATGGCTACTATGTTAATCTTAATTTGGCAATGCAAGTTATTTCAAAACACAAAAAGATGGAAATATTATTTTCTTGAGTAATTTATTTTGATAGATTGCATTAGATAGACCTAATTAATTTTCATATAAAAAACATATAAAACACAAAAAAGAATAAATTAGTTTCATTTTGTGTCATAGTACCATTTATTTTGGCATTTAAATTAGTCATTGCTACAATCCAAAACACAATAAAACTCCAACAAAACAAAAAGTACAACAACTAGGCCCTTTGTATTTGAGATAGGTGCTCCTAAAATTATCTAAACAACATTCTAAAATTAAACCAAATCAAAATATAGTATCCAACCATTTCAATTTTCTAAACAAGGTCAATCTCTCAACAAGCAAACATTCATAATACAAGTAAATGAATGCTAAAATTAATAACAATAGTGAAACATCTAATTAAAAGGGATTGTGATGAGTTTTTACCATTACTTCTTCTTTTGATCATTGGTGGAATTTTATTACTATGACCATGTATGTGAGAAGATTGAGTTGAAACTACTTTGAAAGAAATCAAATAAATTATCCCAATTCTTATTGTTGTACAGATAAAAGAGCACACCTTGATCAATATTAAGCTCAACACGTATATTGGTGAACTTAGCACAAAGAAAAAATCCTTTAGGGATGATTTCTCTCACTTTTATTTTCATTTCATTACATCTCCTAAACCTTTTCTTTCTTTTGTCAAATTATTTTTAAATACCTATGCTACCCTTGAATATGTTAGGAAAAGCAAGAACTCTAGAGAAAGTCCATTCTAGTGAGTTAGTTTCCCATACCTTTGACCACTATGTTCCTTTTAAACCCATAACTCATACAATGAAAAGATTTGACTATGAGGATATCGACTTTGATGGTGATCATCAAGAGCAAGAATAAGATGCTTGAATTTTGAGAGAAAAAAATTGGTATGATATGTGGTCTCAAAGAATGCAATGACTATTAAGGATGTTCACTATGCACAACATAGTGAAGCCTTGAAAGTAGCTAGTTTGGTGTGACTGACCAAAGCCATTTCTAACTTTTTTTAATTAATTTATCGTAAGCCTATTATAAACATGTTGATATAAATAGATACATGGATACACACTTTATTATGAATTTAATTTTGATGTCTTTTGTTGTGCAAACCCTTAGTGATCGTAAAATGTTTTCCAAATATGCAAATCTAATAATGCTTCCATTCTCTATGACTACAACTCATTGATTGTGATTACCACAACTATAATTTAAAAAAAAAACTAAGGGCAATTAAAATTCATTCCCTAACCATTGAATTTTGATCTACATATCTTCTATCATATGCACACATAGCAAGTATATAGTGTCAATAATTTGGAGACTATGTATACTAGACAATAGAAGCTACTATAGATTAAAAAATAATATTATTCATCTTTTTTGCTTGTTCTTACTTGATTTTTAGCTTTCAGCTGAAATCAGGTAACTTAGTGTTTATTCTTTTTGTGTTTTTGTTTAAAAATTAAAAGATACATTATATTCTACTAAGTTCATTAATATGCATGAAAGAGATTGTCAAAAAATAGATTGCATTTTATTCCAGTGTTGCAATTACAAAAAAATGAGAAAGAGAACCATGTGTATTGCAATTGTAATCTTTATTGATAATCATGAGAGTATAAATGTCCCTCACAAGCCAAGGGACTAGCTATCTTAATGCTAGTAAAGAATAAATCATACACATATGGATATAAAATTAAATTGCATATAACATGAAAAGGGACCTGCCATTTCCTGGTGGAATGACGAATCTCGTTGACTTGGCCTCGCATCATCTCGATCCTACTCTACTACTTTGATTCCATTTGAAACCCTCCTCGTTGCTCCTAGGTTTCCTGTATTGGATTAAAATAATGTTGTTAGAGCAATGAAAGATCCCTAATCAAAATTATATGCAAAATATCCATAAACGTGTCATCAAATGTCTACAAGCATTAAAATAGCAGTATACCATAAGTGTCCTTGAAAACAAGAAAGGAGTGATCAAACACACCTATGATATGCTTTGTTTATCTAATTTTTTGTTCCTTGTGCAGATTTAGGACAAGTCTTGTTACTATTCTGATTCAACTAATTATAGCATGTGAGGTAAATGTGGCTCCCACGAGGGTAGAGCTCATCATGCTACCCTCTAATGTTTTAAGAGGGATAGGAAATTGAGAAACTTGATCAAATCAATGATAAACATGCTATTAATGCATTAAATCAATATGAAATCACACCAATTGATCAAATTTCATTATTAGATTCAAAAGATGCAACACATAATGTGAGTTGTCATGAAATTCATACTTCATAATGAATTAGTTATATGGCTGCCATCATGTCAAAAGGAAGGTACATTTTGTTGGAAATTTCTTTTAATCATCTTGAGTGGATCCATGATCCATTTTATTAAAAGAAGTAAATAATTTAAGAGATTCATCAAGTTCAATTATGCATCTCTTAAAAAATGAAGGAGGAATCAAGGCATGCCTGAAGCCATCATGAGGCATATGGGGCAACAAGAAGTAACAATCCAAGGTATTGTCAAGTCCCTCTCACCTCAAACCTATTGGAAAACCACACATCACATAGGATAGTGAGCTTTTAGGTCACCAACATAGGTGACATGTGTTTTCCCACTAGGATTAAAGTGAGGAGATGGTATTATTTGTTGCACATGATCAAAAAGCAAGAAATTGTTGTGGAAACCATGAAGATTGGGGCAGTCCTAAAGGAGAATACATGCTACATTTCATAGTGGGACAAAAACAATGACCTACATTAAAGGGACAACAAGAATCAATAAGAAATAACAACCTTGTGGGCCAAGAGTCAAAGACATAGTAGTGAAAAGAACATGGTGAAAGATACAACAAATCTACATGAGCCAAAAGAAGTATACACTTCTCACATTGAACCAAATCTAAACCAAATAAATGATCATTGGAGGCATGAAACATATACAATCATGCTATAGGACAACAAGGTCCAAAAAAGAAATGTATTTCAAAATGAAATGAACAATATGGAAGCAAATCACATCATGATATCAATGCATTTCAAAAAATAGTGCCCTCAATGGAGCAACCCCTAAACATGACCATTAAAGAAGGCTATGTAAAGAGAATGTGTTTTGTAAATGAGACCAACATATGAACATCTAAAAGCAGTTGGAAAGCATTACTAACAATCAAGGGATGTAGGGTAGTGCTCCAATAAAGCTAACAAAATTCCAACATAATGATCAGCCACTTACCTTCAATAGAGATTAAAGCAAGCCTATTGAAAAGGTATCAAACATAGAAGATGGAGCCAACTAGCAATGTTTCCAAAGTTATATTTCAATTAGCATGTGAACAAAAGCAAATCACCTTAAGCATAATGATGGTTGAGGATCACAGTAAAGAAGCATATAGGGCAATTATGTATGTGGCAGAGCATCCAAGGTGTCAAAGCACCATAATGTAATGGACAGTCAACAATTTTCATCAAGAAACTAGTCAAGGCATTGTGCACTATCATATCAGGATGGAGATTTAGTAACTGTTGCTTGTTATGGTCACTATTTTTATTCTAAAAGGGCCATTGTTATTTGTCACCTTGAAGATCTAAACTTGACCAGAGAAAAATGAAGATACACAATTATATAGTGTTATTACTTAATAATGCACAAAAGAGTTAGGTTTTATTAACATCAAATACATAACAGTCTCATAAGGGCTTCCATGAATCATAGTGCTTCAACTAATTACAGATGGAAGTAATGAACAAGAAAATTCCTTTATGAGTTACATGGGGCAATCATGCCTAAGTGAGTTTCACTAAATAGGTGCATGAGTATCTTACAGGTTTGCATTACTCAAGGAAAGCTAATGCCTCACTATGATCTGCAGTAGTCAGGGAGAATGTAAGAGATAGTCATATTCATTTTTGGTAGTCACTTCATCATTGAAGGGACATGAAAGTATTTTATAACTGTCTTTTTAGGTCTTTCCATTACTCCTCAATGTATCAACAAAGGGGCAATCAGGATGTGAAGATTACTTACATTTCATTCATGGATTCCCTATACCTTTTTTGTTTCCAGTATCATGGTTCTGCAAGTGAATAGTAATAGTCAAGGTAGAGATGAGATCTAAAAGACTCTAAATATGTGTGAAGCTCAACAAAAGGGTAGTATTTAGTGGATGATTCTTTCATGGTTTCAACCCAACTGATTTGTTAATGGTGCCAGAGAGAAATATTGAAAGAGATCCTCTAGGTCAATCATGGCATCTTGCCATAGACAATGATATCCAAGACCTAGTGAGCATTGTTGATCAAAAGTATCTTGATGCAGACCTCAATGGTGATGTGGGGGAGAAAGATAATCTTTCAAATAATAACAAGAATTCAGAAAATTAAAACAAGAATTGCCTTCATGATTCTAAAGAATTGCAAAATGGAAAAGAAGTGTAGCTTTTAAATTATACCCACACTGTGCAATGACATTGAATAATTTTACAGCCAAACCTTTGGGGGCAACATTCTCTTCATGCAAACAAATCTGAGTTCTTCACAAAATGAGAAAAATCCCATCTGGGTTTATACCAAATACAACTTCATAGATGCAAAAAAGGAGAACTTTTATGATAATATTTAGAGAATGTGTCTTGGCTGCCTGGTAAGGTCATTTTCTTCACAAATTACAAAAAAACCACTTGTGTTTTATTATGAAATGCAAAATATAGAGGTAAACAAAGAGTGTTTTCTTCTTAAATAAAAAACCCATCTTGTGTCATGGCAGTTTGGTAAGGTCATTTTCTTCAAAAATTACAAAAAACCCACTTGTGTTTTATTATGAAATGCAAAATATAGAGGTAAACAAAGAGTGTTTTCTTCTTAAATAAAAAAACCATCTGGGTTTGTGTCAAATTGCAATTACAGAGGTGGTGAAGGTAAGATGCATGGAGACATTTAACAATGACAAATGTATACAATACTCCAATACATTTTCATGGTCACAACCTATAAATGTCTTTTCATCACAAAGACATAAAAAAAACAACCTAGGTTGTTGCAAAACTATAAAATATCATGAAGAAAATTGAAATGAAGGAAAAACCCTAGTTGATCATTCATGTTGGCAGCTGGTAAAAGCCATTCTTTGTTTACATTGTCACAAAAAACCCACTTTGGGTTGTGTTTCAAAATGCAAAATACAAGGAATAGCAGAAGGTTTCTTTTTTTAGAAGAGACAAAAAAGTATAAAAACCCTAAGCTATTCTCCATGGTCGCGGCCAGAAGAACTATTTTTTTCTCATAAAACAGTAAAAGACTTGGGGTTTCTTGAATTGATTTCAATACAGAAGAAAAATAAGCATTTTTTCTTTATCTTTTAAGCTAGAGGCTCGAAATGAGCTCGTTTTGCTCAAAAAATCAAAATGGAGTGGGTCGAAAAAAGCTTACCTAAGCTTTCTTTCATTTTCCTTCATATATACAAGTTTGTGTCACATGACGAAGCTTTCAGTTGAGCTTCAAAAAGTCACCATGGTGGTTGTAAAAGAATGATGAAACAATCATAGAGAAAAATGAAACAGAAAATCATCAAAACATGTCCATGTCACAGCTTTTTCCCCACAAATGGCCTTCAAAAAATGAAAAAAGGCAGATTTTGTATACAAAACCACAAAATACCTGTTACTTTTTGTGTTTCCATCAGGAAATTAGCCAAAAATCCATTTGACATCATGTTTTGAATGCTCTCTTCAAACCCTCATGGTGGCAGAGGCTTCTTCCAGAAGGCTCGAAGCAAAAAATGAAATGCTTTTTGCCTTGTTCCATTATTTTGTTAGGGTTTGAACCCTACATTGGAGGTTGATGGGATTTTTTCCCATTATTTTAAAAAATGAAACACATTTTAATGTGTGGTGGGGGGAAAATGGTAAGTTCCATGACTTAGGCTTGTGCCTTATGTTTTCTATTGTCATTTAAAATTGCTAAGTCCTCCAAGTTGAAGCATGTGACCCTGGAGACATATATGCCTCGAGGACTTTAAGTTGTGCCTTCCAAGAAGTGTGGAGCCCTTTATGATCATATAGGCTGAAATATTGGGGCCTTTTATTTGCCTTTGAAAATCAGGAGTTGTGGACTAAGTCATAGTCATGTCCTTTTGGCCTTGAAGTGAAGAATGAAGGTAAATGAAAATGATCAAATGCCTTGGAGTTTTGATTTTGCTTAATGCTTTTGGAAGCATTTAGATATATCATTATATTTTGCATTTTATTTCAAAGTGTAAAAACATCATTTAAGTGATTTGCAAATCACTTTAATGTTATTCATATGCAAATGTAAATGTAATCCAAGGATAGTGGTGGGACCTTTTTGCATTGGTCATTAAAATGTAAAGTAATTTGTTTAAGTGATGGATTATAAATCACTTAAGCAGATTATTATTGTTTTAATGCAAATTAGAGTCTTGTGTTTTCAAAACACACATGTAGCATGGGTCAAGGCTATGGGAGACAAAATTATGACTAGAAAACATGAGGAGAGTGTGTGAGTTGTGCCTTTGACTGTTTTGGAGATAAATGTGTTATTTTAGAGGCAGTTTTGTCACATTTTTGGTGACTATGGTCTTGGCTTGACCTTGGACCATTTGGAGGACTTTTTGGAGTGATTTTAGAAGGTTCTTTTTTGGCCTCAGTGTTGCATCCGACCAGACCCTTCTAGATGGACATGTGTGAGGGGATTTGATTATTTTTTGTTTGAGTAAATTCAAACAATGTTTTGGAGTCAATTCTTTCTTTCCAGCAGAGTGATAGCTTAGTTTTGTGGGTTATCTTTTCAGTAGGAGCAGTATTGTAACTTAGATGGACTTGTGATATAGTGAGTACTTTGAATCAATAAAATAGAGCATTTTCCCTTCTCATTTCATGTTTTATAGTATGTTGTTATTGATTGATTAGTTTGTTTTGTGAAATTTATCTTTCCTTGCAAACTTATCTCATGTTTAGGCATCTATTTAGCAGAAAATGCATTGCTATAGGTTATAAGTTGTGTTAGTTAACAGTGTTGTTAGTTGTGAGACTTTTTTTTCCTTCTAAGAGTCTTGTTTAGAAACCCCCTTATAAATTACTTATGTGAAATGCATGTGAAAATGAGTTGTGTAAACAAGGTTTTATGACATTGTTTTGAATGTGAAGCTGTTATCAAGTCTTAGTTGTTTTTTAGTGTATCACCTTAGGTAGTTTTAGTTAATGTTCATGTTTTATGCATCTCTTATCCTTTTCCTCAAAAATCATTAGTTAGGTGGCATCAAAAGGGGATCCATCCCATAATCTGGAGATTTGCTTTCAAATAGGACACCCACAACCTAAAAGCAGTCCCATGTTACATCCAAACCTAGTAAGTTCTTTCATAGCTTGGCATTAGGGGTGTAGATTTGGATCACTAACACTTGCAATTAGCTTTTATTAAGTTTGTAAAAGATAGAATCCATATTTTAGATATTTTAGTTTCAAAATATAAGGCACTATAAACTAGGTTCTAGATAATCTTCTCAACCAAATTCATACACTAAGTTCAAATTGTATATAATAAGCTATTGAAATTTCTTATTCTTTCTTGCAAATGGATTTTTATGCTTAAATTTATAAATAGCAATTTAATAATTGTTGGCACAAAAATTTAAAATATGTTTGCTAATTGACATATTTAAACACCATTCATGCTCAAACTTGTATTTATTAATCACAAATACAACTATTAGGTCTAGTTGAGATAACCAGGGCTCTTAAGAGATCACAAGTACAATGTAGCCTGGAATGATCTAGCATGCTGGAATGCAAAATAGGACCTTGCCTAGTGTAAACCCACCTACATGGACATGTTGGAACTGTTGATTTGGTCACATGACAAACAAAACAAAAATTGTGCCACCTTGCAACTTTCTCTTCAATGCATTTGACACTTTTTCCAACATGTGAAAACTTGTCACCACGACCAAATAGATTGGAGATATGAAAAAATGAGAGAGGTTATTGTAAAGGGACCCTACGTAACCTTGTACCTTCAGACATAATGTTTATAAGTGCCATGCTTTTTGAGAAAGAGTTAGTCAAAGTTTTCCACTTTTTTGCACTTAGGGCTCTTAAGAGAAAGCGCCAGTACAATGTAGCTTGAAATTTTTTGGCATGTTGGGGTGCAAAAAAATATCTTTTCTAGCTTAAATCCACCCACCTAGACATGTTGGAACTGTCGATTTGGCTACATGGTGAAAAAAATGAAAATTACGCCACCTTGCAACTTGCTCTTCAATGCATTTGATTCTTTTTCCAACATGTGAAAACTTGTCACCGTGACAAAATGGATTGGAGATATGGAAAAATAAGAGAGGTTATTGTAGAGGGACCCTACATGATCTTATGCCTTCAAAACAAATAGTTGTAAGTGCCATGGTTTTTGAGAAAGAACTTGTCAAAGTTTGCCACTTTTCGCACTTAAGGCTCTTAAGAGATCACCAGTATAATGTATCCTAGAATGATTTGGAATGTTTGGGTGTGAAATAGGACCTTTCCTAGCATAAACCTATCCATGTGAATGTCTTCAAACTGTTGATTTGGCTACATGACAAATATAACAAAAAATACACCACCTTGCAATTTTCTCTTCAATGCATTTGACACTTTTTGCAATGTCCAAAAACTTGTCACCACAGCCAAATGGATTGTCCAAATATGAAAAATTGGGAGAGGATATTGTAGAGGGACCCTACATGACCTTATACCTTTAGAAAAAATGGTTGCAAGTGCCATAGTTTCTGAGAAAGATCTCGTCAAATTTTTCAACTTTTTGCACTTAGAGCTCTTAAGAGATCATTGGTACAATGTAACCTAGAATGATATGACATGCTAGGATCCATAATAAGACCTTGCATACCATAAGCCGCTCACCCGAATGTGTTGGAACTATCAATTTTTCCACACAACGAACATAATGAAAATTATGCTACCTTGCAACTTTCTCTTCAATGTATTTGACACTTTTTCCAACGTGCTAAAACTTGTCACCATGGTGAAATGGATTGGAGATATGAAAAACTAAGAGATTTTATTGTAGAGGGACCCTACATGACCCTATTCCTTTAGAGGGAATAGTTTTAAGTGTCACAGTTTTTGAGAAATAGCTCATTAATGTTTGCCACTTTTTTCGCACTTAGGGATTTTAAGTGATCACCATACAATGTATCCTAGAACGATTTGACATGTTGGGGTGTGACATAGGACCTTGTTTAGCATAAACCCATCCACCTAGACATGTTCAAACTATTGGTTTGGTCGCATGACAAACAAAATGGAACCTTGCAATTTTCTCTTTAATGAATTTGACGCTTTTTGCAATGTCCAAAAAACTTGTCACCACAGCCAAATCGCTTGGAGATATGAAAAACTGAGAGATTTTATTGTAGAAGGATGATACATGGCCCTATACCTTCAAGAAGAATGGTCATAAGTGCCACAGTTTTCAAGAAATATCTCATCAATTTTTTCTACTTTTTCATACTTAGGGCTCTTAAGAGATCGTTGATACAATGTAGCTTGGAATGATTTGACATGTTGGGGTGAGAAATAGGACCTTTCCTATCATAAACCTACCCACCCGAACATGTTGGAGGTGTCAATTTTTTTGCACGATGAACAAAATGAAAATTATGCCACCTTGCAACTTTCTCTTCAATACATTTAACACTTCTTCCAATGTGCGAAAGCTTTTCACCACAACCAAATGGATTGGAGATATGAAAAGATGACAAAATTTATTGTAGAGGGACCCTATGTTTACCTTGTACCTTTAGAAAAAATGTTTGTAAGTGCCACAATTTTTTTAAAAAGTGCTTTTCATAGTTTGCCACTTTTTCTCACTTAGGGCTCTTAAGAGACCATTGCTATATTGTAACTTGGAATGATTTGGCATGTTGGGGTGTGAAATAGGACCTTGCATACCATAAATATGTGCACTTAGACATGTTGGAACTATCATTTTGGTCACATGATGAACATAACAAAAATTACACCACCTTGCAAGTAAGCATAAAGGCAACCCAAGAAGGTATCCGAAAGATTAATCTTCCATTGCTTTCTTTAATTGTAGAAAGAGAGGACATATAACACAAGAATGTTGGTATGCTTACTCATTTTCATTTGTGCAATGAGTAACCATTTTGGTTTTGTGCTATAAGAATTTGTCCATCGCCAAGAATCCTAAGTACTTCATAAAGAAGGAAAATTTGTTACACCACTCTAAGATAAATAAGACATCAAGGTTTACAAAGCAACAAGGATGTAGATTGCAAGTACTACTCTTCAAATTGGTATGAAGAGAAGCTATAGAAGAAGTAAAGACTGTCCAAAGATACAAGAAAAAAAGATTTCACTTTATGGAGCAGCAAGGAGGAATATAACCCATCAAGGGTGAATATGGAGTAGTCAAACAATTTATTTGAGAGGAAAACATATGGGAAGCCCATTTCATTAAAGAGGCTGTAACATTTTATGCATTCCCACATGTTCATGTTGATATGAAAGTCATGCATGATTTTGTTCCCACTTGGTTCACATGAAAAGACAGGTGAGAAGAGGCACTCTATGTTGTGAGAGCATTTTTGCAAAGATTGAATGCCAAAAAATTATAAAGGTGGAAGCAAGTTGGTTTCGTATTTATCCATACAAGTTCAAATATATTTAAAATGACATCAAATATAGCATTTATATTTACTCATCATTGTTGTACATAAAGAATAAAGAAAGTGAATAAATCACCAGAGTTCAAGGATGTTGATCATAGATTGTAATCAAAATAATTTAATCATAGATTGTAATCAAAATAATGAAATTTTATATGCTAAATCAAAGTTAAGTGTGTACTTACCCACTAGTTTGGATGTCATGATGGTTAGTATTGGTGTGAAGTTGGTTGAATTCCATCAAATATTGTGGTTGTGTCATTAGATATTACCTGCAACAAATATGGTTGCATTGGTAAGAGGAAAGTTAGACAATGAGATGTTGGTGATAAGTGTGGCAGAAGTTATAATATTGTAGAAGTTGCAAGGAGGATTGAATGTAAAGAGTTATATTGATGGGATCTACAATATCTATGCAAGATTAAGTCACCATGAGAAGGTGGTGTATCATGTAAATGGTATAAGATTAACTATATAGGATGAATTAAGCATGATAAGGATATAAACCATCAACTAGGCCTACCAATATTCACTCAATCCTAAGGATAAATTATCATGGAGATATATTTCAACTAGCAACAAAAGGATAGTTTCTAATGTTGATGATGATGAGGAACTAATGTATGTAGTTAAAAGAAGGTACAACCAAGAAAAAGAGGACAATATTACCTACAAGTAGAAAAGTAGTTATGAGGCAAGAGAAAAGGTGTATTTAGCTATTGAAGAAGGTAGATTTGGTCAAAGAAAGGATAGAGGATTCATGGGTGAATTCTTCAAGTTTCAAGAAGTGGTTCATGGGGCCTTAAACTACCATAAATGCAATGGGAAAGTAGTAGAATTGGATCCTAGAGTCATGTTACTTGAGTAGATGGAATGATAATGCTTCATCTAAATATACAAAATAATACAAGCATGGATAATTCCTCATGATGAAAAGAATATTTTAAAACTAGCAAGATGGAAGTATGAACCCAATGAAAGAGTTTTTTTAACAATATGCAAGGTAATAGGTAATTGTTGTAACCTCATAATTAATAGTGGGAGTATGGATAATTTAGTTTATTTCAAGATAGTAAAGAATTTGGTTTCTTTCAAATGGAAAAGAAGTTTGGGTTGAGAAGAATACCAAATCCTAATCCATATAGAGTGGTTTTTTTGTAAATTGACCATCAAATATTGGTAAACCAACAATCTTTATTGAACTTTCATATTATAACTTATGTAGACAAGGTCATAATTAACAGTGGGAGTACAAATAACTTAATTTCTTTGAAGATGGTAGAGAAGTTTAGGTTGAGAAGATTATCACATACTAATCCATATATAGTGTCATTGTTGATAATTAGCCATACAATATTGGTAAGCAAAAATGGTTTGTTGAACTTTCAAATTGGCACTTATGTAGACAATGTGTGAATTTCCATTATGTGGATGAACATGATCAATGTGAATTTCACTATATTGAAAAATACTAAAGAAGAGGTGATTTATAGCCCAAGGTGATCTATAGATCAATTTAGTGCATGACTAATGATTTGGAGGAGTAATCGTGACAAATTCTTTCACATCCCCCCTAGGACTTAATAAGTTATGATATTGAAATCATGGATGTTAATATTGTTATTGTAATTGCCTTTCATGGGAACCTGAAATAAATAATTGTTTTGTTTCTTTCTTTCTTTTGCAAACGTAAATGGGAATATGTATGATTACTTATATTGTGAATGTATTTAATGATAATGATGATGATATTTTATGTAAATGTGAATTAAGGTGTTAAGAATGGGCTAACTCTATTTTCTTTGTCAAGTGATTGCAGGATCGACATCGCACGAAGGAAAAGGGACTATCATCAGGGAGAGGATGCGGTTGACAAGGATCAAGTTATCATTGAACTCTAAGAAGCGTCTAACAACACAAAAATTAAGTCTTGGCCTTGGTAAAATAAGTAATGAATATTAAAGTCAAAATTATGATATAAAACTTAATAGGGGTATGTTTAAATTAAATAATATAAATAAGAATGTTTAAAGACTAAAGCTTAAAAATAATAATAAATAAACGGGAATTAATCAAAAGGATTATAAAAAAGAACTATAGAAAGAAATAATTTCTTTGATATTTCTTCTATCTTTGTCGAGCTCTTTTGTGTGGGAAATGGCGACAACCATGAAGCTAGAGTACCCTGCCACTCCTTCAAGAAAACGCTTGGAATGCGAAACGTTTTGGAACATTCTGGAGTGGAATGCGAATAGACAATCTCTTAAGCAATGACCTCACTTGGAAATGGCATTCAGGGAAAAGAGACTCATCTTTTGCTTCGAGAGAGATCAGAATGGAAAAGTCTTCCGGGAAATACCATTGGGAAAACTCTGAAATTTCTTTTCGCCATTGTTAGGACTCACTTTTCTTTGGTCACTGTTGTCCTTTTCTTGAATATAGTGATACTCTATCTCCTTAATTGAAAGCTCCTTAGAACAACTTCTCTCATAAAAGCAATCTTTTGTTGCTTGAGGGTTCTTCTGGAAACGGATTGAGGAGCTAAACGTGTGCTACCTGAAGCAGGAATCTACCAACTCTCTCTAAGTCTCTGTCGTGACCAGGCAAGTCTTGAATCGAATTGATAACTTCTTCTCTTAGTATTATAAATCAAAGCTTTATTTTATATATATATATATTATTTCATAAGAAAGCCAATGTGTCTTCTCTGAATGTGTTAATTTGAGAATCTTTGAATATATATATGACCTGGAACGATATAGGTTGAATTTTACTTCTTTAGTATTGGCAGAATCTAGCCGCCTCCTGTAGGAATTTGAGTCTAGTGGATTACATGCCGGATCTCTTTTGGCTCTGTAATTGAGATATTCTTGTGGGCATTTTGTTTTTCCCTTACGTCTAATACCTTAATGCCGAACGATTCTACCTTCATTTTTGCCACGCAGCCTAAGGGTTGTCTTGTGATAGTTAATATTTAATGCTTTATTTCAATTTGAGACGCCTCTCTAAACTCGAGCCTTGAATTAAAACAAACATTACTTGTAGATACTTTGTAATCATCTAGAAGCATGTTTAATCTCAAATCATTTTTTTCCTTTTCTTCCTTAAAGCATCAGCTAATCTTCTTATCAACAGACTCAATTTAGAATCAAACAATACAATGTAAGGTCACGAATCTAAGAATAAACTGCCTGTCAACCTTGAAACTTGAATTATGAACCTAATCCTGAAACAGTTGTGTTGAGCAAGGGTGAATGCTGGTGACACAGTAATGCCATAGATGTCAGCACAGTAGTGCCAGAGACATCATCACAATAGTGCTAGAAAACTGGCACAGTGGTGTCCGAAGTGTATTCTAAAAAAAAAACCTTGGCCAAGGTAGATGCCAGTAAGTCAAAGTCAGCTTTCATGATCTAGATATACTCTATTCAGAATGATCCTTTTGGTAGGAAGAACCTACAGAGGAAGGATCGACTAGTAGTATAGAAACATGGACACCAGGCTTAGAGACATGATAATATTTGATCTTTGTTAATTGACCTCGAGAAGGGTCGGGTACTTCGGTCGAAGTACACGGGAAGACTAGAAGGTCTTGGTTGGGTGGTAAAGCCCCTGATGATTCTTCCTTTTCCTCTCTGATAAAGAAATTTCAAGAAAATGCAGTTTGCAGACAGTTGAATTATAAAAATAATTTCTTTATATTATCTCTAGGTAAATGTTTTGATTATTCTTTTTATGCAATTATAGTTTTTCAATTAAGATATATGTTCATTGAATAAATTTAAAATTATTTCTTAGATTGATCAATGGTTTACTTTCTATTGAATGATTGAATTTTAGAAGTTAGTTATTGAAAAATAAAGTAAATGTTGAGTATTTAAGCAAACCCTAGAATGACAATTATTTCGTTAAAGGCATTGTGAAACTCTAGAAGTTCTTTTTCAAGTGAAACGATATTTTGGTGAATTTAGTTGCATCTTGAAATTAGTTAGAGCTAATGGAAACCCTAGTTCTCTTGAAATAAAATTAGTTACAAATCAACAGAAGGTAGTTGATAGTCAACTATTATAACTATTGAACTAGTAGGTTGTTACAAATTTCTTAATCTATGAGAGAAAGATCAAAATGTAGATGACAATAGAAACACTATGAAATGATGAGGAGCACAATCAAGTGGAAATAACCTTAAAACACAGTCATAACTCATAAGGATGAAAATTAAATTCATCATAGGACAACCGAAAATAATTTCATTCAAGTGACAACCATCCAATAGGCAGCCACCTTAATGACAATAGACATTCAAGTCAAGGAATCTATTCATATGGAAAGGTACACACCATGCAATGAGGTGATGCAGAGCATAGGCTCAAAACCAATCAAGTGACTTTAGGAGATGGAAAGTAGGAAATTTTCATGTTTCCAAGTGGTCTTGTAGGTCAATATGTCCATTTAAGTCATTTGGATAAGGGTTTTCCATTTTCTCGCCAAAATGGAGTATTTAAAAATTAAAGTTGTATAATAACTTTTAGAGGCCTCAAACATGAACATGAAAGGTGTCAAGAGGCTAAAATGACCTTGAAGGTCTGAACATATTTATATTCTTTCATATTGTAAAACCACCTTGACATGTTGTCAAGAGGTGAATGAGTGTAGTGGAAAGCAAAAAGGGTAAGTTAAGAAGGTATAGGTGGATAGGGATGAGTGGATAAAGCTTATAACTTTGAAATCCAAAGATATAGGGATGGATTATGCATGATATTAAGGAGATAACCATGTTTTCTATTCAAGGAATTAGTTGAATAACTTTAGGAGAGATTGAGTTTATTTAGGAGCAACTTTAGAGGTTGCCAAAGATAGCAGAGACTAGTTTTTTGTATATAATTCGTTCAAGAAGACAATAGGAGGAGTATGAAGGTGTATAGCAGGTGTGGAGAAGGTGTGAAGGAATTGTATTTAGAGTTTACCAAAGGAATAAGCAAGTGATTATAGTTGTGTATACTCTGTTGCATGTTTTCTTGTTGTTTTTCTTGTATTTTTTAGTGTTCCACGGGGTTTTAGGGACAGGGACAAGAGGATGGCAGGGGCCGATAGGGGACGTGTTTTGGGGATGCAGGGAGGGGGGGTCTAAGTTTGGGGGTGGAGAGGGGATGGTGGGGGGATGGTGGCAGGGGGTGCAGGGTGCTAAAATGCATATAGTACTTGAAAAATTAGTTATAAAAAGATGTATAAGAATCATACATCTTCGAGACAACTAGGAGTCCACTAGACATCTTGAGGACACCCCAACATCCTCAAAGTCCTGGTGGCCTCTTAGAGATAGTGAAACTGGTGGTGGGATGGCAGAGCTAGTGGCGGTCTGGTGGGGGGACATCCCCCCTAAGTCCACAAGTCTTTGAGACGTCCCCATCTAGGAAACACGAGGCTTTTTTGGGGGGACGCGTCCCCATGGAACACTAGTATTTTTGGTATCTAAAATTTCATACAAACCCTTAGACCCTTAAATTGAGCATTGTGATGATTTCATGAGGTGTAATATATGTGAATAGACCTAATCTAATGAGTTATACCCATTGAAGCAACTTATTTTTCATTTTATAGCAAACTGGGTACTCTTGGCCAATGAAGGGGCAGTTTTAGTAAATTTTGATTTTCTCCCAGTGCCACCATTCAAATATTCTAAAACTTGGTGGGCACCTTAGTCAGATATATATAGAGCTACAAGAAATATTGTAGATGTTATTCACACGTGTAAGTGTCATTTTGAATAAGCCCTACTCTATTTGGCCTAAAGAGACCCTATTTTAGTGTATTTTTGAGATTTCTTGTGTTGGGTGAGTGATTTATGCAATGGGAGTGTTTAGAAATGTTATATATTCCTATTTACACCTTCCCTAGCAATATCAATGTTTAAATCCATGTGCAAGTCGCTGCTATTACATTGCAGTCCCCAAAATAAGCCTAATTTGACTGTTGCAGCCCCATTTTTTCCTATTCTATACAAAACAACCCTATCTAATTTTCATATATGTTTTATAAGGAAAGAAAGGGTATCCAAATATGGTATCATATATTTATTATCATGTTTATGAATTAATTTATGACAAAAAGGGTCTCTGAGAAGGCTTATAAGCTCCTAAGCCACTTACAAGGCAAGTACATGTTATATTGATCACAAAGCTCTACTAAAATGTCTCCTTATTAGAGACATAAAATGCACAAGTTATGGTCAAGAAATTTATTTACCAACACCTAATTTTGCACATGTAATTTGCCTTGAGGGCCTACACACATCATGCATTATTGACAAAAACACATAGTTCCTTAATCTAATTCAAATTAGACAATTCTAGATTGAGCATTTTAAGGATAAGGCAAATGCATTATCATCTAGTGCATAAACACATCATAAAATGATATGACTTATTACTCTTGATCAGAATAGATCTTTACCTTGTTTCCTCTTTCCTAACATCTTTGGACGGTAGATTTATAGTGCAAAGAGCGCGTGAATGATCTCAAATTGGACTCCCTCAAGGTGTCCCACCTGTCTTGGGATCGTCCATCAATGGAGCGATTTACCAACCTTTCCCTCCACAAACTCCCTATCCTTATTAAGTGATAGCGAAAGGTAATTTTGGTCTGAAGTCTATCCTTCAAGGTAAAGTCATAATAGTTTATGATATACAATAATTACTGCAAGCATCATTATTGGACTCTTGTAAATAACATAGTATATATATAGATTATCTTGTATGTATTGTATGTGCCCATAAATTTTAACATAAATATATATAAATACACTTACCAAATGTTATATGTCATTATACTATCCATTCTAATCTAGATTCAAATATAATCGTAAATCATACTATACTTTAATCTACTATTCTTACCTTCTACATGTTATTATATTAACCTATACTATAATGGAACTCATACCTAATAAGTGGCTGATCTATAGACTTTTATGAGCATTACACTTCTTAGTTCCCTATTTTTTCTTCTATTTTTCTCACACACACCTATATATAAAGTACACTATCAAGTTTAGCATTCATTCATCCTTAGTTTTACATTATCCAAATTTACTAATCAATATATATTTTTGTGTTGGGTGTTATTTATTCTGTATTGTTTATTTCATTTGAGTTTGTAAATCAAACACTTATCAGACGTGTGCACATATTGACTGTTTTAGTCAGCCATTATGCAAATTCTAAATTATAAAAGGAGACTATACTTACCTATACTTACCTTATTCGGTTTGCAGTCTTCATGTCTTCCCCAGGTCTGTCCAACACTTCACCCTATATGTCAAACTTATTATTTAATATATTTTTTGTGGTGTATTAATCTCGTCTTCCCTTATCCCTTTAACTCAAGCCTTTTTATACCTAGTCGCACCTTCCTTAAAAGGATACGATGATTCCATGAGTAATGATTCTTTTGGGGGGAGTCAACCCCTTTCAAAAATCATGTTTATTTTATTTTTATTTTATCTCCTTAAAGAAACACCAACATAGAGAGTGGTCAGTTGTCATGGACTTTATCATCGCTTCCTCTTAAAATCATCATTGTTGCATATAACAAACTCAATCACTTCTTATATTAATTGATTTAAATGGCTAAACCAATGCTTGCTAAAAGAATCGAAGATTTGCAAGGGACAAATTCTGACACCCAAATTTGACAGGGAAAATTATGTCCCCTTGTGTAGTGTTAAGGCCCTACAATGTATTTATTTATTTTTATATGTTATTTGTGACATTTGTATTATAATATCTATGGTAATCACCAATATTCATTTTCATAATGATACCATTATTTTCACTTGTTAATATATATATTTTATTTTAATGTGTTACAATCCTTTATTGTGTATTTCTTATTATTATAATGATCATAATATTTAGTATTCAAATTTTGTAATTATAATATTATATTTAATATTTATAATTATAATATTAAATGTATTTTGTTTATCTTGCTTCCGATGTTTTATATCTCAATGTTACAATTTTGGGGGACATGACATCTTCCCATGTATGGAAAAGGTTGGTGTAGTGAAGTTAAGAATGATTGAGTGTTTTCAAACCATGGTGAATCTCTATAAGTCTTCCAATCAATATTTGGTCTTGTTTTAAGCCTAGAGTGAAGCTAGTGTGAGCAAGTGAGAACTTGGATTGCTTATACCATTGCATAAACATATAAAAATGGAGGCATATGATCTAGTTCAAATCTCTAGATAAAATATATGCCATGAAGGTTAGGATCCATGTGAATAGACAAGGCATGAAAGGTTGCAAGCAAGTGTTCAAGGTAAAGAGCTAAGATGTGAGTATGGTTGAGCTAGGATGGCATCATGAGGTAAGAATTATAGTCACCATAAAATATCAATAGGGTAGACCTTTAGGAAGGGGAATTTATAGTATTCATTGATATTACAATCACTGTAACCATGGAAGAGTCTAAGAATATGGTAAGGATCAATATAATAGGTGATCAATAGGAAGAGCCTGTTGATGTATAGGTCTCAGAAGAACAACTTAGTGACAGTCCTTTCAAGAGACCAAGGCAGTAATCATGCAATATACTATACAAATACCATGCTAAGGTCAGTCACTTTAAAAAAATTAGTAATAGGACAGCCACCATGCCAAGGGCATAATTGTATAAGGTGTCATCTTGTGTCCTACTTTGGTGATGCTCTATGATCATGAATTCTTGACTCTGCTTCCCATATGAGTTCATTTAAACTTTATCCATTAGAGGAATGATACAATGTTCAACCTTCAGTCATTTGAATGTATCCATGAGTATTTCATGGACTTTTGGGAGTCTACCTAACTATCTTAATCACAATTGCTGATTTGAGTGTTGTCTAGCTAACTATCATAATCATCATTACTAATTTGAGTGTTGTTTAGCTAACTATCTTAATCCCAATTTCTGATTGGTATTCTAGCTAACTATTTTGCGTTTCCAATATCTACATATAGAGTCTATCTTGTGTGTGGGATTGCTAAGCATTGTCCTCCATGTCTTCTTGTAGAAGGTTTCATCTTGTGTCCTACTTTAGTGATGCTTTGCAATCATGAATTTTGCTGCCCAAATCTTGTAAGAGAGTTCAGTCTACTATTGATGATAAAAATTTGTCTACTCATGATGGAGATGTTGTTGTCCATCCTAATTCTTCAAATGATGATGAACATAGTCTTGTAGATCTTGTTGAGACTATATTGACTAGTCTTGATGTTGATATTTCTGAGATGCCACTTGGTGTATTTGATAAGTGATCACTTGCTCAAAGCATTACAGAGTTGATTCTAATTCCAAAAGAGAATGATTTTGTATCCATTACTTGTGTCGATGGTGTTGATCATATTCCTATAATTTCCTATTCTGATTGGGATACTAATGATGCTCTCTTTGATGCAAAATATCAAATGTTTGCCAAGCAACATGATTGTTTTCTATTGAGTGTGTTGGATATGCAACTCATGATGATGGCAATCCTTATTGGTGTGTTCAAATTTTTTGAGGCTATAGAGATTGCAATATTGCCTCTTATTGATTTGATAGAGAAGATTAGGCCCACATTTTGTGCACTTGATTTATAAGTGGAAAATGCAAAAGGTAGTGTACACACTTCCCATTAAATTGAAAACCCAAAAGAGTGGCTTAATGGAAACTTGTGATGAAAACTCAAAAGGACATTATTGAATTGTGCATCTATCTATACATATTTTCACATGATGGTCTAAATTGTTGATTTAGCATACTTCCCATTCGAAAGGGTTATATGCTTTCTACTCTCCATCAGGAAGACTTTGTTGGAATTCTCCTCTCTCATTTGTTAGAGGGAAATTTTTTATGTATGTCAAATTCACATGAAGACTTTACAAAGATAATACATGTGTGTAGTTCAGATGTTTTGTTCATATTTGTTGCTTGTATGTCATTGTTGATGTATTTCAAAGTTTGTTAGCTTTTATCAAAAGTTTGTTGATGTCATGGTTGGTGCGCTTACAATGCAATCATATCATTGATGTTTCTCATTATAAGACATTCTATTGGTCAACCTAGACATTATAATGCAATCTTATATGAAATATTATTCTTGCATAAAGGCTATGGGAGTTGTGCTTTAATTTTCACCCAAAATAAGGTGATTGCCTTCTTTCATAGTTGATTGATCCCTAGAAGATGCACCATTTTGTGTCAATTTCCATGTGTAACCTAGTCAAGAAAGAGTAGTTTCAAATTGGATTTGTCTACTTGCAGATTAAAATTTAAGAATTGGATAAAAATAGGATCACATTTTATTATGTTATACTAAGGTTCAATTTATGTATAGTGTTAGCTTGTACTTGGTCAAAGAATCTAAAATCAAACTTGTAGCATTGAGAAATGAGTAAATATCAAGGTTGTCAAGAGACTGGTACTGGTATCAATATAGCTTTTTTTGAAAATAGGAGATGGGGTACTTGGAGATGCCATCTTTTTTAATATAAATAAACAAAATTAATAATTTATAGAAAATATCATGACATTGAACTTTCAAAACAAGAGCAATAGTAAAGTTTAACAATGAACATTAACTTTAAATACACAAATTTTCAAATACCATTGTGTCAAAGAGTCAAAGAGTTCATACTTCATACTTCATAATCGTAGTTCACATTTGACATTACATATTTGATATTTAATATTAAATTACATATTGAAATTTAGAAATATTGATAGTTTGATAGGTTGATACACAAACAAAAAAAAAAATCAGAAATCTATCACCTACACATCAAGATCATCCATATCAAGGTCCTTAGCTATGATGCTCTCCAAATACTCATCACTCTCAAACTCAAGTTCCTCTACTGGTAGTATAAATGGGGGTAAATCACTAAGGACATATTCTTCAACCACTTCATCCACCATGCCTATAACTTCTCCATCAGGTGAAATCTGGTCCCATTTTGTTGAAGGATACTCCTTGTACCCAATATCTACACGAGAGAGAAGATGAAGTGAGCTATGAATGTACACCAAATTATCTTCTTTCTTTGACTCTAATCAGTTCCTCTTTAGTGAATGAATAAAACCATAAGTACTCCAATTTCTCTTACAAGATGGAGAGTTGGCTAATTGATCAAGGGTACTCCCCTTATAGACTATAACTCACCACAATTGCATAGGTTTGCACAACAAAATTCAAATAGAACAGTCATATTTTATTAATACTAAAACAAAAAAACAAGCTACAAAATTACATGGGTTGCTTGATTACAAAACACTAGATACGATCAATCACATATGCAATTTGAGCATTTAACTCGGTTTCACCAACTCACAGTCCATCACCCCCTTGTTGCCACCTTCTCGTGCTCTATATACTATATTCTTCATTTATGTCAGCCTCACTGCTCAATATTCTTTTTCTCCATGTTGTCATAGTATTGCTTTGTTGTCCAATGAGTCATCAAGATCTCCAGGCAGTTCCCTTGTTATCAGTATCGTCAACCATCGACTTCAGGTTTCGTTTCATTTGTCTAATGATCATGTTATTCCACAACAATGTGGAATCATCAAATAACATTGTGCCATGTGTCATCAACTCATTCATCCATCCATCGCCATTGACTTACTTACATTCCATCGTGATGTTGAGGGGACTCTAAAACCACTCTCCCTAAAATGGCCAAATATCATCAATGAGCTTTATCAAAATGTCGATTCTTTGTCATCATCTCTCCATCGGCCTATCAAAGGGACACCTGCTGTCTCACCAAAACTTGCTTATTAGGCCAAAATCCCATCACCACCATGATATATGCCTTATCGCTTCATCGGAGGGACATATATTTATGTCCTATCAATACTCTCAATTCCTCCCAATGTCCTTCGTTGGTGTGCCTTATTGTTTGTCGGGTTGTCAAAGGGACATCAAATGTCGTCCCGTTGATACAATAGATTCCTTTTGACGTGACTTCTTCGTGACCAACTAACTACTATTGCTCATTGTCAATATGTCAATGGGACATGAGATAAGGTCCCATGAAGTCTTCATGTCACCCCAATGAGCCATCCCATTGAAGCATAGAACACTGAATGCCAATTTCTCTTAAGCCTGAAATCAACCCTTATTCAAAAAGGAAATAGCTCAGATTGATGCAAGATTGTTTGTATGCCCTGGATTCTCTCACATCACTACTTGTGAGAGTAATATTATTGCAAATTATTGTAACTCAGTGATAGGGAGGCTGTAGGAATCAATCACACTGATTCAGATGCTGCAGGAAGCAATCACAGATTCTTGCGCTAGGCCTTGTCATAGACCTCCTTGGTGAAATTGTTGTTCCACCCTAACCTATAGGAACTCTACCTTGTCTAAGTTCCCCTGGTTCTCTTTCCAACCTCACTATCTTGTCAAGTTTGCAACTACCAAGCCAAATCTTGGTGCTATGACTCCTTTCTTCCTTAGCCTTTTATGCATCCAAAAGACTAATCCTCCCTCAATACATGAATGGACCTTGTAGGGGTGAGGGAATGTTTTCCAAAGCTCCAAAACAACCTCCTAGGGTTCCTGAAACTTCACTTAGACTCCACCTTACCAACACTTGCATGAAGCCTATTCCATAGGTTTGGAGGGCTAGTAGCCTTTGAGCCCCTATTAGGTCTTTGAATAGGGGTAAATTGCTTTTCCCTCCTAAACCCACCAAAGGACTTAGGTTCTTGAATTAGGTTTTGTGTTTCCCCTATCTACACCTTCAATATTTCTAGGGTTCTAGTCTTGCTCAGGCCGTATGCTGTCCAAACACCAAATTGGTCAAGCAGCTAGGGTTTCAAAACTGCTTAGAACCAGTTTTAGGACTGGTGAAAATTTCTCCTCCTAAACGGATTGCTGGGCTCCCCTCCTTATCACCATACATGGCCAAGACCTTCCCCTAAATTCTCCAAAAATAATTTTTCAAAAAGCTTTTCTCCCCTGCAAGTTATCAATGTTGTCCTGTAGCCTTTCCTAGCCAGGCTCTTCACTAGCTAGCCTAGGGCAAGGCCTTTCTCCTAGCTCGTACAACCAAATAAAACATAACACCTACCATATTTACAAGTATAGAGCCTAGGCACATTTCCCAAGAGGCCGTACAAATTGTATGGAGGGAAGGTGCTCTAGAGCTCCATTATTTCAAACTGCCTATTCAGGCTTGGAATTGATAGGAAAACAAAGTATTTACAGATAAAAGAAGAAAAAGATATACAACGACAGAAAGATGACACTCCAAGATTATACAAGGTAAATACTACATGCTACAACAAAAAGACAGCAGAGCTACACCATTAAAGTTCAGTTTTTAACACAAAATGCAGAAAAACTATCTTTGTACGCTATTTTTTTCCAATTTTTAGATATGTCACGCAATAACAATGCTTCTAACCCTGCCTTAGGGTCGATACATGCCTTAAATAGGCTTCCAAAACCGTTGGGCTTCATGGGTTGGCCTTTAAGATGACCTAGAGCAAACGTTGGAAAACACACTGTGTTTTCAAAACCTAGGCAATTTTTACAACCTAGCCAAAATGAAGAGATAAAACTACTTAACTCTTGTAAAGCTACATCCAACTAATCAAAAACAATCCATAGATCACCTATAATGGTCTACATGACCTTATGAACAACACAACAAAATTTAGAGCTTCCAAACAAAAACTTCAAATAACCATGCACATTGCCAGGTGCTCCTGCACCATTCTCCCCCTCTCTGCCCAAAAAACTAAGGAGAGGAAGGAGTGACCAATGTCAGGTCAATTCCAAGTTTCTTGAACTGATCTTCCTATATCCAAGTGGCTTCTGATTCTGGCTTGTTCTTCCACTTGATAAGGTGCTCCATGTACACCTTATGTCATGTAGCTTTTTGCACTCTTGACTGCAAGATCTTCTCTGCCTGAAGCTTGTCTTGTTGAGGAAGGGTCACATTACTGATGTCCTTGAATATTTCATTGCTGTTCTGATCCTCATCATTGACCGATCCCTTGTACTTGATTAAATCAGCAACATTGAAAACTGGAGAGATGCCCAAGTTTGATGGTAATTCCACCTTATATGCATTCTTGCCATATTTGGCCAACACCTTGCATGGACCCACTCTTTTCATTTGTAACTTGGTTGCCATTCCTTTCTGCAATCTAGATTTGTTGAGGTGGACCATAACATAGTCCCCAACTGCAAATTGCACATCTTTCTTTGATAGATCAACTTTCTCCTTCAACTTTTGAGTTGCTGCTGTAACTGTCTTCTTGACCTACTCATGTATCTCTTTCATGGTCTGAGTGAAATCCTCTGCATGTTCACTCCTGTTCTCCATTGATCCAAGGTCTCTGAGTTCACAAATACCTCTTGGGTGCATCCCATACACAACCTCAAAAGGACTTTTCCCTGTAGTTCTATTTACACTGTCATTATAGGCATATTCAGCTTGGGAAATCACCATATCCTAGGTCTGTCCATATTCTTTAGTCAAACATCTCAAAGATTACCCAACACTCTGTTAACCACCTCTGTTTGATCATCAGTCTGAGGATGGTAAGCTGATCCAAAAGACAGATTTGTACCCAATCTGCTCCATAGAGTCTTCCAAAAATGACTCATGAACTTCACATCTCTGTTAGAAACAATGCTTAGAGGTAAGCCATGGATTCTTACAACCTCCTTGAAGATAAGATGAGCTATGTAGCTTGCATCATGAGTAGTTTTGCAAGGAATGAAGTGACTCATCTTGCTAAATCTGTCCACTACTACATAAACACTATCAAAACCAGTCTTGGTCTTAGGAAGATCTACCACAAAATCCATGCTCACACACTCCCATGGTCTGTTAGGAATAGGCAGGGGTTGATACAAACCAGCATTGCTAGCTCCCCCCTTAGCTTTCATGCATACAACACATTGTTCCACATATTTTCTGACATCTCTTGCTAACTTAGGCCAATAATAGAACCCTTGAACTAGCTCTAAAGTTTAATTAATACCAAAATGCCCACTAAGACTGCCATTATGCTTTTCTTGAATCAGATTTTCCCTCATTGATCCTCTTGGAACACATAATAGATTACCCTTAAATAACAGTCCATTTTGCAATGTATACTCAACATACTGACTATGAAAATGATTCTCAAAATCAGAGCATACCTTGTAGGCTTCTGAAAAGTCTTCATCTTCACCATAGAGGTCTTTGAAACTCTCTAATTCAATGCTCTTCAGCTGTATTTCCTGCACTGTCGGCAACCTTCTGCTTAATGCATCTGCAACCTTATTCATTTGTCCCTTTTTGTGCTTGATAGTAAAAGTGAAAGCTTGGATGTATTCCATCCATTTCAAGTGTCTATTACTCAGCTTCTCTTGGGTGTTGAGGTAACTAAGGGCCTGGTTATCTGTGAAGACCACAAACTCTTTGGGTAACAAATAATGCCTCCACTTCCTAAGGGACTGCACTAAAGCATGTAATTCTATATCATAGGTAGAGTACTTTTGCTTGGCTTCATTGACCTTTTCACTAAAGAAGGCTACAGGCCTACCTTCTTGACTAAGTACTCTTCCTACTGCTACTCCACTTGCATCACACTCAACTATGAATAACTTGTCAAAACTAGGCAATAACATAATAGGTTGAGTTGCCACTTCTTGTTTTAGTTTTTCAAACCCTTTATCAGCCTCTTGAGTCCATTTAAACTTTTTTTTTAGACCACCTTTGATAGTATCTAGGACTGGTGCACATATGCCTCTAAAATTCCTTATGAATTTTCTATAGAACTAAGCTAAACCATGAAAACTTCTTACCTCTGTTGCTATGGTTGGTGTGGGCCAGTTTAGGATGGCTTCCACCTTGCTTGGATCCATCTTCAATGTTCCTTGGGATACTACAAAGCCTAGATACACAAGTTCTTGCTTGAAGAACTCACACTTCTCAAGGTTGATTGCCAATTTCTCTTCTTGCAACCTTTTAAGAACCATTTCCACATGCTTCAAATGTTCTTATGCTGTTTTACTGAAAATCAGTATGTCATCAAGATAGACTACTACAAAGATCCCTGTGAAATCCTTAAGCACCTCATTCATTAGTCTCATGAACGTGCTAGGGGAATTTGAGAGGCCAAATGGCATCACTTTCCACTCATATAAGCCATCATTTGTCTTAAAAGTTTTCTTCCATTCATCACCTTCCTTAATTCTAATCTGATGGTAGCCACTCTTGAAGTCCAACTTAGTGAAATACTATGCTCCTCCAAGGAAATCCATTATATCTTCAATTATAGGTATTGGGAACCTATACCTAATGGTGATCCTATTAATTTCTCTAGAATCAGTACAAAGTCTCCACTTACCTCCTTTCTTAGTTGCTAAGACCATCGGGACTGCACATGGGCTGAAGCTCTTTTGAATCAGACCTTGACTCAACAATTCTTCCACTTTCCTTGCCACCTCTTGGTTCTGCTTAGGTGTAAGCTTGTATGCTGCTTTGTTAGGTAATGAGGCTCCAGGTATGAAGTCAATTTGATGACTTATTGCTCTCTTTGGTGGTAGAGTTGCAGGTGTTCCATCACTGACTATACTCTTGTACTTATCAAGCAACCTTTGGACTGCTTCTAGTAAGACTGTCCTTTCAGCCTTTTATTCCTCTTTGGACTGCATCATGATCACATATCCTTTATTCCCTTGGTGTAGGTCCTTAAGTAACTCCTTGCCACTGCTCAACATGATGTTAGGTACCTTTGACTGTCCTTCATCTTCCTCTGTCAATGACTGCAGCTTGAAGGTTCTTCCATCCTTCTTGAATGAGATGGTGTTCTCTTTCCCATCATAAATAGCACTTCTATCATATTGCCATGGTCTGCCCAGTAGTAGATGACATGCATCCATGGGTAATACATCACAAACCAACTTGTCTTTATAGCCACCAATTGAAAATTCCACTGTTACTTGCTCATTCACCAAAACACTCTACCCTTTATTCAGCCATGTGACCTTGTAGGGGTCATTGTGTGGTACCTTCTCCAATTTTAGTTTAGTTACTACCTCGTCTAAGAGGATATTGTCTGTTGAACTAGAATCTACAATGAATTTGCACACTTTTCCAAGTATCTTGCACCTAACTCTAAAAAGAGCTCTTCTTTGCTTAGGTTCCTCTTTGACTGGCTGCCTAATCAGAACTCTGTTAAACATCAAATTCTCTCCAATTTTAGATTCTATATGACTGATCTTAGTTGCCTTAGGACTCATGGTGTCCTCTTGTGCATATGCCACTCTCTTTTCATTGCTAGATGATGATGCTTTCTCTGGGCACCTATAAGCAAGGTGACCTAGTTGGTTACAATGATAACACTTCATGTTTGCAAAGTAAGAATTACTCCTACCTGCTCCTCTTCCTCTATTTGAACCTCCTTGAGGTCCTCTTCCTCTGTTAAATCCTCCTCTTGAAGATGTTTCACCTCCATGCTCAGTGAGTTTAGATTCTCCTTGGTTCCTTTGATCATTACCTCTACCTTGGTAACCACCACGCTGTCCTCTTTGATCTCTACCTTTTCCTCTCCCTTTAGAAGACTGATCATGCTTTCTTTTGTTCCTTTCCTCAATCTTTATAGCCAACCGATAACATTGATGTACTGTTTTAGGACTCAAAAGAGCCATCTCTTCTTAGATGTTCCACTTCAAACCATTCAAGTATCTAGCCACTTTATAGCAAAGCTTCTAAAACTCTTCAGTATAGGTGTTGACATCTTGGTCTTTCTTCCTTAGACTTTTCCTCTTCTTGTGCAACTGAATCTCATAGTCATCTGGCATGTAGGCTTCCTTCACCTTAGCAACCATTCCTTTCCAAGTTGATATGGGTTGCTTGCCTTCTTTTTCCCTTTCAGTCTAAACAAACTTCCACCATGTCAAGGCTGATCCTCTCAACCTTGATTTAGCAACCTTCACCTTTTGTGCTTCAGTGATTCCATCACATTCAAAGTGATTCTCCATGCCTTCTATCCAATCCATGACCAAATCAGGATCCACCTTTCCATAATACAGTGGTATGCCCTCAAGTCTTTTTCCAGTCAGGGCTTTCAATGCCTTCAAGAAAGGCTCCTCCTCCAAAATAGGGTCAGGTGTAGGGACCTTGTCCTCCTCTGCCACTTCTTCTTCCTTTGGTACCGTTCCTTCCAACCTTGCATTGTTCAATGCTTTCTCAAGTTACTCTATTCTTTCTTTTAAGGACTTGTTGTCCTCTTCTTGTTCTTCAACCCTCTTGGCTAATTGTCCATTTGTCACCATGGTGAGAGTTTCACTTGACTCAACTTCTGACATATAAGCTACTTTCCCAAATCTTTTGCTCACTCTGATACCAATTTGATAGGGAGGCTGCAAGAATCAATCACATTGATTCAGATGCTGCAGGAAGCAATCACAGATTCTTGCGCTAGGCCTTGTCATAGACCTCCTTGGTGAAATTTCTGTTCCACCCTAACCTATAGGAACTCTACCTTGTATAAGTTCCCTTGTTTCTCTTGCCAACCTCACTATCTTGTCAAGTTTGCAACTACCAAGCCAAATCTTTGTGCTATGACTCCTTTCTTCCTTAGCCTTTTATGCATCCAAAAGACTAATCCTCCCTCAATACATGAATGGACCTTGCAGGGGTGAGGGAATGTTTTCCAAAGCTCCAAAACAACCTCCTAGGGTTCCTGAAACTTCACTTAGACTCCATCTTACCAACACTTGCATGAAGCCTATTCCATAGGTTTGGAGGGCTAGTAGCCTTTGAGCCCCTATTAGGTCTCTGAATAGGGGTAAATTGCTTTTCCCTCGTAAACCCACCAAAGGACTTAGGTTCTTGACTTAGGTTTTGTGTTTCCCCTGTCTACACCTTCAATATTTCTAGGGTTCTAGTCTTGCTCAGGCCGTATGCTGTCCAAACACCAAATTGGTCAAGTAGTTAGGGTTTCAAAACTGCTCAGAACCAGTTTTAGGACTGGTGAAAAGTTCTCCTCCTAAACAGATTTATGGGCTCTCCTCCTTATCACCATACGTGGCCAAGACCTTCCCCTAAATTCTCCAAAAATATTTTTTCAAAAAGATTTTCTCCCCTGCAAGTTATCAACGCTGTCCTGTAGCCTGTCCTAGTCGGGCTCTTCACTGGCTCGCCTAGGGCAAGGCCTTTCTCCTAGCTCCTGCAACCAAATAAAACCTAACACCTACCATATTTACAAGTACAGAGCCTAGGCACATTTCCCAAGAGGCCGTACAAATTGTATGGAGGGAAGGTGCTCTAGAGCTCCATTATTTCAAACTGCCTATTCTGGCTTGGAATTGACAGGAAAACAAAGTATTTATAGATTGATCTGGTGGATATTTTTAGTGGAATTTGAAGTTTCTCATTTCTCTCCAGAATCTGCACCATCAGAAAGATCTCGACATCCTGATTCCAGCGCAACTTGAACAAAGCAAAAAGGAGTTCGTTTGCACAAGTTATGACCAGTCAAAGGCAGGGTCAAACTGGGATCAAAGGGCGTCCAAAAGGTGAAAAAAATGATCATCTCAGAAATCAACGAAACTGGCATCATCGCGAAGAGCTTGTCGAGATGATTCCGACGGCATTCGTTTCGTCAAAATCCGACGTCGTATGCTCAAGATACAGCTGGTCAAAGTTTCAAGTTGACTTTTGAGGTGACTGTATAGATGATGACGTCAGCAGATTGTCTGTACCGTATAGAATCCATGTGGATGAATTCAGGTGAGACACATGGTAGTTGAGTCATCGGTATGGACCCAATCAGGTGGTGACACGTGTCCTTTCCGTATAGTCGCACCCAAGTCAGTAGGCCACGTCATCGACCAGTCAGCCAGCCACGTCATCGGGCACATCATCATCCACGTCAGCGCAGAGTTGTCATCCACCTCATCACCATTGGCCAATCAGATTCTACCACGTGGCACCCTCCTGGTGCGACACGTGGCCCATTTTCTTATCTCCCTGTTGCGAGTTTGTTGAGCAGTTCAGCAAAAGGTTTTAATGGGCTTAAACCCGTGACCTGTCACGGGTTTGCCAACGGCCCGACCGTTACACGACCGACGGTTTCCTCATCCGATATATAGCACGGGTTTTTTTTTGTCATTGAATCGATCAGAGTTTGAAACCAAAACGTGGTCGGCGGGGTTGGATCCGCCGACCACTCATTTGCTAAAATTGACTTTCACTGTTGCACCGGTGAAACCACTTAATTTTAAAATAGTGGCTTGTTTGGTTGTCTTATGTATTTTGATCTGAAGCCTAAACAAATAGGCTAATTTTGTAAAAACAAAACCTCCTAATCAAATAAGTCAAAATGAAAATAGATAAAGGAGGTTAAGGATGAGTATAGGGAGATTATTAAGTGGTTATTCATTTAATATTCTTGTTAAGCCTATTTAGGCTATTTTTATGTATAAAAGGGGGGATGTGTAAGCTCTTAGGAGTGGAAAAAATGCAGGTGACATAGTGGAGAATAGGTGAAACGAAAGAGGGAACTTGTGGAGATTATTTTGAGCCATTTTCTTATGTCGGAGCAGTGTTATGCTGCCGAAGTGATGGTCTTGGTGCATTTTTGTAATTGATTTTGGAGATTAATAGGATCGGTCACACTCCATTGGAGCAGACCTGGAGATGTAGTCACGTTTGTGGTGAACTCCATAATCAAACTCTGTTTGCACCTTCTATCTTCTTCTCTCTCAATTTTGTTTCTCATCTTAAGTTTTGATGCATAATTTTGTTAATGTATGCATGTATTAAAATTTCGCAAAGTTGTTTTAATTAAGCATTCAATACTGCATATAGTCTAGATCATATACAAATCAAGGTGGTATCAGAGCTCATTTGACTATTATTGTAGTTATTTGTTATTTTGAATGCTAACGAGATCCAAGATTTAGAAGGGTGAAGGCAAGCTTACAGACTTTGATCCTGAGATCGGGAAGCGTAAAACTTTTCCGAAGATGTCCTTGTCTGGAATGGAGGTTCCTGAAGAAATCAGTGAGCAGGAGTTTCGAAGAGCATTCCTCGAGATGAAGGCTAAGGTGGACATTATTTTCCAAGAGAGACAAGAGCAGAAGGAACGTGAAGAAGGTTCATCGAAGCAAGATGTTCATGAAGACAAGAAAGGGAAACAACATGGAGATGGTGGCAAGCAACCAAATCACCCCTTTTCTTCTTCTCCTCCCTCTTCTCCTTCTCCTTCTTCTCCATCTTCTCCTCATTCTACTTCTTTTAATCCTTTCAAGAGTGGGCATAAGCCTACAATTAAATTGGATGTAAAATTTGACTTGCCTAAGTATTGTGGTGAACTAAATGCTGAAAAATTGGATGATTGGATTCAGCAAGTTGAAGTCTATTGTAGAGTCCAAAACCTATTAGATGATGTTGATAGGATCCAATTAGCTACTCTTCGTTTAGGAGGTACAACTTTAACCTGGTGGGAGAGTAAGTCTAAGGTAGAAGTTTCACAACATGGTAGAGTTAGTTTAACTTGGTTAGAATTTATTAATGCTCTTAAAAAGCAATTCTATCCCTTAGGCCATATGCAACAGTTAATGATGGATTGGAAAATGTTTAGGCAAGGGAAAGGTCAAACTATCCAAGAGTACACCCATGAATTTAGGAAAAAGGCTATTGCTTTGAATGTTCCTTTGTACACTCAGGACACGTTGTTGAAGTACATAGAAGGTCTGCATTCCTACCTTAGGCATTCCATTTTGGTTTTGAACCCTTGTAATTTGGATGAAGTGTTTGTTCAAGCTACACACTTAGAGTCAAGGGGTAAAGGATCTTTTATTGATAAGTTTGATAACTTTGTAAAGAAATCTTCTAAGGTTGTAGAGACAAGGAAAGGAAAGAAGACAACTACAGTTAAGAAGGATGACAAGCTTGCTTACTCTCATTGTGACAGGAAGGGTCATGATGAAGATCATTGTTGGAAGTTGCATCCCGAATTGAAGCCTAAGTGGGCTCAGAAACGTAATCAGAAACAGAAAGGTAAGGAGAAAGCCGCAAATATTGTTATGGATCTTGGTTCAGATTCAAATGATGAGACTAAGATAATAGCTATGGGTCTAAAAGGTAAAGCTCCTATTTCTGGTGTTTTTGTTGCTAGTTGTGCTTCTACTTCTACAGTTAATGATTCCTCTGAAGATAAGAAAAGGAATGAGCTATTTCATTTAAGGGTTGTTGCTAAGAACACTAAAATTGATGCACTCATAGATAGTGGTTCTCAAGTGAACTTAATTTCTGAAAGTGTTGTAAAGAACTTAGGATTGAAAACTACACAACATAAGAAACCTTATCCACTAGGCTGGATTTGTGAAAATGATAAGTTGCAAGTAACAAGACAATGCACCTTAAGATTCACAATCACTAGTAAATTTATGGATGAAGTACAGTTTGATGTGGTTCCACTGGATATCTGTGGGATAGTGCTTGGTAGCCCTTATCTTTATGATAGAAAAGCAATTTTCTACAAGGAAAAGAATCATTATCATTTGTTTAAAGATGGCATACGTATATTGTACATTCTCACAGGATTAAGACTGATCATTCTTTTGCAAACACAGGGCAATTTAAGAGGGTAATTAATGAAAGTAAAGAGTTAACTCTTATGTCTGTCAGTACAAGTGGTTCTACACTTGAACTTGGAGTAGCTAACCAGGGTCAGATGTTGCAGGATGCACCCGCAGTACAACATGAGAAAATGATGATTGAAAGCATTGATGGTTCCTTGGGTAAAAATGTTCCTGTTGTAAAGGATCGATATCTTGTTGATTTATTCTCTTTCATTTCTGCATTATTGTTCAGCTTGATGCTAGTCAATTTTTGTTGGTTAGTGGCTACAACAGTTGATGTAGAAGCTTATGGAAGCGATAGAATAATGTTTATGTTCAACAATGTTGTTGCAGTCTTCATTGTGCTTGTGAGCCAGGTATTCAGATGTACAGAGGATACAGGACAAGTGGGGAGGCCAAGTCCTCACTTAATGTCAGAGTAAATGTCACTTTTGGAGGTCCAAAAGGTCTTCAGTGGGGAGGCCTGATCCAGTGGATATTTTTAGTGGAATTTCAAGTTTCTCATTTCTCTCCAAAATCTACACCATCAGAAATATCTCGATGTCTTGATTCCAGCACAACTTGAACAGAGCAAAAAGGAGTCCGTTTGCACAAGTTATGACTAGTCAAAGGCAGGGTCAAACTGGGATAAGAGGGCATCCAGAAGGCAAAAAATGATCATCTCAAAAATTGATGGAACTGGCGTCATCGCAAAGAGCTCGTCGAGATGATTCTGACGGTGTTCATTTCATTGAAATCCGATGTCGTATGCTCAAGATAGAGTTGGTCAAAGTTTTGAGTTGACTTTTGAAGTGACTGTACAAATGATGATGTCAGCAGATCATCCGTACCGTACAAAATCCACGTGGATCAATTCAGGTGAGACACATGGCAGTTGAGTCATTGGTATGGACCCAATCAGGTGGTGACACGTGTCCTTTCCGTACAGTCGCACCCAAGTCAGCATGCCACGTCATCGACCAGTCAGCCAGCCATGTCATCGGGCACGTCATCATCCACGTCAGCGCAGAGTTGTCATCCACCTCATTTCCATTGGCCAATCAGATTCTACCACGTGGCACCCTCCTGGTGCGACATGTGGCCCATTTTCTTATCTCCCCGTTGCGAGTTCGTTGAGCGATTCAGCGAAAGGTTTTAGTGGGCTCAAACCCGTGACCTGTCACGGGTTTGCCATCGGCCCGACCGTTATGCCACCGACGGTTTCCTCATCCGATATATAGCACAGGTTTTTTTTTTTCGTTGAATCGGTCAGAGTTTGAAACCAAAACGTGGCCGGCGGGGTTGGATCTGCCGGCCACTCATTTGCTAAAATTGACTTTCACCGTTGCACCGATGAAACCACTTAATTTTAAAATAGAGCTTGTTTGGTTGTCTTATGTATTTTGATTTGAAGCCTAAACAAATAGGCTAATTTTGTAAAAACAAAACCTCCTAATCAAATAAGTCAAAATGAAAATAGATAAAGGAGGTTAAGGATGAGTATAGGGAGATTATTAAGTGGTTATTCATTTAATATTCTTGTTAAGCCTATTTAGGCTATTTTTATGTATAAAAGGGGGGATGTGTAAGCTCTTAGGAGTGGAAAAAATGCAGGTGACATAGTGGAGAACAGGTGAAATGAAAGAGGGAACTTGTGGAGATTATTTTGAGCCATTTTCTTATGTCGGAGCAGTGTTATGCTGCCGAAGTGATGGTCTTGGTGCATTTTTGTAATTGATTTTGGAGATTAATCGAATCGGTCACATTCCATTGGAGCAGACCCGAAGAGGTAGTCACGTTTGTGGCGAACTCCATAATCAAACACTATTTTCACCTTCTATCTTCTTCTCTCTCAATTCTGTTTCTCATCTTAATTTTTGATGCATAATTTTGTTAATGTATGCATGTATTAAAATTCCGCAAAGTTGTTTTAATTAAGCATTCAATACTGCATATAGTCTAGATCATATACAAATCACAGATAAAAGAAGAAAAAGATATACAATGATAGAAAGATGACACTCCAAGCTTATACAAGGTAAATACTACATGCTACAAACAAAAAGACAGCAGAGCTACACCATTAAAGTTCAGTTTTTAACACAAAATGCAGAAAAACTGTCTTTGTACACTATTTTTTTCCAGTTTTCAGATATGTCACGCAATAACAATGCTTCTAACCCTGCCTCAGGGTCGATACATGCCTTAAATAGGCTTCCAAAACCGTTGGGCTTCATGGGTCGGCCTTTAAGATGACCTAGAGCAAACGTTGGAAAACACACTGTGTTTTCAAAACCTAGGCAATTTTTACAACCTAGCCAAAATGAAGAGATAACACTACTTAACTCTTGTAAAGCTACATCCAACTAATCAAAAATAATCCATAGATCACCTATAATGGTCTACATGACCTTATGAACAACACAAAAAAATTTAGAGCTTCCAAACAAAAACTTCAAATAACCATGCACATTGCCAGGTGCTCCTGCACCACTCAGGGGTTTCACCTCCATGATTCCACCATGATTGTTTAGGGTCTTTATTTACTTGCATATAATATAAAGCTTCTACAAAAGAAAAATCACCATGCCCACATGAAAATTTATTCCATTGACTCCTCATAATTGAAGTTTCCTCACCTCGGCCATAAATATTTTTTATTGCAGCCCAAAATCCTTTCATTACCTCTCTATCTTCATATGGAGCCCTCTTATTGGTCACTTATATATTATGCCATTTAGGATTTAAGGCATAAGCAACACAATGAGGGGGTGTGTTAAGTTCGTTCCATCTTCTGTGTAAATTTTCTTCTACCAAAGGATATAGAGAAAGATCTTTTGCATATGTTATTTTCTTGATCCTTTCACACATGGAATCTATCTCTTCATAAATTTCTCCAAAACATGGCTTGTTTGAATCTGTAAATTTCATCACCTCACATATGGACTTAATAAAGTCCACAAAGAATTTAACATCAGCCCAAAAATGGTCATCAAGGACCATACCTCTCACCTCAACTGCATCATCTGATGTAGATTGCCTCCAAGTTGCCCATTCATCACTCCCTACTATGGAACACAAAGCTCCTTTCACTTCGCAAAGACAGTCAAGAAGAATAAAATAAGAAGCAAACCATGTATTAGCTGGTTTGAGAAGTTCCACCTTGGAATTTTTTTGATAAATGGCTTGTGTGTGGTGATGGTTACATATGAACATCCATATTTTTTTTCCCTTTTCTATTAGAGCTAAAATCCACTGAATCTTTCCAATATATTTGAGTGCATTATTCAATGCATGCACACAACATGGCGTCCAAAATATATGTTAGTAATTTTTTTTGCAACAACATGTTTGCTACTTTAGAAACAGGGGAAATATCTATAACAATTTGGACTAAATGTGATGCCCCCACCTCCTCAATGACATCACATAGCTGGTTAAAATAAATTTTGCATTTTTTTGTTGCTATTGCTTCTAAAAAATAAGGCCTTTTGTTGAATGTTACCATGATATTAAGTAGTGGACAATTTCTAGTATCTGTCCACCCATCCATCACAATACTGCATCCTTCTATAGCCCACACTCTTTTTGTTGGTGCATTTTTTTTTTCTAATCAAATTTTTTCTTTATCAATTAGAGTAGTGTGAAGCTTTTCATACATAGGTGGTTTATTCAAAGCTAGTGCATTAGTGATAGCTTGGACCATCTCTCCATAGAAAGGTGAGCAAGTAACATTAAACAGTATTCCATTTGCATAAAAGAAGCATGCAATCACTACATCAACCACCTCTCAACCTTGCACATCAAAAAATATTCCAATAGGGTTTGAGCTACCGATGTGTGGTCTCTCATGAGAACTTCCTACTAGTACATCTCTAGAAGACACATCCATTTCTACCTCTCTATTTTGATTTTGAATTGCTACAATTTCCCCTATTGTTGAAGTATGAGAGCTCAAATTAGAAACTTTCCCATCAACCCTTTCTTGATCCCTCATAGCCTCATATTGTTCCACCTCATTTGGACAAAGCTCGACACCTTTTCCAGGTATGTGAAGGAAATGAGCTCTCACCATCGTGTAAGTACCTTTCCATGAAATTTCACATAACTTACATGTGACTGTGGTTGTTCCACTTGAACCCTTCGGACTTGGAAAAAAAAATTAATACTTCCAAAATGGGTACAAGCCTTGATTTTCCCCACTTGACATTCTTGATTCAATGATTCATATTCTACAAACACAAAAAAAATACATTAGACACAACAACTACAGAAAGAAAGAAACAAAAACTATATTAATGTCCATGAATTACCAAAAAATTAAAAATAGAACCATGAGACTCAATAATACAAACAATAACAAAAAATGTAGAATCCAAGTTTGGCAGTTCTTTGAGATAGGCAAGTAGGACGTTTTACTTGAAAAGATGAAGGGATGATAATTTTTTGTATGTTACAAATAGAAAGAATTAGAGACCATCTTGCATACAAGAAGTGAGAAACTGAAAGTAACTTTTCCATAAACTAATGAAGCCTTATAAATATAAAATGGTTTCCCTCCCACAATGGAAATCAAAATAATAAATATTAAATATGCAATCCAAAAATGAACATTATTAAAAGTATAAAAAAGTAAAGACACTAAAATTTTGAATACACACTACTTATTTAAAGGTCAAATATTTTATACTACACAAATGCTTAGTGTATGTAGATTATATATGATTTGAAATGATTCTTTTGCATCTCTTTGGCATGGAAGATTGATAGACCTTTTTTATCAAGAAACCCAAATTGTACTTGTCATTGTTTGACAATATTCTTGGTGTTATACCATTGATTTGAAAGATCAAACCATTGTTCACTCATTTACTGTTATAAGCCTAATGGCCCTTAATAGTTTTTATGTGAGACAAACTATTTAATTATAGACCTAACTATCCATTACACATCATGAATTTTCAATGCTTCATATGTCTTAGAAAATTTCAAGATTGTGTTACTAAGTTTGTAGACATTGACCTACTTAGATTATGCTTCTAAATATCCAAGAGTCCTTCTAACTACTTATCTAGGGGTCGTATATTGGGTCACAAATTTACATGCCTTCTAACACACAAATATACAACACACCTAGGAGACAAGAGAAAGATTATTGATACTGAAACGAAAAGGTCATGTTAGGTTCACAAAAAATGTAGAGTAGGGGGATTTGTCACCCCTGAGGCTCTAGGTTACGGATGAGTCCCAAGGAATGAATTCCCTGAACTACCTCAAGTTGTTTGACAGGTGTTTCACAAATCAAGTGAGCCAACCATAGAGCTTTTGGATTGTAGACCAAACAACTTACTGTTTGACAATGGTAGCGTGAGAAGTAGACTCCAATGTATTGAATTGGCATCCTATATGAACAAAGGTCTAATAAATAGCCAAAAAAATAGAGGACCTACTTACGACCTGAATGACAAAGATTTTACAGTTTGATAGAGAAAATGCAAAAATAAAAAAGTACAAGAAGAAGAATACTAAAAAGCTATTCTAGTGTGAAAATGACAAAGAAAGAGTAGGAAACAATACAGTTCCACTCGCGAAACACAATATTTCAACTCTAAACTCCAAATGGACGAACCAATACCTACACACACAGAAACAGGAAAAATGTTGGGTTGTACTTTGAGGTATACCTCAACTAGATCCCGAATTTGGTGTTTCCACCTCCATAAATAGTCAGATAAAATGATATAGAAAAAATAGATAAAGATAGAATGGAAAATACACTATCAAATAGAGTGCAAAGACAACCTGAATGATACTCTATAAGACACAATAATGCAAATAAAATGAAAAGAGCAATATCACCTTCCCTTCTACTAGCACTCAAAGCCAAGAGGACAAGATGACAAGAGACTATGCCTTGCCAAGAGGATGGAGCTTCAGAGACCCTGAAAAAATAATATAGTGTTGCAACAATTGTTGTAGGATCCAATAAGAGAGCTTGTAGCAGCAAGAAGAAGCAATAATTATCAAGAAGAGGGCAAGAATGAGGTTGAGAGTGAAAATATGCATGAAGGAATGAAAAAATGAAGTTTGAATGCTTAAAATGGAGATAAACAACCATTTTTCATTGGTTAAGGGTCGATAAAAGGTGTTAGATTTGTAGCCAACCAAAAATGTAATGCCTTTGCAAATTCCAAGGGCAAGAATCCTGTCAAGACAATAGTGTGGCATGTAGATGTTTGTGCAATGTGCACATGTTCCCGAAAAAAATTCCTCTGGACCGATGTAAAAAGACTAGGCTATATGGAAGGGATAAGTTGATGGCAAAAAGTTTTGCATCATAGGACATAATTTCTAAGGTAAGGGTAAATAAATGGGGAATTTTCCTAGGGTGAAAATTTATTCCATTATAGGTAGATGTAATTTGATTTATCACTGTCATAATGGAAATAAAGGACTGATAGATCTAATTAAAAAAAATAAAACAGTGATTGAGTGAATAAATTTTTATTTAATGTATTAGACCTACTAAGTCCAATAGTGTTGATAGCCCTTACCCTCTAGACCACCTATAGACATTTCTTTCTAAGGCTTTGATGAAGCAATAACTTGATTTGGTGAACAATCAAAACATGACACAAATGTGGTTCCCAAAACACAACTCAAATTCATGAGATGTTTCTCTTTAAGAAGAATAATCCCACTATTTGTTTCAAGGAATTTTTGGGTCCACTTGCATGTAGGTTTCAAGATCCTTCATGCCAATCTCATTATTAAAGTGAATAGTTTTGAAAACAATGGAATTACTTCTCATTTTTCTCATGTCATCCACCATGACAACCCCCTTATGTCCTAGTATTGTGACTTGTGACAAACGAATTCAATAATGCACTCTTTGGGTCATCTTAAGAGAGAATTTTTGTAATCATACAAGTTGTCCAACCTATCCTTCATGCCTCTCATTCCATTTTCTTTCCTGAGACAAGTAAAATTATTTATAGCTAAACATGAAGACTCAAAGATTCAATCAGTTCTTCATAGACCAAATAGAACACTTCAAACATGTACACATTCCATTGATTTTTTTTGTAAACTCCTACATATCCTAAGGATTCATTTGAATCTACTAAATGATCTTCAAGTCCTATAAAAAAAATTGCAAGCTCCACAGGCTCTTAAAAGCCTTCACAAACCTTATAGGTTTAAATTGCATGACTTTTTATAGACTTCATGATGATACATAAACCTTGAAAGTGACACAACTTATAGCAATGCTTGACACGGATATTTTGTGTACTGATTTTTAACTTTTAATTTTTAAATGTATCTTATATATTTAATAGCATTATTGTCTGTCATGTTTAGATATATAAACAAGAGTGTATAAATTAATAAAGGTAATTACTAAAAAACTAATTGTCATTTTAGTGTGCTATATTTTCTTCCAAATCGTCTAATAATTTATTCAAAATTTTAACTAAACATTTAAATAGTATAACTATATTTATTTTTTCTCAAATATAATTTTATTGACTTTAAATATGATGTAATTTTTTCAAAATTTAATTTAATATTGAAAATTTAATTGAATTTAAGACGTTTTATAGGTCACATAGTTTGAAATAACATGAATAAGTTATATCTATATAATGAAATTAAAGATGAGAATTGAATTGATGGATTTTTGTAATTGATATTAGAAACAAGGCATACAAAATATGATGAGAATGACCTATAAATAAACATAAATAGTCTTAACATTGCTATTAACTAGTCTTGGCCATGTTATAACACAAACTCATTAAAAATCACAATTGAGTTGTGGGGAACGGGGTTGAATGAATTTTCAATGAAGAGAATTGTAAATTGAAATCTGTTATTAGGAATTGGGATGAGGAAGAATTCAAGATTGAGAAGTGTGTCGTGTTCAAAATGCATGAATATCTAAGAACTAGAATCTCTTCCCACATAGACTCCACAATGTGAGTTACAAATTCATTTTAATGTAGAACACACTGCATCCTTTTTTTCTTATTATATTCATTTTTTGAAAATCAAATCTATTAAAGGTCTGGTGCCTCTTAAGAAATCATTTTTGAAAATCGGCTTCACTTTATTTTTCATGAATATTTGGAATTTTTAGCTAATTATTCAATTATTTTAGTGGGTAGACCTCTATTTCTAATCACTTAGTGTGAAAAGAATATATTAAAATTTTAGTTTTTTTTATGTCCATGCACACTAGTATAATTAGGATAGTTGTTGAGAGTATAAAACTGAGGGAAAGAAAATTCAAATTTCTATTGAGACTTGACAGTAAAACATTGAGGGAAAGAAAATTCAAATTTTTGTTGAGAATAACAAACTAACGGGAAAAAAATTCAAATTTTGGAGAGCAGCAAAGAGCATTTCAAATTATAAATGCTTTGTGATTGTTTTTCATTTAGTTATAGATCATTTGTGATTGTTTTTCATTTTTGGTAATATTTTGTTCTTTCTCTCATTGCTATTTTTTCTAAGTGCTTTGATTATTTCTTAGGATTTAGAGTTTGGTTAAAGGGTTGTTCATAGTGTGCACATTGGTCTAGTTTATTTGTTTATGTTGTTTATTCATTTGTTCTATTCTTTTTTATTTTTATTTTTTGGTCTTAGATTAAGAGGTAGAGCAAATTAAGAGGAAAAGCAGAGGAAAGAGGTAGAAAAAGAAAGCTACAATTAAGTTAGGGAAATATTTTTCTTTTAGGTAATTTTCCCTTTACACACTGTTTTAATTTGTTTTTTTTTAATTTCTAATAGACTAACTCATGTTTATTTCTATGTTCTTACAGAGAAATGTAGAAGGTAAATTTAGGTTTAGTTGTGGTCTTCTTTTTTCTTTTTAATCCTTTTGGGTTGAGAAAAGGACTAATGAAATGATACTCGTGTAGGCATGAGATGTAGAACCGAGTGAGAGTTCATATAACCAATGCAAAGAAGAAGAGATGAGAATTTCCTTATGGCCTACTTCCTAGATCACAAGTACCTACTCTAGAAGGAAGCCAAATTTCCAAAACAACCAACCCAGTGTTTGAATTCTATCAGTTCTCAAGCAATGATTTGATCTTCTCTTGCACGACTAATCCATTTGGATTTTCTATCAAGTGCAAATCCAATGGAGAGGGCTTGTTCAAATCATCGTTATTGGGAGTTCGCTAGACTTCAATTTCTTTGCTGACCTCATAGGACGTCTAGCTGCCTATTGGGATTTTGGTATGTTTGTGCATGCCCTACTTTGTAGTTTTTTATTGGGTTTCAAATATTTTACAGAACCTACAAATCATCTACAATAGTAATCTAAACTATCAAGTAACTAAGCTTTGTTGGTTATGTACCATACCGAATAGTGAAGTTTGTTTACCACTAGAATGTAGTAATTTGGTTTTGGGTTAAATATTTATTGCATTCATTATTTTGGGAGCTTTGGTAGGTTTGTTGGAATTATTCATTTTTTGATACAGGGATACTAGAATGTGGTAATTTCGTTTTGGGTTAAATGTTCCTTGCTTGGTGTCATTCCTGAAAGCTATTGTGAACCCATCTTTTTCTCTACCTTATTCCAATTGTAGATGCACCTCACTTACACTAGCACTTATCAAAGGTCCTCTTCTTTCTTCTTGGGTCTTCATGGATAATTCTTGATCCAATACAACCCTTCATCTAAGATCCATCAAGGCTATTTTTTCTGACCTCCTTTCACTATATTTGATCAACCTCTCCTCACATTCACTAGTTTACGATCACCTCCTACCATTAATCTTGCACATAATTCCTGTCAATTTCATCCTCTTCCTTCCATGTACCTCTAGCACAAAAAGAATCTAGGCTTCCATCCTTAGGGTTTTAATCTCCCATCATTTTATTAATTCAAAATGGAATAGATATAAAGAAAGTGGCTCCTCGTTTGCAAAGAAATTAGAACTCAACTTCCTTGGGACATGTATAAATTAATATCCAAAACTTCAGCATATAACTAGTCAAGGCATCTTTTCACCAGATATCCATTGCTCTCTTCCATAATTTATGTATTTCATGTATTCTTTGCAAATCATTTTTTCATACAAGAGTTCTTTCTCTAAAAATGTCTCACTCAATCTCAACATGTTAAATTAGCCCTAGCAGCTTTTCAAGGAAGAGTTAATACAAAGGATCAAAAAAATTTCTCTCTAGCGAGACTTTAGGCTTCAAATTACCACATCAAACAACATTTTGAGCATACTAGAAAAATTCTAGGCCAATCCAACACTCAACTCATTCCAACATAAACCAAGCCATATACTTCTCCTTCCATTTTTAAAGATTCATTCAAACCCTTAATCAATACAATAGAGACAAATTTCAAAAAAATGACTGATACAATCCAAGTCAATACTAATACATCTACCTATAGCATGAGAGAGATGATTTTGGCATCAACATACAAGATCTACGCCTACTATCCAAGAAGAAAGTATAGTAATTAAAAAGTGTTAGAAAATTGGATGTAGCTAGAAGGTAAATTGTAAACATTCTTTCAATACAAAAAGAGTTAGCAGTACAATACATGAGAAGAAGCATTCATATTTGTTTAATTTAAAAATTCAAGTTAAGGGCATTAAATTTGATGTACTATTTGACGCTTGTCCCCAAGCTAACCTCATATCTCAAGATTTGGTTAGAAAACTTGATTTAGAAACTTATCCTATCGAATAGACCATATGCTTGGAAGATTTTGTCTTGAACCATGATTTTCTCGATTTTGAGTGAGCAACCATGCACAAGGATGTGTTCTTGTTTGATAAAAATTATCCTCTCCATTTAGCATATGTCCATAATCTACCCAACATGTGTAGGCTTTGCTCATTTATCTCTTCTTACTCAATGCACAATTGTCTTCTAACTTATAAGGATGTGCTTTGAAACACCTTTGATGATGATTAACTCACTAAAAATGATGAAGAATTATTGCTGAAAGTGAATGAAGATTAAGGGAAACCATTTTTCTAACCCTGTAGACGGTGTGCCTATACTCTCTTTTCTAGATTGTACTTCACTTTTCTTCTCAATTTCATGCTGCTCTTTCTAGCAATTGCTTGCACTCACCTTTAGATCCCTCTAATTTTATTTATAGCATTCTCTTAGCTATTGAATGACAATCTTTATACTTTGATGAACCTCAGCTACCTCTTCATTTTCTAAGCGTGTTTTCTTGCCATGATGAATTCATTTGAAATCTATATTCATTGATCCTACAAAGATACAACTATGTTTTCTTGCCAGTGCCTTGTATAGCACATTAGATTTAAGTTAGAATACGAGCTAGAGGCCTCAAAATTTGGAAAGCACGTTAGCATGCACCATAAACATCCTTCATCTTTCACAACAAGGTCAACATTTATTGCAATTATAGGTTAGTTGTTATGGAAACATCATCTTATTTATCATCACAACCCATTGTATGGGCATTTGTTCAAAATTGTGAGGCTCTCCATTGGTCTCTTTTAAGGATCCTTCATTTTCTTTTATCGCCTCTACACCAAACCTTTATTCTCTTCCCTCAGTACTACCCTATTTACTGATCCCCATGACTATCACTCTACAAGAGTTATCTATCTCCTGTCACAGAGGTTCATTATATTTTTAAGATGTGAAAAGGTGTTATGCATGTCTGTCACATACTCTGCCATTATCTTTGTGACTTTTCTTCCATACAAAACACATTTTGACCATTTTTTTATATTTCAAAGCAGTCACCACTTCTCATATTTTCAATGTAGAATTTTGATGCTTTAGCATAACCTTCAAGTATTGTGTGCTTGGATTGGAGGCTCTAGTTTTTTTGAAACTTTTCTAGGTCTGCACACTTTTCTTTTCCTTTCACTCCTTACGTTTCTTTTTCATCTTCTCTATTTCCATACTCATTTGTACAAAATTGACAGCCTTACATTATTTCTCAAAGAGGTAAAGCACCTATTCACTATCACCACATAATTCTACTTACTATCATCACACAATTCTTTATTTTCTAGATGGATTTTAGATTATTTGCATTATTTATATTATTGTCTATGTAACTCATGTTCTTTAAATTGAATGTTGATATCTGCTATATTATGGTAGAATGATTTATGACTAAATGATATGACAAGTTGACAAGGTTACACACAACTCAAGTAGACTGTTTAAGCTCACAACCCCTCCCTACAACTTGAATCCTTCTATAAATTGTAAGCAAGTTGCGGGCAGTTGTAGCTTGTTGCTCTTGGAATAGGTAGGTTGAAGGCTACTTTTCCAACAATTAGTATTTTCAACCATAATAGAAAGCCTAGGAGTGACATTTCTAGTGTGTATTTAGAGCAACAAGAGATGGAATTAGACATTAACCATTTATTTAGTAAACTTTGGTCAAGCACATTGATCTAATAGGATTGTAGCATGTACAAATATAATTTTTAATAAAAAAATTTATTGGAAGGGGCTAAAAACCCTTCTAAAGACTGAAGGGAATAACCAATGGCCATGGTTATTCCTTGAGGTCATGTGCTTGTCCAACAACTTAATGAATGGTTGATAGGCAAGGACCATTCTTTAAGGTTTGTATCTCATCTTCTTTGAATTTTTGAATAATTTTGATTAATGTTTAATTTTTATTTAAGATTTTTTTAATTTTAATCTCAACACTAAAGTTACAAATCACAATTTTGAAAATAAATTTACCATTTATGAATCACAACACAAATCATTTCCTAATTGTAGACATGTAAAATATACCGATTGACATTGTGCATCTGATCCTGACTTACTAACATTGTTTCTTCCTGAATCATTCCTTGGTCTAACCATTTAATCAAATCTCCTTATCTGATTAAATTCATCAATATTCCTCTCTTAATTGAATAAATTATTTTATCTAATTAAGTCAATTTCTTTTGTTAATTAAATCAATCCATCTAATCTAATTATCCCTATTTAATTAAATAATCAATTTATTTGATTAAATCTCTAAAGTCTATCCATTGAATTAAATAAATTAAAACCTTATTTGATTTAATCTAACACCATCTCTTTTAATTAAATAAATCAAAATCCTTATTTAATTAACCTCTTATCATATTTCTCTCTTATTTGATTTAAATAAATCCATAAATTTAAGTCAAATAGGTCACATCATCTAACCTCTCTCATTAAATTAATTAACCCTTAATTAATTCAATCTCATCTCATGTCCCATCCTCTAGATAATGCAAGTTGCACATGAAAATAGATTTAATTCATTTATTAAATCTCTATTTTCTCACAAGGCATCTTTTGGAATATTCTCTCAATTTGAATTCAAAAATTCCAAGTCAACATGTACATCCAACAAGGCAATAAATTCATCTTACATGTCCTTTGCCTTGAGCCAAGTGGCATTTATTGCATTTTCCCTTCCCTCTTACAAAGTCATTTCAATAAATTTGAAATTCAAAATTATGCATTTAATGGCACAATCCCCAAATCTTGCACATCCTTCATCCATTCATAGCTTGACAAGTGGCATCATGCCATTGGATGAATGTTAGTCCCACATTGCTCAAATTTGGACATTCATCCATCTTGGAATTCTATAAATAAAGAGCTCATCCTTCATTTCTATCATCCACAATCCATGCAAAGTTACCATGCTCAAATATCTCTCAAACTTCATCCATTATCATTGAGTTCTTAGCTAGGTTTTTGAAGATTTTGGTTTGGAGCTCTCATTCTTCATCAACAAAGTGGATCAATCTCATCAACATATCAAGTTTGCATCTTAGGAATTGGGAAAGGGCCAATTTTCACATCAAATTGGCACCAATTCCCCCATGAGATCATGATTTTGCACAATTAATTTAGGATTCAATCTATTTTGTCATTTATATTGTGTCTTTCATTGTTTTCTTTCCTATTTTGAGTTTGTTAATGGATTTCATGGGGAATCCTTGTTTTGGCTTGCAATCTCTTGTTTAACTTGTTTATTCTTGTTGTTTTGTAGGTACCAAGGTTGGGGTTCACACACTAATATTTTATGCATCATTTATAAAATAGTTCACAAAGGATACTCATAAATTACCTTTATGAAAATAAAATGTATTCACTTCATATTCACATTACATAACCATGCTACAAAAAATACAAAAAAAAAACATTTTAACTTGTCATAATAATAACAACTTTTTAAATGCCTTACAAAAATATCATTTAAAAAAGCCTAATGAATTATGATGTCACCACAATTTAAAATGATATTTTAATATCTATAAATAATAAAAAATATTAAAACATAAAAATAAATAAATATTGTGATTAAAATTTAATAATAAATATTTAGCTTCTCACATATTAACATCATTGCAAATGACTAAAATAATCATATTTAAGTTTCACATTTAAAGCTATATAAATAATTTTTAGTAAATAAAATAAAATTTATATGTTATGTTGTTTTGTATGATGTTGTATTGTTTTGTGGTGTTGTGTTGTTTTGTATGATGTTGTATTGTTTTGTGGTGTTGTGTTGTTTTGTGTGGAGTTATGTTGTTTTGTGGTGTTGTGTTGTTTTGTGTGGTGTTGTGTTGTTTTGTGGTTGTCTTAGGTCAATTAGGGGAGGCCATGCAAGCTTCCACCTTCACGTGGTTGGCCTTGTTAGTAGAGAATATTTGAATAAATATTCTTGAAGCTAAGAGAAGCTTATGTGTAAATGTTTTCATTTGAAATAAACAATGTTTTATAAATTTAAAATAGTTCATATTGCATGCATGGTGAAATTTGTAAATTAAAGAAAATATTATTGCAAAGGTGAATTAAAATATATTTTTATTATTTTAATAATAATAATTTCCTTCATAATTTGCAATTTTGTTTAAAGTGTCAATAAGAGACAAAAAAATATTTTACACACTATATTGTTGGTGTATTTAATTTTGATAATCTCGATAATAATACTAATCCTTTGAAACTAGCTCAACTTCTCCATGGTAAAATATTATGAAATGGAGGTTTAAAGACATTGTTTAAAGATAATAAGCTCATCAAGGTTTCTTACTGATGCAATTCAAACTTTTGGAACCTACAAGTTAGTGTCTTTGTTTTGCACCCTTGAGTCAAAACATTTTCAACAATAGAGAATCATGAAGACATATATACACCAATCAATAAGTGATGCGTAATTAGTAGTTCATATATTGTTTAAATAACTATAAAATTATAGAATAGCTATAACATTAAAAATTTGGTAGAATATTGACATGTTAATAATAAGATCCTCTTGTTTTTGAGTCTCCTTTGAGCTCATAATATTTTTTTGATCCTTATTTACTTCTAAGCCAAACTCTCTAATCCTAAAAACTCCCCCTAACTACTTACACTATAGAATCCCCCCTAAACAACCTCCACAAAAAGCTAAAAATAGCAAATTACTTGAAAAATCTTAAGTGAAGCCTAAACCATAAACCTTGAACCTTGAAACTTGAACCATAAACCCTAAACCCTGAACCCTGAACCCTCAAACCTAAACCTAAACCCTCAACCCTCAACCCTAAAACCTCAACCCTAAACCCTAAACTCCAAACCCTAAACCCTCGATCCTAAACCCTAAAACCTAAACCCAACCTTGAATCCTTAATCATGAAACCTAAACCCTCAACCTTAAACCCTCAACCCTCAACCCTAAACCTTGAACCTTGAACCCTGAACACTGAACCCTAAACACTAAACCCTAAAACCTAAACACTAAACCCTCAACCCTCAACCCTAAACCCTAAAACCGAACCCTCAACCCTAAACCATGAACCCTAAACCCTAAAACGTAAACCCTAAACCTCAAACCCTAAACCTTGAACCCTAAACACTAAACCATGAACCTTGAACCCCAAACCCCAAACCCCAAACCCTAAATCCTAAACCTTCAACCCTAAACCCTAAACCCTAAACCTAAACCCTAAACCTAAACCTAAACCCTAAACCCTAAACCCTTAACGCTTAACCCTTAACCCTAAACCCTAAACCCCAAACCCTAAACCTTAAACCCTAAACCCTAAACCACCTTGAAACCTCAACCCTCAACCCTAAACCCTCAACCATGAACCATGAACCCTAAAGCCTAAAGCCTAAAACCTGAACCTTGAACCCTAAACCCTAAAAATTATTGAGCATAAACCTAAAAATAGAAATTTAAAAGTCCTAAAATGATTGAAAAACCACTCATTAGAGTAAATTCTTCATAAAACTTAATGATACACCTAGATCCTCCACAATCTCTTATATTTTTCATTCCCCCTGATACCTCGCCTATTTTGATCTTCAAACTCTCCTTATATTGCTTCCTTCTAGAAACCTTGAGAATTGCTACTTCTCATATCCGACGTAAACCCAATGTTCTCTCTCATGCATCTCATACCATTATTTCTCCTCTAATGTTTTCCAACCCATCATCACTCATGTTCTCTCTTCAGTTTCAATTTTCATTAGCCATACCTCCACTATCAATACCACATTAGGGTAAGTACCTTATTTCCAAGCACTAAATAGCACATGTACTATTGAGATAAAACAAATTTTCTTATTATGAAATCTTATCATATCATTTTGCTATAGATTTTGTGGCATATCACTATGTGTACATGTGATGTGTATGAGCTAGTCATGTACTATGGGACATATGCATGATCTAGTCACTATGTGTACTTATGATGTTAGTATGAAATTTCTACTAAAAAATAGTCCTAACCTCCCATCCAATTTTTTTGGTTTAAATGTTGAACCGAAGACCTGCACATAAGTGAATTTATTCAAGAAAAAGTAAAGAGGAAATATAAATGAAAAGATAAAAGAACAAAAAAAAAGAACAACTTTGTTGATAATAAAAAAATCCCTTTTGGAAAAAGAGCCCTTCATAGATTTCAAAATCTATACCATTTTGGACCAACTTTTACTAGTAGCATGAAGATAATAGATGTTAGGATACCCTGAGATTTCAATTACTCACTAAACATTTGATTTGGTGTATCCTAACATCTATTATCTTCACGCCACCAGAAAAATTTGGTCCAAAATGGTACACGGTAGCTCATACTAACATCATAGGTACACATAGTGATCAAATCATACATATGTCCCATATACACTATTTGAATAGCTCATATGCATCACATGTACACACAATGATATGCCACAAAAGTTATAGGGAAATGATATGCTAAGATTTCATAATAAGAAAATTATGTTTTATCTCAATAGTATGTCCTATTTAGTGCTTGGAAATAAGGTACCTACCCTACTTTACATTTTATTATGTCTCTTAATAATAGTATTGATAGTGGAGGGATGTCTAATGGAATTGGAAAATGGCGATGGGTTGGCAAACATTAGAGGGGGGATAATGGTATGAGATGCATGAGAGAGAACATTGGGTTTACGTCGGATATGATATTTGTAGCAACTATCAAGGTTTCTAGAAGGAAGCAATATAAGGAGAGTTTGAAGATAAAAATGGGTGAGGTATCATGGGGAATAAAAAATATAAGAGATTATGGAGGATAGGTGTATCATTAAGTGATGTGAAGCATTTACTCTAATAGTCTCCTCCCACATATAGTTGGTTGAGTGGTTGTCCAATAATTTTAGGGATTTTAGATTAATATTTTAGGTTTATGCTCAATAATTTTGTTTTGACTTGGTCTTCACTTAAGATTTTTCAAGTAATTTACTATTTTTAGCGTTTGGTTGATCTTGTTTAGGGGGAATCTATAGTGAGCTAAGTAGTTAGGGGGAGTTTGTAGGATTAGAGAGTTTTTCTTAGAAGTAAATAAGAATCAAAAAATATTATGAGCTCAAAGGAGACTCAAAAAAAAGGGGATCTTATTACTAACAAGTCAATATTCTACCAACTTTTCAATGCTATAACTATTCTATAATTTTTTAGTTAAATTTATACAATATATGAACTACTAATTGTGCATCGCTTATTGAGTGGTGTATATATGCCTTCATGATTCTCTATTGTTGAAAATGTTTTGATTTTGGGTGCAAAACAAAGAGACTAACTTGTAGGTTCCAAAAGTTTGAATTGCATCATTAAGAAACCTTGATGAGCTTATTACCTTTTAACAATATCTTTAAACCTCCATTTCATAATATTTTACCATGGAGAAGTTGAACTAGATTCAAAGGATTAGTATCGTTATCAAGATTATCAAAATTAAATCCACCAACAATATATAGTGTTTAAAATATTTTTTGTCTCTTAGTGACACTTTAAACAAAATTTCAAATTATAAAGGAAATTATAATTATTAAAATAATAAAAATATATTTTAATTCACCTTTGCGATCATAATTTTCTTTAATTTACAAATTTCACCATGCATGTAATATGAACTACCTTAAATTTATAAAACATTGTTTATTTCAAATGAAAATATTTACACATAAGCTTCTCTTAGCTTCAAGAATATTTATTCAAATATTCTCTACTAACAAGGCCAACCATGTGAAGGTGGAAGCTTACATGGCCTCCCCTAATTGACCTACGACAACCACAAAACAACACAACACCACACAAAAGAACACAACACCACAAAACAATACATCATACAAAACAACACAACACAACACATACATTTTATTTTATTTATTAAAAAATATTTATATAACTTTAAATGGGAAACTTAAATATAATTATTTTAGTCATTTGCAATGATGTTAATATGTGAGAAGGTAAATATTTATTATTAAATTTTAATCACAATCTTTATTTATTTTAATGTTTTAACATTTTTTTATTAATTTTGGATATTATAATATCATTTTATAATTGTGGTGACATGTAACCCCATTTTTTAGCTAGCTCTGACATATTTTAAACTTACTAAGTCAATTGATTAACAAGTTATTGATTTTGGACAATGTATTTAGATAACTAGTTACTAAATAGTAAATTTATCTTCTTAACACATGCATATGTATAGGAAAATTTGGATAATCTATATGTTTCCCACATAAAAATATAAAATGACATTTTGAAGGGCTCTAACATTACGAATTTTAACCTACTTGTGATTGAGGTTTGCATACTATGCTCTATTATTACCCAAGTTATAAGGTTGAATACAATGAACCAGCTTACCCAATCTAAAATTTACCTTTATATATTAAAATAAAATAATAAATATACAAAACTAGTTTATCTTATCTTTTAGAATTATAGACAAACTTGTAATATTCTCCTAGCATGGGAGACTAGCTTCAAAAAGTTTTGATTATATTTTATTATTAATAAATATTATTATGGTTATATCAATACTTTTAACATCCACTAGACTCTACGTAACACATTTTTAAGAGATTGCAATCTTAGGTGCTATCCATCTATGCAAATAAAATATCGATAGCATCTAAGGTTTATGTGCAAAAAGTATACATGAGGAGCTCAATTTTCTCTTTTGAAATACATATCATAATAGGAAGGAAATATTCAACATATTTAAATAATATCTATATTAAAATTCATTTGTATCATGAAATACATTCACACACCAAAAAATCAAGTCCCAATCAAAGGACATTAATGGCCAAGGGCATCAATAGATGCATACGAGATAAACTAGAAATTAATTGTCGTTTAGTTGGTCAAATGACTATTTTAACATCTTCTATGTAGTTTACATTTGGTACTACATGAAGGGTAAATTATTCTTTTTATGTTTTCCATTTTAGATTAGATGAGACTTAAAAATTATACAACACCCTACAACTATGTACAAAGCCAAACAATGAAGAACAAGCACTACACTTCCATTCAATAGAGAGGAGTTTAATTTGATCTTTATATCTTTAATTAGCAACAAATAAACTATTTTTCCTAACATAGTAAATGATTCCTAAATGTATTAAGTTCAATCCAAACCAAAGACATGGAAAATGATAAGAAAAGATGGACAAACCAAATAAACATATAGAACACAAATATAATTACCTTTTTCATAAATAGAAATAAAATTCCATGCATGTATTTTGCAACACACTATTCTATGTATGGTAGACATGAGATTGAACCTATGGTGATTCTTATATTATGTTCTTGGAAAAATGATAAAAATCAATAATCTAATGTTAAAAATTTGTGGCCATTAGTAATCGAACTAGTCCAACTTGATCAAAATGTCAATAAAAATAGCTATTACTTCTTTTCCTTCATTTAAACAAAATATCCCTAAAAAATTTGCCTAGATTTAAGAACCCATAGATGATATGCTTCAATTTTTTTGAGTGCTAATATCATTAGACTCACTCCCATCTATTTATTAGATACTACTAATCATATTATGAAGATTGAAATTTTGACTCTCACAAAATAAAGACTAGCTTTCTTTGTGAGTGATCTCAATAATTCTATGGTCAAGTTAACTAGATTTGTCTAAATTTAAATAAAATAATCTACTACTATTTTACAAAAAAAAAACTAATTAACCAAAAAGTGTTCTAACTAAAAACATATGTTGTTTATTTAACTAAGCTAAAATACTTAAAAAGTATAAATTGTTACTAATTACTTGAATATAACTAACAAAAAAGAAAATTAGAGAACAAAACTAAAAAAAAATATCAAAAGGAACTTGGCACCAAATTTTGGAGCTTTCTAGATTGGACACCGGTGCTTAGTACTGATGCCTATGTGACACATTATAGTTTTGTAAGATTGAATAGTCTAGAATGTAACTATGCTTTAAAAAGCATGCCTACATCCATAGAAATCAAATGAAAAAGTATTGTTAGAATACTAGCGATTAGGAGAGTGAAATAACAAGCATTTGAACTATTTTATAACTAATAAGTTGACAAAATGATAGAGAAAATAAATAAGTAAAGATATCATCAAATCGATGCAAGGTTGGAAATCTTCCTCGTCAATGAAATATGTTGCTTGTGAAAGAAAATAAAATGTTTGGGTGGCTAATTAGGGGTTTTCCTTCAAATCAAACCCCTAATTTGATATTTCTAACTCTATAATAGCCTTTTTTATAATAATATTTAAAATACAAGATATAATTCAAATGAAATAACTATGGTGGAATAGAATAAAAATATAACTCTAAATAAGCAAGAGTATGATACCACAATGCCAAAGATGCAAGCATAAAGGTCAATACACTAAAATTGAGAAAACAAGAAGTTAGAGTAATAGTACAAGAACAATATCACCTCACAAAAGTTGTGTTAGAGATGTAAAGAAGACCCTCATTGCTTGTTGTAATGTTACTATCGTGCCTCTAATAATTTGGAGAATATAATAACAATCTTCACATCAGTGGAGAAAGATGGTAACAATAGAGAGCTTCAAGAACTTTTCATAATATGTTGATATAGAGAGCTAGAGTGCAAGAGCGCAAAAATATTGCTAAGAGAGTAATATAATGAAGGAATTAGGGTTTAAATTCAATCAAAGAGGATAATAAAGGGGCGGTAGCCATTATAAATCTTTAATATGGTTACCAAATGATAGAGTTTAAAATTGCATAGAAATAGTCACCAAAAATAAATTATTGTGGGATGCTAGCACATCATGTAGAAATTCATGTGAAGTGTTAGTGTTTATACAATTCAAGATAAACAAAATTCCAACACACTAGGAACAACACAACTAAGACACCAAAACACCTAGACA
>VDFB02265141.1:252121-298589 GCA_007258455.2 Sequoia sempervirens
ACATGGCAGTTGAGTCATTGGTATGGACCCAATCAGGTGGTGACACGTGTCCTTTCCGTACAGTCGCACCCAAGTCAGCATGCCACGTCATCGACCAGTCAGCCAGCCATGTCATCGGGCACGTCATCATCCACGTCAGCGCAGAGTTGTCATCCACCTCATTTCCATTGGCCAATCAGATTCTACCACGTGGCACCCTCCTGGTGCGACATGTGGCCCATTTTCTTATCTCCCCGTTGCGAGTTCGTTGAGCGATTCAGCGAAAGGTTTTAGTGGGCTCAAACCCGTGACCTGTCACGGGTTTGCCATCGGCCCGACCGTTATGCCACCGACGGTTTCCTCATCCGATATATAGCACAGGTTTTTTTTTTTCGTTGAATCGGTCAGAGTTTGAAACCAAAACGTGGCCGGCGGGGTTGGATCTGCCGGCCACTCATTTGCTAAAATTGACTTTCACCGTTGCACCGATGAAACCACTTAATTTTAAAATAGAGCTTGTTTGGTTGTCTTATGTATTTTGATTTGAAGCCTAAACAAATAGGCTAATTTTGTAAAAACAAAACCTCCTAATCAAATAAGTCAAAATGAAAATAGATAAAGGAGGTTAAGGATGAGTATAGGGAGATTATTAAGTGGTTATTCATTTAATATTCTTGTTAAGCCTATTTAGGCTATTTTTATGTATAAAAGGGGGGATGTGTAAGCTCTTAGGAGTGGAAAAAATGCAGGTGACATAGTGGAGAACAGGTGAAATGAAAGAGGGAACTTGTGGAGATTATTTTGAGCCATTTTCTTATGTCGGAGCAGTGTTATGCTGCCGAAGTGATGGTCTTGGTGCATTTTTGTAATTGATTTTGGAGATTAATCGAATCGGTCACATTCCATTGGAGCAGACCCGAAGAGGTAGTCACGTTTGTGGCGAACTCCATAATCAAACACTATTTTCACCTTCTATCTTCTTCTCTCTCAATTCTGTTTCTCATCTTAATTTTTGATGCATAATTTTGTTAATGTATGCATGTATTAAAATTCCGCAAAGTTGTTTTAATTAAGCATTCAATACTGCATATAGTCTAGATCATATACAAATCACAGATAAAAGAAGAAAAAGATATACAATGATAGAAAGATGACACTCCAAGCTTATACAAGGTAAATACTACATGCTACAAACAAAAAGACAGCAGAGCTACACCATTAAAGTTCAGTTTTTAACACAAAATGCAGAAAAACTGTCTTTGTACACTATTTTTTTCCAGTTTTCAGATATGTCACGCAATAACAATGCTTCTAACCCTGCCTCAGGGTCGATACATGCCTTAAATAGGCTTCCAAAACCGTTGGGCTTCATGGGTCGGCCTTTAAGATGACCTAGAGCAAACGTTGGAAAACACACTGTGTTTTCAAAACCTAGGCAATTTTTACAACCTAGCCAAAATGAAGAGATAACACTACTTAACTCTTGTAAAGCTACATCCAACTAATCAAAAATAATCCATAGATCACCTATAATGGTCTACATGACCTTATGAACAACACAAAAAAATTTAGAGCTTCCAAACAAAAACTTCAAATAACCATGCACATTGCCAGGTGCTCCTGCACCACTCAGGGGTTTCACCTCCATGATTCCACCATGATTGTTTAGGGTCTTTATTTACTTGCATATAATATAAAGCTTCTACAAAAGAAAAATCACCATGCCCACATGAAAATTTATTCCATTGACTCCTCATAATTGAAGTTTCCTCACCTCGGCCATAAATATTTTTTATTGCAGCCCAAAATCCTTTCATTACCTCTCTATCTTCATATGGAGCCCTCTTATTGGTCACTTATATATTATGCCATTTAGGATTTAAGGCATAAGCAACACAATGAGGGGGTGTGTTAAGTTCGTTCCATCTTCTGTGTAAATTTTCTTCTACCAAAGGATATAGAGAAAGATCTTTTGCATATGTTATTTTCTTGATCCTTTCACACATGGAATCTATCTCTTCATAAATTTCTCCAAAACATGGCTTGTTTGAATCTGTAAATTTCATCACCTCACATATGGACTTAATAAAGTCCACAAAGAATTTAACATCAGCCCAAAAATGGTCATCAAGGACCATACCTCTCACCTCAACTGCATCATCTGATGTAGATTGCCTCCAAGTTGCCCATTCATCACTCCCTACTATGGAACACAAAGCTCCTTTCACTTCGCAAAGACAGTCAAGAAGAATAAAATAAGAAGCAAACCATGTATTAGCTGGTTTGAGAAGTTCCACCTTGGAATTTTTTTGATAAATGGCTTGTGTGTGGTGATGGTTACATATGAACATCCATATTTTTTTTCCCTTTTCTATTAGAGCTAAAATCCACTGAATCTTTCCAATATATTTGAGTGCATTATTCAATGCATGCACACAACATGGCGTCCAAAATATATGTTAGTAATTTTTTTTGCAACAACATGTTTGCTACTTTAGAAACAGGGGAAATATCTATAACAATTTGGACTAAATGTGATGCCCCCACCTCCTCAATGACATCACATAGCTGGTTAAAATAAATTTTGCATTTTTTTGTTGCTATTGCTTCTAAAAAATAAGGCCTTTTGTTGAATGTTACCATGATATTAAGTAGTGGACAATTTCTAGTATCTGTCCACCCATCCATCACAATACTGCATCCTTCTATAGCCCACACTCTTTTTGTTGGTGCATTTTTTTTTTCTAATCAAATTTTTTCTTTATCAATTAGAGTAGTGTGAAGCTTTTCATACATAGGTGGTTTATTCAAAGCTAGTGCATTAGTGATAGCTTGGACCATCTCTCCATAGAAAGGTGAGCAAGTAACATTAAACAGTATTCCATTTGCATAAAAGAAGCATGCAATCACTACATCAACCACCTCTCAACCTTGCACATCAAAAAATATTCCAATAGGGTTTGAGCTACCGATGTGTGGTCTCTCATGAGAACTTCCTACTAGTACATCTCTAGAAGACACATCCATTTCTACCTCTCTATTTTGATTTTGAATTGCTACAATTTCCCCTATTGTTGAAGTATGAGAGCTCAAATTAGAAACTTTCCCATCAACCCTTTCTTGATCCCTCATAGCCTCATATTGTTCCACCTCATTTGGACAAAGCTCGACACCTTTTCCAGGTATGTGAAGGAAATGAGCTCTCACCATCGTGTAAGTACCTTTCCATGAAATTTCACATAACTTACATGTGACTGTGGTTGTTCCACTTGAACCCTTCGGACTTGGAAAAAAAAATTAATACTTCCAAAATGGGTACAAGCCTTGATTTTCCCCACTTGACATTCTTGATTCAATGATTCATATTCTACAAACACAAAAAAAATACATTAGACACAACAACTACAGAAAGAAAGAAACAAAAACTATATTAATGTCCATGAATTACCAAAAAATTAAAAATAGAACCATGAGACTCAATAATACAAACAATAACAAAAAATGTAGAATCCAAGTTTGGCAGTTCTTTGAGATAGGCAAGTAGGACGTTTTACTTGAAAAGATGAAGGGATGATAATTTTTTGTATGTTACAAATAGAAAGAATTAGAGACCATCTTGCATACAAGAAGTGAGAAACTGAAAGTAACTTTTCCATAAACTAATGAAGCCTTATAAATATAAAATGGTTTCCCTCCCACAATGGAAATCAAAATAATAAATATTAAATATGCAATCCAAAAATGAACATTATTAAAAGTATAAAAAAGTAAAGACACTAAAATTTTGAATACACACTACTTATTTAAAGGTCAAATATTTTATACTACACAAATGCTTAGTGTATGTAGATTATATATGATTTGAAATGATTCTTTTGCATCTCTTTGGCATGGAAGATTGATAGACCTTTTTTATCAAGAAACCCAAATTGTACTTGTCATTGTTTGACAATATTCTTGGTGTTATACCATTGATTTGAAAGATCAAACCATTGTTCACTCATTTACTGTTATAAGCCTAATGGCCCTTAATAGTTTTTATGTGAGACAAACTATTTAATTATAGACCTAACTATCCATTACACATCATGAATTTTCAATGCTTCATATGTCTTAGAAAATTTCAAGATTGTGTTACTAAGTTTGTAGACATTGACCTACTTAGATTATGCTTCTAAATATCCAAGAGTCCTTCTAACTACTTATCTAGGGGTCGTATATTGGGTCACAAATTTACATGCCTTCTAACACACAAATATACAACACACCTAGGAGACAAGAGAAAGATTATTGATACTGAAACGAAAAGGTCATGTTAGGTTCACAAAAAATGTAGAGTAGGGGGATTTGTCACCCCTGAGGCTCTAGGTTACGGATGAGTCCCAAGGAATGAATTCCCTGAACTACCTCAAGTTGTTTGACAGGTGTTTCACAAATCAAGTGAGCCAACCATAGAGCTTTTGGATTGTAGACCAAACAACTTACTGTTTGACAATGGTAGCGTGAGAAGTAGACTCCAATGTATTGAATTGGCATCCTATATGAACAAAGGTCTAATAAATAGCCAAAAAAATAGAGGACCTACTTACGACCTGAATGACAAAGATTTTACAGTTTGATAGAGAAAATGCAAAAATAAAAAAGTACAAGAAGAAGAATACTAAAAAGCTATTCTAGTGTGAAAATGACAAAGAAAGAGTAGGAAACAATACAGTTCCACTCGCGAAACACAATATTTCAACTCTAAACTCCAAATGGACGAACCAATACCTACACACACAGAAACAGGAAAAATGTTGGGTTGTACTTTGAGGTATACCTCAACTAGATCCCGAATTTGGTGTTTCCACCTCCATAAATAGTCAGATAAAATGATATAGAAAAAATAGATAAAGATAGAATGGAAAATACACTATCAAATAGAGTGCAAAGACAACCTGAATGATACTCTATAAGACACAATAATGCAAATAAAATGAAAAGAGCAATATCACCTTCCCTTCTACTAGCACTCAAAGCCAAGAGGACAAGATGACAAGAGACTATGCCTTGCCAAGAGGATGGAGCTTCAGAGACCCTGAAAAAATAATATAGTGTTGCAACAATTGTTGTAGGATCCAATAAGAGAGCTTGTAGCAGCAAGAAGAAGCAATAATTATCAAGAAGAGGGCAAGAATGAGGTTGAGAGTGAAAATATGCATGAAGGAATGAAAAAATGAAGTTTGAATGCTTAAAATGGAGATAAACAACCATTTTTCATTGGTTAAGGGTCGATAAAAGGTGTTAGATTTGTAGCCAACCAAAAATGTAATGCCTTTGCAAATTCCAAGGGCAAGAATCCTGTCAAGACAATAGTGTGGCATGTAGATGTTTGTGCAATGTGCACATGTTCCCGAAAAAAATTCCTCTGGACCGATGTAAAAAGACTAGGCTATATGGAAGGGATAAGTTGATGGCAAAAAGTTTTGCATCATAGGACATAATTTCTAAGGTAAGGGTAAATAAATGGGGAATTTTCCTAGGGTGAAAATTTATTCCATTATAGGTAGATGTAATTTGATTTATCACTGTCATAATGGAAATAAAGGACTGATAGATCTAATTAAAAAAAATAAAACAGTGATTGAGTGAATAAATTTTTATTTAATGTATTAGACCTACTAAGTCCAATAGTGTTGATAGCCCTTACCCTCTAGACCACCTATAGACATTTCTTTCTAAGGCTTTGATGAAGCAATAACTTGATTTGGTGAACAATCAAAACATGACACAAATGTGGTTCCCAAAACACAACTCAAATTCATGAGATGTTTCTCTTTAAGAAGAATAATCCCACTATTTGTTTCAAGGAATTTTTGGGTCCACTTGCATGTAGGTTTCAAGATCCTTCATGCCAATCTCATTATTAAAGTGAATAGTTTTGAAAACAATGGAATTACTTCTCATTTTTCTCATGTCATCCACCATGACAACCCCCTTATGTCCTAGTATTGTGACTTGTGACAAACGAATTCAATAATGCACTCTTTGGGTCATCTTAAGAGAGAATTTTTGTAATCATACAAGTTGTCCAACCTATCCTTCATGCCTCTCATTCCATTTTCTTTCCTGAGACAAGTAAAATTATTTATAGCTAAACATGAAGACTCAAAGATTCAATCAGTTCTTCATAGACCAAATAGAACACTTCAAACATGTACACATTCCATTGATTTTTTTTGTAAACTCCTACATATCCTAAGGATTCATTTGAATCTACTAAATGATCTTCAAGTCCTATAAAAAAAATTGCAAGCTCCACAGGCTCTTAAAAGCCTTCACAAACCTTATAGGTTTAAATTGCATGACTTTTTATAGACTTCATGATGATACATAAACCTTGAAAGTGACACAACTTATAGCAATGCTTGACACGGATATTTTGTGTACTGATTTTTAACTTTTAATTTTTAAATGTATCTTATATATTTAATAGCATTATTGTCTGTCATGTTTAGATATATAAACAAGAGTGTATAAATTAATAAAGGTAATTACTAAAAAACTAATTGTCATTTTAGTGTGCTATATTTTCTTCCAAATCGTCTAATAATTTATTCAAAATTTTAACTAAACATTTAAATAGTATAACTATATTTATTTTTTCTCAAATATAATTTTATTGACTTTAAATATGATGTAATTTTTTCAAAATTTAATTTAATATTGAAAATTTAATTGAATTTAAGACGTTTTATAGGTCACATAGTTTGAAATAACATGAATAAGTTATATCTATATAATGAAATTAAAGATGAGAATTGAATTGATGGATTTTTGTAATTGATATTAGAAACAAGGCATACAAAATATGATGAGAATGACCTATAAATAAACATAAATAGTCTTAACATTGCTATTAACTAGTCTTGGCCATGTTATAACACAAACTCATTAAAAATCACAATTGAGTTGTGGGGAACGGGGTTGAATGAATTTTCAATGAAGAGAATTGTAAATTGAAATCTGTTATTAGGAATTGGGATGAGGAAGAATTCAAGATTGAGAAGTGTGTCGTGTTCAAAATGCATGAATATCTAAGAACTAGAATCTCTTCCCACATAGACTCCACAATGTGAGTTACAAATTCATTTTAATGTAGAACACACTGCATCCTTTTTTTCTTATTATATTCATTTTTTGAAAATCAAATCTATTAAAGGTCTGGTGCCTCTTAAGAAATCATTTTTGAAAATCGGCTTCACTTTATTTTTCATGAATATTTGGAATTTTTAGCTAATTATTCAATTATTTTAGTGGGTAGACCTCTATTTCTAATCACTTAGTGTGAAAAGAATATATTAAAATTTTAGTTTTTTTTATGTCCATGCACACTAGTATAATTAGGATAGTTGTTGAGAGTATAAAACTGAGGGAAAGAAAATTCAAATTTCTATTGAGACTTGACAGTAAAACATTGAGGGAAAGAAAATTCAAATTTTTGTTGAGAATAACAAACTAACGGGAAAAAAATTCAAATTTTGGAGAGCAGCAAAGAGCATTTCAAATTATAAATGCTTTGTGATTGTTTTTCATTTAGTTATAGATCATTTGTGATTGTTTTTCATTTTTGGTAATATTTTGTTCTTTCTCTCATTGCTATTTTTTCTAAGTGCTTTGATTATTTCTTAGGATTTAGAGTTTGGTTAAAGGGTTGTTCATAGTGTGCACATTGGTCTAGTTTATTTGTTTATGTTGTTTATTCATTTGTTCTATTCTTTTTTATTTTTATTTTTTGGTCTTAGATTAAGAGGTAGAGCAAATTAAGAGGAAAAGCAGAGGAAAGAGGTAGAAAAAGAAAGCTACAATTAAGTTAGGGAAATATTTTTCTTTTAGGTAATTTTCCCTTTACACACTGTTTTAATTTGTTTTTTTTTAATTTCTAATAGACTAACTCATGTTTATTTCTATGTTCTTACAGAGAAATGTAGAAGGTAAATTTAGGTTTAGTTGTGGTCTTCTTTTTTCTTTTTAATCCTTTTGGGTTGAGAAAAGGACTAATGAAATGATACTCGTGTAGGCATGAGATGTAGAACCGAGTGAGAGTTCATATAACCAATGCAAAGAAGAAGAGATGAGAATTTCCTTATGGCCTACTTCCTAGATCACAAGTACCTACTCTAGAAGGAAGCCAAATTTCCAAAACAACCAACCCAGTGTTTGAATTCTATCAGTTCTCAAGCAATGATTTGATCTTCTCTTGCACGACTAATCCATTTGGATTTTCTATCAAGTGCAAATCCAATGGAGAGGGCTTGTTCAAATCATCGTTATTGGGAGTTCGCTAGACTTCAATTTCTTTGCTGACCTCATAGGACGTCTAGCTGCCTATTGGGATTTTGGTATGTTTGTGCATGCCCTACTTTGTAGTTTTTTATTGGGTTTCAAATATTTTACAGAACCTACAAATCATCTACAATAGTAATCTAAACTATCAAGTAACTAAGCTTTGTTGGTTATGTACCATACCGAATAGTGAAGTTTGTTTACCACTAGAATGTAGTAATTTGGTTTTGGGTTAAATATTTATTGCATTCATTATTTTGGGAGCTTTGGTAGGTTTGTTGGAATTATTCATTTTTTGATACAGGGATACTAGAATGTGGTAATTTCGTTTTGGGTTAAATGTTCCTTGCTTGGTGTCATTCCTGAAAGCTATTGTGAACCCATCTTTTTCTCTACCTTATTCCAATTGTAGATGCACCTCACTTACACTAGCACTTATCAAAGGTCCTCTTCTTTCTTCTTGGGTCTTCATGGATAATTCTTGATCCAATACAACCCTTCATCTAAGATCCATCAAGGCTATTTTTTCTGACCTCCTTTCACTATATTTGATCAACCTCTCCTCACATTCACTAGTTTACGATCACCTCCTACCATTAATCTTGCACATAATTCCTGTCAATTTCATCCTCTTCCTTCCATGTACCTCTAGCACAAAAAGAATCTAGGCTTCCATCCTTAGGGTTTTAATCTCCCATCATTTTATTAATTCAAAATGGAATAGATATAAAGAAAGTGGCTCCTCGTTTGCAAAGAAATTAGAACTCAACTTCCTTGGGACATGTATAAATTAATATCCAAAACTTCAGCATATAACTAGTCAAGGCATCTTTTCACCAGATATCCATTGCTCTCTTCCATAATTTATGTATTTCATGTATTCTTTGCAAATCATTTTTTCATACAAGAGTTCTTTCTCTAAAAATGTCTCACTCAATCTCAACATGTTAAATTAGCCCTAGCAGCTTTTCAAGGAAGAGTTAATACAAAGGATCAAAAAAATTTCTCTCTAGCGAGACTTTAGGCTTCAAATTACCACATCAAACAACATTTTGAGCATACTAGAAAAATTCTAGGCCAATCCAACACTCAACTCATTCCAACATAAACCAAGCCATATACTTCTCCTTCCATTTTTAAAGATTCATTCAAACCCTTAATCAATACAATAGAGACAAATTTCAAAAAAATGACTGATACAATCCAAGTCAATACTAATACATCTACCTATAGCATGAGAGAGATGATTTTGGCATCAACATACAAGATCTACGCCTACTATCCAAGAAGAAAGTATAGTAATTAAAAAGTGTTAGAAAATTGGATGTAGCTAGAAGGTAAATTGTAAACATTCTTTCAATACAAAAAGAGTTAGCAGTACAATACATGAGAAGAAGCATTCATATTTGTTTAATTTAAAAATTCAAGTTAAGGGCATTAAATTTGATGTACTATTTGACGCTTGTCCCCAAGCTAACCTCATATCTCAAGATTTGGTTAGAAAACTTGATTTAGAAACTTATCCTATCGAATAGACCATATGCTTGGAAGATTTTGTCTTGAACCATGATTTTCTCGATTTTGAGTGAGCAACCATGCACAAGGATGTGTTCTTGTTTGATAAAAATTATCCTCTCCATTTAGCATATGTCCATAATCTACCCAACATGTGTAGGCTTTGCTCATTTATCTCTTCTTACTCAATGCACAATTGTCTTCTAACTTATAAGGATGTGCTTTGAAACACCTTTGATGATGATTAACTCACTAAAAATGATGAAGAATTATTGCTGAAAGTGAATGAAGATTAAGGGAAACCATTTTTCTAACCCTGTAGACGGTGTGCCTATACTCTCTTTTCTAGATTGTACTTCACTTTTCTTCTCAATTTCATGCTGCTCTTTCTAGCAATTGCTTGCACTCACCTTTAGATCCCTCTAATTTTATTTATAGCATTCTCTTAGCTATTGAATGACAATCTTTATACTTTGATGAACCTCAGCTACCTCTTCATTTTCTAAGCGTGTTTTCTTGCCATGATGAATTCATTTGAAATCTATATTCATTGATCCTACAAAGATACAACTATGTTTTCTTGCCAGTGCCTTGTATAGCACATTAGATTTAAGTTAGAATACGAGCTAGAGGCCTCAAAATTTGGAAAGCACGTTAGCATGCACCATAAACATCCTTCATCTTTCACAACAAGGTCAACATTTATTGCAATTATAGGTTAGTTGTTATGGAAACATCATCTTATTTATCATCACAACCCATTGTATGGGCATTTGTTCAAAATTGTGAGGCTCTCCATTGGTCTCTTTTAAGGATCCTTCATTTTCTTTTATCGCCTCTACACCAAACCTTTATTCTCTTCCCTCAGTACTACCCTATTTACTGATCCCCATGACTATCACTCTACAAGAGTTATCTATCTCCTGTCACAGAGGTTCATTATATTTTTAAGATGTGAAAAGGTGTTATGCATGTCTGTCACATACTCTGCCATTATCTTTGTGACTTTTCTTCCATACAAAACACATTTTGACCATTTTTTTATATTTCAAAGCAGTCACCACTTCTCATATTTTCAATGTAGAATTTTGATGCTTTAGCATAACCTTCAAGTATTGTGTGCTTGGATTGGAGGCTCTAGTTTTTTTGAAACTTTTCTAGGTCTGCACACTTTTCTTTTCCTTTCACTCCTTACGTTTCTTTTTCATCTTCTCTATTTCCATACTCATTTGTACAAAATTGACAGCCTTACATTATTTCTCAAAGAGGTAAAGCACCTATTCACTATCACCACATAATTCTACTTACTATCATCACACAATTCTTTATTTTCTAGATGGATTTTAGATTATTTGCATTATTTATATTATTGTCTATGTAACTCATGTTCTTTAAATTGAATGTTGATATCTGCTATATTATGGTAGAATGATTTATGACTAAATGATATGACAAGTTGACAAGGTTACACACAACTCAAGTAGACTGTTTAAGCTCACAACCCCTCCCTACAACTTGAATCCTTCTATAAATTGTAAGCAAGTTGCGGGCAGTTGTAGCTTGTTGCTCTTGGAATAGGTAGGTTGAAGGCTACTTTTCCAACAATTAGTATTTTCAACCATAATAGAAAGCCTAGGAGTGACATTTCTAGTGTGTATTTAGAGCAACAAGAGATGGAATTAGACATTAACCATTTATTTAGTAAACTTTGGTCAAGCACATTGATCTAATAGGATTGTAGCATGTACAAATATAATTTTTAATAAAAAAATTTATTGGAAGGGGCTAAAAACCCTTCTAAAGACTGAAGGGAATAACCAATGGCCATGGTTATTCCTTGAGGTCATGTGCTTGTCCAACAACTTAATGAATGGTTGATAGGCAAGGACCATTCTTTAAGGTTTGTATCTCATCTTCTTTGAATTTTTGAATAATTTTGATTAATGTTTAATTTTTATTTAAGATTTTTTTAATTTTAATCTCAACACTAAAGTTACAAATCACAATTTTGAAAATAAATTTACCATTTATGAATCACAACACAAATCATTTCCTAATTGTAGACATGTAAAATATACCGATTGACATTGTGCATCTGATCCTGACTTACTAACATTGTTTCTTCCTGAATCATTCCTTGGTCTAACCATTTAATCAAATCTCCTTATCTGATTAAATTCATCAATATTCCTCTCTTAATTGAATAAATTATTTTATCTAATTAAGTCAATTTCTTTTGTTAATTAAATCAATCCATCTAATCTAATTATCCCTATTTAATTAAATAATCAATTTATTTGATTAAATCTCTAAAGTCTATCCATTGAATTAAATAAATTAAAACCTTATTTGATTTAATCTAACACCATCTCTTTTAATTAAATAAATCAAAATCCTTATTTAATTAACCTCTTATCATATTTCTCTCTTATTTGATTTAAATAAATCTATAAATTTAAGTCAAATAGGTCACATCATCTAACCTCTCTCATTAAATTAATTAACCCTTAATTAATTCAATCTCATCTCATGTCCCATCCTCTAGATAATGCAAGTTGCACATGAAAATAGATTTAATTCATTTATTAAATCTCTATTTTCCTCACAAGGCATCTTTTGGAATATTCTCTCAATTTGAATTCAAAAATTCCAAGTCAACATGTACATCCAACAAGGCAATAAATTCATCTTACATGTCCTTTGCCTTGAGCCAAGTGGCATTTATTGCATTTTCCCTTCCCTCTTACAAAGTCATTTCAACAAATTTGAAATTCAAAATTATGCATTTAATGGCACAATCCCCAAATCTTGCACATCCTTCATCCATTCATAGCTTGACAAGTGGCATCATGCCATTGGATGAATGTTAGTCCCACATTGCTCAAATTTGGACATTCATCCATCTTGGAATTCTATAAATAAAGAGCTCATCCTTCATTTCTATCATCCACAATCCATGCAAAGTTACCATGCTCAAATATTTCTCAAACTTCATCCATTATCATTGAGTTCTTAGCTAGGTTTTTGCAGATTTTGGTTTGGAACTCTCATTCTTCATCAACAAAGTGGATCAATCTCATCAACATATCAAGTTTTCATCTTAGGAATTGGGAAAGGGCTAATTTTCACATCAAATTGGCACCAATTCCCCCATGAGATCATGATTTTGCACATTTAATTTAGGATTCAATCTATTTTGTCATTTATATTGTGTCTTTCATTGTTTTCTTTCCTATTTTGAGTTTGTTAATGGATTTCATGGGGAATCCTTGTTTTGGCTTGCAAATTCTTGTTTAACTTGTTTATTCTTGTTGTTTTGCAGGTACCAAGGTTGGGGTTCACACATTTGGCGCTAGAAGGAGGGTTGGATATCATTCTTTCTCATCTTTTCCCAAAATTTTTGTGTTTTTTCCTCACACACAGAAAATTATAACGCTGGGAGCTCAACGTCGTTGTTTTGGTGCCGTTGTCTCTTTAGCTTCGCTATATAGCACCGCAGGAGACTCAAAGTGCGACGCTGGACTCATCCCACAATTTTTTTTTGAATTTCTAACTCCACCGCTGGGCTCGTTGACTCACAAACATTTTCAAAAATAATCAAACTACAACACTAGAAGAAAACTGCGACACTGGGCAAAAAGTGCGACGCAGTTGAGCTCTTTGTCTCGACACAGAGCGATGCTAACTGGAAAGCAACGTTGTGAGGGCACCGCTGGGAAATCAAACTCTGATGTAGTCACGAGTTACGACACTGGAAGGGAGTAAAAAGGGAAAATTTAATTTTAGCTCATGCTCTTTGATTACTCTAACGCAGTCACGAGTTACAACGCTGGAAGGGAGTAAAAAGGGAAAATTTAATTTTAGCACATTCTCTTTGATTAATGATTAATTTTTTCTTTGTTCTATGCCTTTTTATCTCTGTATTCTCCAGAATCTAACTGGTTTTTCTTCCTTGTAGGTTGGAAATTAAAATTGAAGAAAGGAGAAGCATGAGGAGAATGTTTCATAAAATCAAAGTGTTTTTAAACACTTTAGTGTTTGTTTAACACTTTGTTAAGAAATTATTATCTTTTTCTTCCTTAGGACACTAGTTTTCATTTGGGTTTAAAAAGAATCTTTCCATTTCTTGCAAAAGGATAAAATGAACATTAGGATCACAACTTACTAGAATTTGTTTATTTGGTTAACAAATTGAACAAAGTATCTCTCGCTTGTCTTTTGGTGCTTAAAAAGAACTATTATTTTGCTTTGTGGATTTAAAAAGAACAAGTGTAACTTTGTTTTTCATGAAGGCTTACTTAAACTAAAGGCACTGAAAAAGGACGTATGCGCTTCTCTCGAGCTTTATAGCGATCTTGAGAATCAAAAGGCCTTTTTCATGACTTTAGGGTAAGATAAGGCAATCACCTCCACACTTTGATTTGGGTTTTAAATTGAACGAGATCTTGTGCAATTGTGAGTGGGGGCATTATCACGTATATTTTTTCTCTTTGCTGCCATCAAAGATTGATCGAGTTACGGATTGTGTTTTTATTCTCTTTTGTTTATCTTAGAAGGTCTGCCTTGGGGAAAAAGCACTCACCCAAGGGAATGACTCAACCAGTAACACTCTAAAGCCAAGAGTATTTCCCACCAGTATATAAATGTGGATATTGGAAGAAATTCCAATATCATGCGGTTGATTCTGACAAGATGGATCCAAAAGGGGACTCTTGCTGTATGGGTCAATCTCCACGAACGGAAAGTCCTTATTAAAACCCATGTGCTAGAATTTTCCAAAATCCTTAATCTATTTGTTGGTGCAAGAACGGTCATTTTGAAGTCGCCCCACACTTTTACGGTCTTTTAGTAGAAATGGAAAACATTCAATGGGAGTTTCATGGGTGTTGATGCTTGGCTGCCCCATATAAGTGAGTGCCATGGAGGGGAGCCAGTGGGGTCAAGCATCTAACCATTCACTAAAGATAAGCGTAGCTGGACTTGTCCAAGTGGGAATCCAAAAAATATTGTCTTACACATCCATAGGGTTGTACTTATTCTTGTATTACAAAATGCATTGCTTGATCGAAAACATCTTGAAAACAAACAATTAACATTATCATCCAAATTTCAAACCCTTTTGGAGACAAATGCAATTGACTTAACCCATATGTTATTGCTTTCCCTTGGGATTTACATCCTTAGAGGTTCCTAAACTTTGGATTACATCTCGATTTGTCTCCTTAAGTAAACAAAAGGTAAACCCTTGCCTTAAGTTCATCAAACTTCCACCTAAAATACTTTGTGGGGTTTGAAGAAATTAAGACATTGGACATCTTAGTTTGAAAATTTAATCAAAGAAAGTGTTTTTGGTAAAATAAAGCCATTAAGCAAAGCTAAGAAAAATGAACTCTCATGTGTGTTGAAGCCTCACAATTCTCAAAAAGTTCAAAAATCTCAAAAAAAAAGTCATTGGCTCAAAATCCAAAAATGTGTGTTCAAAATAAATCACTTCTTTGTCACAAAGGTCTATAGGAAGCATTTGCATGTTCTTCAATACCTAGGCCTAGGCAAACAAAGTTTCTTTTTTAGGTTCATCTTAGGATCAAGGCAAATCAAAATCTTTTTCATCCACCTTCAAACATCAAAACAAAAATAATCTCATCATCACCTTTTGGAGAAAATATTGAAATCATCCTTAATACTAGGCTTTTTGGAAAAATCAAAACCATCAAAATCATTGAGACTAAATCCTTGAAAACTTTATCAAAATCACCTTTGGCTAGGTATGTGTAGATGCATCCTTTTGCATATTTTTAGTCAAAGCTATCAAAATCATCTTGTTTAGCTTAGTATATGTAGATGAATCCTTCTTCATATGCTTAGTGAAACTATCATCTTGTTTGAATAGGTGTGCGTAGATGCATCCTTCTCCCCACATATATTCAAATTATCATCCTTTGATCAAATCTATCCCTTAGATAATCATCCAAACATCTTAGGGTCTATTTGTCCAAAATCAAAATCAAAATCAAGGACAAATCCCAAACCCAAAATCAAATCAAAATCAAAACCCGAAGCATATTCGAAAGTCCCAAAAGCCTAGTATCTCCTTCAAGATTTACCAAAAGATCATAACATCCAAATCATCCATTCCTTACATCATCACCATATCACCTCTTGATCTTTAAGATATCCTAAATTTTTCTACTTTAGACATAAAGTAAAGATACAGTCCAAAGAATCAAGAGATTCATCTCCCCAAATTCTTTAAAATTGATCCTCATTTTATGGCTCAAACTAGATCTCAATACAAGAAGAGCATGAAAGCCAACAAAGAAACACCCACTTCAAGTGATCTTAGCCAAACAAACGTTGAAATGAATCCCACCGAATCAAGCAATCCTTTGATGATCTCGTCATCACAAAATCCGCAAGAGGAAAACCAAGGAGAGGATCTTACCTTTGGAATGTCTCATGAAGAAATAATTGAAATGCTCCAAAATCTGGACAACCATAGAATCATCAACATCATGATGAGACTTAACCCTTCATTATACATGCTTGAATTAGTGAAACAAGGGGCCAAACTACCTTCGGATTTTGACGTGAGTACCATAGTGGAGACATCATTTCCTCTAATCTCATCCACCATTCCCATCTCATCTATACCCCCATCCCAAAACACCACGCAAAACATTCCGCAAATCACGACATCTTTTGCTCCAACCCTACCTAACATTAATAAGGCAAATGCCCTCCTCAAAGCTATTCAAGCACACCCCCTTGTTAATAATGAAAACTTGGATGCAAATACCACCGTGGAACAAAACATACTTGAAAACCCATTACATAAGAATGTTCCTCTCACTTTCCATCGTGATCCATCATCAACATTTTTTTGCGCAACACCTCAAACTCCTCTCCTCACAAATTCACAAGAGGAAGGAGACATGTTCAGACTAGGGGGCATCTTTGACACCACAAAATTTTCACAAGAACTTGCACCCCTCACATTTCCACTACTTCCACCATTACCATCATCATCCACATCACTCCTTGGTTTAGGGCTTCCCCCTCTACCAAGTATCAATCAAACCACTATCCCAAATATCAATCAAAGAATTATGCCAAACACTCAAAATTTGTTGTTGATATTGCAACAACAGACGACAAATGCACAAGCAATTGCAACATCATCAAACACACCCTTAACATCACAAAGCATGGTCTCTCAAGGACCAACTACATCAACAAAACCATCTATCACCTTCACAAACACCATTCCAAATCCACCACCACCCCCACCACCACCAAGTTCCACCACATCAAGTCAATACAACGTAGCATTGCAAGTTGCTTTTCAAAGGGGATACCAACAAGTTCAGAAACAAAAATTCAAGCAACTAGTTGCTCAGCAAGCTGCTCAAGCTACGCAAGCTACCCAAATAGCACAAGCTGCATTACAAGTGCAACAAGCCCAAGCGTTATTGCAACAACAAGAAGCCACCCAAGTTGTGCAAGTATTACAAGCACAAAAGATGGCTCAAGCACAAGCTCTATTACAAAAACAAGCAACACAAGAACAAGCAGTGCAAGCACAAGCTCAAGCTCAAGCATAACAAGCCCAATATCAAGCACAACTTCTTGCACAAAGACAAGCAGTGCAATTGCAAGCATATCAACAAGAAATAAAGCAATATCAAGAGCAGCAAGAAGTAGTAGAATTAGCAACCCAACAATAAGCATTGTTGGAACAACAGCAAGCACAAATCTTAGCGCAACAACAACAGACATTATTCATACAACAACAGGTGGAAGCTTACCTAGCTCGAAAAAACATACATATACCATCAAACAACACACCGACCAACCCACCCATCCAACCCATGATTGAAACACCCCAAAACACTTTCATCCCACCCCCTGATCCACAAAATGATGTGACGACACAAATTAGGTTGCTCTTGCAACAAGTGCTCAACCTTCAATCAGGGCGAACAATGAAGACACCAAGCAACTTGTGTCTCTATGCATTTGATAGGAGCCTAGTAATGAAACCGTTCCCTAAGGGATTTGAGATCCTCAAATTTGACAAATATCAAGGGATGGGAAACCTTGAAGATCACATCAGGGAATTCCAAGTTCATTGCATGGAAGTCGCATACGATGATACTTATTTGATGCGGCTATTTCCTAAGAGTTTGGCAAGCCACGCCATGGAATAGTTCTCTCGCTTACCTTCAAGCATTAGAACATTCCAAGAAATTATAGATGCATTCATTAAGAACTACACATGCAACATTGCAATGGATGTTAGTCTAGAAGAACTCTCAGCTCTAAAATAAGGAAAGGGTGAATCATTCGCTTCATTCTTACAACGATGGCGATCCAAGGCCAATCAGAGCAAGTGGACCATGCCAAAAGAGCAATAAGTTTACACCATCATCACCAACATTGAAGGCCGCCTAGCATTTCATCTCAAGGTTTAGGGTATCACCACATATGATCAGTTGATTCCCAAGGTGCTCAACATTGAAAGATCCCTTATAACTCAACCTGCAGAATCAACATCATACCACGAACAACAAAACAACCGCCCACCATCCAATTACAATGATAAACCTCACACGTGGGCAAGGAACAAAAATGTTACTAATGATGGTGTCGTTGATGCCAAAGTGGTCATTAGTGCTCCTCGCCAACATACACCCACACCACAAATCCAAACACAATACCAAAACAATCATCACATAACACACCAACCAAACAACAATCCAACAATCAATAATCTCAATGAGCAAAGAGGACCACCCCAATGCAAGAGTTATCCCAAGTGAAAATACACCACTTTGGGGGAACCACTTGAGGACATAATGAAAAAGTTGATAGACGAAAAACTCATCAAGCCTCCTACATTTGAGAATTACCAAGAACCAGATGTGAAAGCTCCTTGGTATAATGAAAATCAACTTTGTGAATTCCATAAAATCAAAGGCCATACCACAAACAGTTGCATGAGATTGAAAAACATCATCCAAGATCTCATCGACAAAAGAATCATAAATGTGGAACAACCTATAGGAAATCAAGATCTTAAGATATACACTAATCCAATGCCAAACCATAGCAACAAAGGGAATAAAAATGATAAAGGGAAAGGCACCCAATCAAATATAAATCATGTGTATGAAACAGTCCTTGCCTCCTTACATGAAAACTGCATGGTCATTAATATCAAGGGCACCTATGCTGAAGATTGTGGAGTCACCACAAGAGGCGGCAAAGTAACCATCGCAGGATCATCCCAGCCAAATGAAGTCCCTACATCTAGATCCGTTCCTAATGGCTACAATGTCCTAGAGAAACTCAAGAAAATGCCAGCACAAATCTCCATCATGGAATTGCTAAAAATCTCGTCAGCCCATAGGAAAATCCTTGAAGAAGCGTTGGCCTCATCCACTATCCTCACAGATCTTGATGTGGAGCAATTCCAAGCTATGGTCAGAAATATCATTACACCTAATCTTCTTACATTCTCTGACCAAGATTTCCCTGCCCAACCATCTCACAACCGTGCACTTCACTTGGAAGCCATAGTACATAAGAGCAAAGTCAAAAGGGTCTTGATAGATGGAGGTGCGGGCTTGAATATCTATTCTCTCAGCCTCATCAAGTAGTTGAAAATATCAAAAGATTCTATCGACAAAGGGAAAGGTATCACAATAAGAGCATGTGACGATCAAGAAAGAATTTCTCAAGGCACAATCAAACTCCCTATTCAAGTAGGGCCAGCTCTCATGGAAACCACTTGTCAGGTCCTGGAACTTGATTTGCCATATAATATCCTCCTAGGACGCCCATGGATTCATGCAATGAAGGCAGTAGCATCAACTTTCCACCAATGTGTGAAATTTACACATGACAGACAAGAAGTGACCATCCATGGAGATCCCAAACCCTTCTCATATTGCAAAAATATTGAAGCAAAGTACTACAAAATCCCCCAAGTACCAAAAAATGATGAGGGCCCATCCACACCATACATCGATCTTGCCACCCTCACATCCACTTTTGAGACAGAGACACCCACCATTCCCAACATCTCTGACATTAATCTCATCATCTAGGATGACGGTTGTAGAAGCTACAAGCTCCCTAATAATGCTTTTGTGGTAGGAGAGTTACCACAATCTCCTAGATCATGGGGGCGTCCACAAGAAAATCAAGCCTCCACATCACAAACGTCTTTGGAAGACTATCCCGAATTCACAAGCTGGGGAGACCTTGGCCATGAGGTTATTGAGGAAGATCTATCACATATGCTATATCAAGATGAAAGACCAGCAGCTAATTTACCAATGGATGAAAGAAGCAAAGGTCTACAAATGATGCTCGCAATGGGCTACGATAGAAATCAAAGATTGGGACAAAAAAACAATGGGCTCATAATACCTATCATGCCAGAGACGCGACCAATAACAAATCTTGTCCTTGGATATACCCCTCTGAGTATAACTATACATGGCCGAAGTCCTTTGGTTAGAACGGTTAATATTCCTCCTCAGCCAACCGCAGTAGAATTATGCTTACCAATATCCATAAGTAGAGACATACATAACTTTATAACTGACATTTATAATAGTAGCAATGATGAGGATACCTTGACCAATCTACCTAGGTTATTTGATGATATTTCCCTTTGCATGATTAGCACCCTCTCCTTTGAAACAAACAATCAAAATCATGAGATCCATTTAGTATATCCCCAATTGATCGACTATGACCAACAAGGACCACCAGTTCTTGATATATTCGAAAATGATGAGGCGCTCTCAAAATTCATGGGATTTCGGGATAACATTCCAGATGGGGATCACAAAGCAGGGTTTATAATAGAGTTAGACACACACGCCTATTATGGGGAAATGATTGAATCCTTCAGTCACAAAAATGAGAAACTAAGAATCATATCCAAGTCCTTGAGTGAAAACCACATTGTGGCACTCTCTGACAAGAAAAAAGTAAAAAGAAAGGACGCATACAACAATGAAAACCTTTCTAAGGCACTCGATGATGGGGGATTCAATCTTCCTTTAAGAGCTATTCATTAGGAAAAGTTAGTAGTCTTGGCCAAAAAATGCAATCTAGTCAACCTAGGAACGAAGGAGACCCCACATATCACATTCTATGTGGAAACACTACTATCAGAAGAGCAAGAGCTCCTAGCAGCATTCCTAAGGGAAAGACAATAAACTTCACATGGAGTTATGCTGACATGCCAAGACTTGATCCAAAGACTGTAGTTCATCACTTAGCAGTGTATCTAGAAAAAAATTTGGTCAAACAAAAGCTTCAAAAAATGCACCCTCAGATCACTCTGTTAGTCAAAATGGAGCTAAAAAGTTGTTAGATGCAGGATTCATCCGACCAATAGATTATCCATAATGGGTATCAAACTTGGTACCTGATTCAAAACCTGACAGAGCCATTAGAATCTGTACAGACTTCAGAGATTTGAACAAAGCATGTCCAAAAGATGACTTCCCACTTCCAAATATCAACATGATAATAGATATGACAACAGGACATGAGATGCTATCACTAATGGACAAATTTTTAGGATACAATCAAATCATGATAGCTAAAGAAGATCAGCACAAGACAACTTTCACTTGTCCATGGGGGATGTACTGCTAGAACATGATGCCATTCGGCCTAAAGAACGTAGGAGCAACATACCAAAGGGCCATGACATTGATATTCCATGACATGATCAATAAGACGGTTGAAGACTATGTCAACGACATCCTAGCTAAATCCAAAAAAAGAAAAGATCACATAGCAACCTTAAGTGCCATCTTTGACATAATGGAGGAGTACAAGGTCAGACTAAACCCAAAGAAGTGCATCTTAGGCGTACAATCAAGTAAATTTCTAGGATATATAGTGTTCATGAAGGGTATCAAGGTGGATCCAACAAAAGTGAAAGTAATCCTCGAAATGGAAGCACCAAAGACATTAAAACAATTGAGAGACCTCCAAGGAAGACTTCAATCCATTCAAAGATTTATAGTGCAATTGGCAGATAAACAAAACCCATATTCTCACCTACTCCACAAGGGAGTAGTGTGCAAATGGGATGCCAAGTGTGAAGAGGCATTTAACAAAATCAAGGAATATCTACTAACACCACCCGTCTTAATGCCACCCATACCAAAGAAACCATTGATTCTATACATATCAGCAACAACAACAACCCTTAGAGCTCTCTTAGCTCAGCACGACGAAAACAAAACGGAGAGGGCTATCTACTAGATCAGCAGAACAATGGTCAGGCATGAACTAAACTATTCATTCATCGAGAAGGCATGCCTAGTAGTAGTGTTTGCATCACAAAAATTTAGACATTACATGTTGGCACACAAGATAAAGCTCATCGCCAAAATCGACCCTCTCAAGTATCTACTATCAAAGGCAATGCTCACAGGAAGAATGGAAAAATGGGTGATGATATTGTCAGAGTACGACATTGAGTATGTGAGTGGAAAGCAATCAAGGGTCAAGTTATTACAGATAAACTAGTAGAGGCACCAATCTATTCAAAGAACCCTCTCATCTCAAAATTTCCTAATGAATCCATTTTTAATCTCAATATAGCTAACCATTGGAAACTATACTTTGATGGTTCATATACACAACATGGATCAGGAGCCGGAATATTATTTATCACTCCACAGGGGGATTACATATCAAGGTCTTATAAACTGGCATTTCCTTGCACTAATAATATCACAGAATACGAGGCCTTAACCATAGGCCTCAGAATAGCAGTGTAGTTGAATATCATAGCTCTCAAGGTATATGGGGATTCTCAATTGATTATAAATCAAGTAAACAATGAGTACTAGACCAAGGATGACAAGCTCACTCCATACAAGAAATTGGTGGAGACCCTCAAGGAGCCTTTCATCGAAATAACATTTGAGCAGATTCCTAGAGCCAATAACAGAGCAGCAGATGCCATGGCAACAATTAGGTCCCTACTGGACATCCCCAACAATGTTCCAAAATATGAATTCCTGATAGAGCAGCTTCTCGTGCCTACATTTGAGGTACCAAAATCATAATTCGTGTGTGAAATCATTGGTCTCGACGATCCTTGGTACCACAACATCTATACATACCTTTGCATAGGAGTCATACCCACTGACTTACCATCAAACCTAAAGTGAACCTTCGTAAAAAAGGCATCTTGATTTGTAATCCTAGGAGATACTCTATATTGTAGGAGCATAGAAGGAACCCTACTATGCTACCTAAATGCTGAGGCATTAATCGCTTTGACTGAAGTACATAACAGTATTTGTGGTTCGCACTCAAGTGAAATGACCATAGCTAAGAAACTGTTGAGGATGGGATATTATTGGCCCACAATGGAAAGGGAAGCATATGATTATGCTAGAAAGTGTCTACAATGTCAGTAGCATGGGGACCTCATCCATGCTCCAGCTCAAGAGCTTCATCCTATCGTCACACCATGGCCTTTTTCACAGTGGGGCCTCGATCTCATTGGAAAGATCACACCCACCTCATCTAATGGACACAATTTCATCATAACTGCAACAAAGTACTTTACTAAGTGGGTGGAAGCCATACCCATGACGTACATAACTAGGAAGCAGATCTCAAAGTTTATCCTAAACTACCTCATTTGTCGTTACGGTGTCCCACAAGCCATTATCTCCGATAATGGAACACCATTCAAGAATCAAGATGTCTGTGACTTGTGCGAGAAATTCAAAATCCAACATCGCTTCTCCACCCCATACTATCCCCAAGGCAATGGCCAAGCAGAAGCTACAAACAAAACCATTCTGAAAATCCTTAAGAAAATAGTACACCCATCGGTGCCACCCCCTTCTCCTTGGTCTACTGATCAAAAGTGGTACTCCCCATCGAGATCGAGCTCCCATCCCTCAGGATATCACTGAAAAACCTCATCATGGATGAAGAGTACCGGGTATCAAGACTAAATGAGCTAGAGCTACTAGATAGACATATGGACACTTTGAGTCATTTTCAAATCTATCAGAATAGACTCAAAAGGAGCTACAATAAGAAAATCAGAAGCAGGACGTTCCTAGTCAAAGAAATGGTATTGAAGGAGAATCAAAATAATGTCCCAAACCCAAGCAACAAAGGCAATTTTGAACCCAATTGGTTGGGACCATTCGTCATAACAACAAGTTACAAATAAGGGGCATATCAGTTATCAACACTCGAAGGGGAACCTTTGCAGGAGCCCATGAATAGCTCTCATCTTAAAAAGTTTTATGCCTAAATCTAAGGTATAAAAACCAAAAAGTTAGAAAAATCAGAAAAAGTCATAAAAAAATGGTTACTTTGGTGAAAACTTGGCAAACAAGCATCTTGGTGACAACAAAAAAATTGAAAAAGGAAAAATCCAAAAAAAAATTAAAAAAGCAAAAAATCCAAAAAAATCAGAAAAGGGATAAAAAAATAGTAAAGAGAAAATCGTCTTCTAGTGAAAACCACTTTGGTGGCACTTTGGGCAAGTACCTTGGTGAAAACCTGGCAAATAGGCGCCTAGTGTAAATAAGCACTTTCCATCTACCAAGATCTTTACGGCTTGTTCTGCATCATCCATTTGTTTCGCTTTCATCATTCATTGCATTTAGATCTCCATCTATCACTCATCCACTCACATCCACACCATAGTTTGGTCATGTGTTCGTATCATGATCCCTCCTAGTACTACTCAGCCCATCCTCAAGGTCAATTTGTCCTGCCTTCATCAGAGTAGTCTATTGCATCACGCTGGGGGCATGTTCTTATCGGATCGGATTCGTGTATGATCTTAAGGTCCTCAAAATCAAAAAATCCAAAAACATCAAAACATCAGAAAATTCAAAAACATCAAAACATATCAAAATCCCAAAAGTAGGTCAAAAAGTCAAAAATTCAAAAAAAAGATCTTCTTGTCGAACTATGTCGTCTCTGAGCTTGAACGTAGGCAAGGTTGATCATTGATCATCCCCTGAGACATCTAGGTCAGTCCTTTAGGAGTTCATCATAATAAACTGACATTTCATCATGTATGTCTTCATCTATAAATCGGTCAAGTCGTTAGTTGAACTACGTGGTCTCTGCATGTATAACGTAGGAAAGGCTAATCTGTTGATCAACCCCTGAGGCCCCTAAGATAGGTCTTTATGTTAATGTCTTAGTCAAAATATTAGAAAATCCCAAAACATTGGAAAATCAAAAATCAAAACATTTGAAAATCTTGAAAAAATACCAAAAAACAGCCTCAAAACATTGCAAAACTCCAAAAACATTCATTTGTCTCATCTCGCTTGCACTCGCAATAAACACCATCCATAATAAACTGATCATTACCCTCAACCTTTGCTGAAACAGTTAGAAAAAAGTCTAGCAGGTTACAAGTAAAACTCAAAAACTTCAAGTCTCAGGTTCAAGTTAGTACGTAAACAAGTTGGTCAATTCTTTGTGTCAATGGTCCATCATCTAATCAGTCCCATATCAATCATTTGATAACATCATGTCGTAGGATGTATCCTTCCTACAAGGGGCATTATTTATCAGAAATAACACTTTGGATAAACAAAATGACGTGTCGCCATCCACTAACATGTCCTAGGATGTATCCTTCCTACAATGGGCATTATCTTTTGGCAATAGTTTTGGTTCTTATCCTTAAAAACACATCCTCCTTTGGTTAGCGGTATTGAAGAACATCAACTTGTTTGTTTACTTTGTCTTTAACTTTTGACTTATCTTATTGCACTCATTCCAAGGACTTCTCGATGATTTCCCAAACAAAGGATTTAGAGAAATAAGAATAGGGCAATGATCATTATCTTTTGTCTACTATGCTTGTTGGACATTCTTGTAATACAACCTCGATGAATACTTGCTTTGTTAGGTATGAATGGAGGAGGTCTAGGGAAACTTGTTGACTATTGCATGGATAGATTTACCTTTAAGTGTTTTGGTCCAAGATGTTTGAAACTTCTAAAGTGAATCCTAGCAAGGTTTTCGTATGTCAGGTGTGAACAAGGATACTCCTATCTATTTGTCAAGTCAAAGTCTATCTCACTAGGTACAACCCCATCCTAGGTTTTCTATACCTTGATGCATCGTACCACGTGTGTTATCAAACATAAGAAAATTTGGCCCTTTGAAAATCCTAATTCCTCAACAAGAAATCATCATCATCATCATCATTAGTTGCATTTGCATCATCTTGTGTCTTGTTGAAATGACTCTTTCCTCGCTAACTGCACTAACAAGGTATTATGACAGTTGATCATCATCATCATCGTCGTCATCGATCCTGCATCCATAAAACATTAGCATATTGCATAAACATATCATATAGGAAATATATGAATTTCATTTCCATCATCATATAAACATATCATCATAAGCATTTTAAAAAAATAGATGCATCCATTTCATTCATTACATTACATCACATTACATCCAAATCATCATATAACATTTACATAAACATTTCATAATCATTTTTGCATAATCATAAACAATAGGTATATAAGCATTTAATTCATTTGCATACATACTTGCATAACATCGTGACATCATATCATGACCATCACATTCATATTACATCATCCATATCATCTCATAAATAGCATCTTAAACATTCATTGCATAAATCATTTCACATAAGCATAATAAACATACAACATTCATTACAAACAAGGCGTATATGCATCCATAATCATTCATAAACATAAATCATATATCATTTCACATGTGCATCATAGATTATATTAAAATCCATATCACATATTAGATTATCCCATTTGCATCAACATAAATAGATCATCATATAGATAACACCATTGTACGTCATAATCATAAAGCATACATCATTAGAAATAAATGCATCCATAACATATAGAAGTAGAACCATACATACATAAATAAAAGAGTACACATTGCATCACATCAAAATCATCGTCGGCTCATATATATCATCAACTGTCATAGTACAAAGTATAAATCGGATCACTGTACATATGTGTCAATTAGTATAAGAGGCCCATTGGGCTATAAAAAAAGAGCCCATAAGGCACAAAAAGTATCATATCATCTTGATCAATCTCAATCCCTGTGAATGCTACCCTCACCCCTATCACCATGACCCTCTGCTGGTCTGTGGCTGGCCCACTCTGAATACTCTGGGAATCACTCTACTCTAGGTACAGCCTCATGATAAAACCGCTGGTAATACTCTGCCTCTCGGACGGTATCCCTGTATGATCGAACTGACACTATACCCTAGGAGGAGGAGGCAGCCATACTCTCTAGCTGATGTCTCTTGCCTAGCTCTATGGTTGTCTACAACCTGTCTCTGCTGAATGACTTGATCCCTCTCGGCCTTGAGCTGCTCCCTCTTGGCCTTTGCCTAATCTCTCTTGGTTGTCACGGCTTGGACCTGGGCTTGCAGCTGCGCAATCAAAGTGTCTCATGCATTTTCCTGCCTTGCTGGTTGTACCTATAGCTGCACCCAAGGATGACCCTCACCTCGTGGTGGTGGGACTGGTGGCACCTACTTCTGGTCTTGCATGTGCACATCTCCCTGATCTGGCTGGACTAGAGGCACTAATGGTGGATCTTGTCAAATCTTAGCTCTTCGTCCTCATCCTCCCCCTCTGCCTTTGACTCTCTGCACATCTGGGACTGCACCTAGAATCATCAATTGAATTAGAGGCTGAAACCAATCTCTGTAGGCTTGGGTGGTGCCTGAATCTGCTGGCCCCTGATCATAAGCCCATGGTCGGGTCACCAACTGCCTGAAATTGTCAACCACCTTTGAAGCAGGAATATACCGCCCCCATGCGACCTGTACCATGGTGCGGGCGAAGATGGCTACATAATCATAATTAGGATGATCCTATGGCTCTCCAAACTGATGATGCACGCACCCAGGAAGGTACCTCTCAAGCATAGTATGCTCCCGCCCTTGCATGAAACGATCCTGGTGGCAGTAAAACATCTGATCAGCATCATTGACCCATCCGGGCTGACCAAGGTAGGGGCACTAGGTAAAAACCTGCATCTCATCCAAGACCCTCCTCCAGTAGGGGATCCCATGCTCACTGGTGTGTGTGAAGGACACACCACCTCTATATCGGCACACAAGGGGATCGTCTGGCCCCATCGAAACTGAAACAATGCAGGGACGTAGCACATAAATGTGCTTCCATGCCCAAACATGAAGAAGAGTCATCCCTGCTCCAAGCGCTCTGCTATCCATGTAGATGTACTCATGGAGGTCTTTGTAAAGTGAAGCAAGAAGAACAGGCCCCCATACAAAATGAATTGGCCTGTCTCGGACCATCCGCTCCCAATAGTGTCCCCAACCGGGATTGAAGTATCACCCTCGCCTGTCAGGGGCAACAAGGCCTGAAATGATAGCTGCAATCACCCAATAGTAGGGAGGTGCCAGGATCTTGTGTCGCTCGAACTCTATTTGTCCCTCGCAAAACACAATCTCGTATGTGGCAAGGACTCGGAAGCAGGGCTCGCGCCCCTCATCCATGTCGAAGATCGCCTGACGACCGTGAATAGGCAATCGTAAAATCCACCAAACGTCCTCTAGAGTGACGGTGGCCTCACTAGTGGGAAGATGGAACAAAGATGTCTCGCTGTGCCATCTCTTGGCTAGTGTTGACAACATCCCTAGGTGAGTGTGAATCAGTGTCGCGTACACAATGTGCCACAATCCCATGATCCAGAGTCGATCCTAGTCCCTATCGCTCAGGTTCCACAGATAGCCAACCAGGTCACACGACCTGTGCTCCCGAGAGTAGAGCTACCTCGCTGCATCTTGCATCAAGTAAGGTCACCAAGTTAATTTTTTTTGAAAAATTCTTCATCAACCGTTCAAAAAACTTCCCCAGTGGTGCAACTCGTGATGGCATCACAGTTTGATTCTAGGCCCTAAAAGAGAAAAATCGCACCGCCACGTCACACTTTGCAAATCCACTCGCCAACCTTGAGCTTAGCGTCGAAGTTTCTAAACTCCAAACTGCACCGCGGTGGTGCTATTTAGCACCGAGTGGCGCAGTTTGACTTTTGAGCGACGCTATATAGTGCGGCTACAAGCAGACCGACCCTTTAAAAAATTAAATGAAAGAACGAAGCTTGGGTAAGGGTCACTTACCAGTGCCTTGATGCCAAGTGGCCACTGGTACGTCCAAACTCGATCCAAAATGTTCAAGGGAAGCTATCGTTGTGCCATATCGTCAGAAGGGTGTGCACTCAAATCTCGAGGTTACTATTGGAGGTGTTTGAAAATGACTTCAAAGTGACCCCTCGGGCCCCATTTAAGCATGAAAATTAAGGTTTTTTTACCCTGATTAGCTATCCTGTTAGGGTTTTGGACATCCAAACTTGTTTTTGTCCAGTTGAGGCTTGTTTTTCATCGTTTTATTGCATTTAGACATGTTTTTAGCCTCTTGGAGCCTTTTTGGACCTATCGGGTACTTTGTCCTCTTTTTTTGCAAATCACCCAAAAATTGGAATTTTCGTCCAATCTCTCGAGGGGGCATTATATTGGCATATTCTCTCCTACCAGGCAGTAGTGGGACAAGTTTTTAAATAACAAAAAGTTTTGTCTTTGATCGAGATCATTTATTCTTTGAACCAACGCAACAAGTGCATTGCTTCAAAGAGGGGCAAAATGTAGACACGTAAAATATACCGATTGACATTGTGCATCTGATCGATTACTAACATCATTTCTTCCTGAATCATTCCTCGGTCTAACTATTTAATCAAATCTCCTTATCCGATTAAATTCATCAATATTCCTCTCTTAATTGAATAAATCATTTTATCTAATTAAGTCAATTTCTTTTGTTAATTAAATCAATTCATCTAATCTAATTATCCCTATTTAATTAAATAATCAATTTATTTGATTAAATCTCTAAAGTCTATCCATTGAATTAAATAAATTAAAGCCTTATTTGATTTAATCTAACACCATTTCTTTTTAATTAAATAAATCAAAATCCTTATTTAATTAACCTCTTATCATATTTCTCTCTTATTTGATTTAAATAAATCCATAAATTTAAGTCAAATAGGTCACATCATCGGGGGGGCCCTAGCTTGGTTAGCTAAATGAATTGTTGTGGCTCTGCTGGTCACAAGTTCTAGTCTCCCCGTCGTAGATGCGATATGCGGCCTTGACGCCCGATCACGTTATTAATTTATGGGAGTCGTGCTGCGATTCATGATCTAAAAAAAAGGTCACATCATCTAACCTCTCTCATTAAATTAATTAACCCTAAATTAATTCAATCTCATCTCATGTCCCATCCTCTAGATAATGCAAGTTGCACATGAAAATAGATTTAATTCATTTATTAAATCTCTATTTTCCTCACAAGGCATTTTTTGGAATATTCTCTCAATTTGAATTCAAAAATTCCAAGTCAACATGTACATCCAACAAGGCAATAAATTCATCTTACATGTCCTTTGCCTTGAGCCAAGTGGCATTTATTGCATTTTCCCTTCCCTCTTACAAAGTCATTTCAACAAATTTGAAATTCAAAATTATGCATTTAATGGCACAATCCCCAAATCTTGCACATCCTTCATCCATTCATAGCTTGACAAGTGGCATCATGCCATTGGATGAATGTTAGTCCCACATTGCTCAAATTTGGACATTCATCCATCTTGGAATTCTATAAATAAAGAGCTCATCCTTCATTTCTATCATCCACAATCCATGCAAAGTTACCATGCTCAAATATTTCTCAAACTTCATCCATTATCATTGAGTTCTTAGCTAGGTTTTTGCAGATTTTGGTTTGGAACTCTCATTCTTCATCAACAAAATGGATCAATCTCATCAACATATCAAGTTTGCATCTTAGGAATTGGGAAAGGGCCAATTTTCACATCAAATTGGCACCAATTCCCCCATGAGATCATGATTTTGCACATTTAATTTAGGATTCAATCTATTTTGTCATTTATATTGTGTCTTTCATTGTTTTCTTTCCTATTTTGAGTTTGTTAATGGATTTCATGGGGAATCCTTGTTTTGGCTTGCAAATTCTTGTTTAACTTGTTTATTCTTGTTGTTTTGTAGGTACCAAGGTTGGGGTTCACACACTAATATTTTATGCATCATTTATAAAATAGTTCGCAAAGGATAATCATAAATTACCTTTATGAAAATAAAATGTATTCACTTCATATTCACATTACATAACCATGCTACAAAAATACAAAAAAAAAACATTTTAACTTGTCATAATAATAATAACTTTTTAAATGCCTTACAAAAATATCATTTAAAAAAGCCTAATGAATTATGGTGTCACCACAATTATAAAATGATATTTTAATATCTATAAATAATAAAAAATATTAAAACATAAAAATAAATAAAGATTGTGATTAAAATTTAATAATAAATATTTAGCTTCTCACATATTAACATCATTGCAAATGACTAAAATAATCATATTTAAGTTTCACATTTAAAGCTATATAAATAATTTTTAGTAAATAAAATAAAATTTATGTGTTGTGTTGTTTTGTATGATGTTGTATTGTTTTGTGGTCTAGTGTTGTTTTGTATGATGTTGTATTGTTTTGTGGTGTTGTGTTGTTTTGTGTGGAGTTATGTTGTTTTGTGGTGTTGTGTTGTTTTGTGTGGTGTTGTGTTGTTTTGTGGTTGTCTTAGGTCAATTAGGGGAGGCCATGTAAGCTTCCACCTTCGCGTGGTTGGCCTTGTTATTAGAGAATATTTGAATAAATATTCTTGAAGCTAAGAGAAGCTTATGTGTAAATATTTTCATTTGAAATAAACAATGTTTTATAAATTTAAAGTAGTTCATATTGCATGCATGGTGAAATTTGTAAATTAAAGAAAATATTATTACAAAGGTGAATTAAAATATATTTTGATTATTTTAATAATAATAATTTCCTTCATAATTTGCAATTTTGTTTAAAGTGTCACTAAGAGACAAATTTTTTTTTACACACTATATTGTTGGTGTATTTAATTTTGATAATCTCGATAATAATACTAATCCTTTGAATCTAGTTCAACTTCTCCATGGTAAAATATTATGAAATGGAGGTTTAAAGACATTGTTTAAAGATAATAAGCTCATCAAGGTTTCTTACTAATGCAATTCAAACTTTTGGAACCTACACGTTAGTGTCTTTGTTTTGCATCCTTGAGTCAAAACATTTTCAACAATAGAGAATCATGAAGACATATATACACCAATCAAAAAGCGATGTGCAATTAGTAGTTCATATATTGTTTAAATAACTATAAAATTATAGAATAGCTATAACATTAAAAATTTGGTAGAATCTTGACATGTTAATAATAAGATCCTCTTGTTTTTGAGTCTCCTTTGAGCTCATAATATTTTTTTGATCCTTATTTACTTCTAAGCCAAACTCTCTAATCCTAAAAACTCCCCCTAACTACTTACACTATAGAATCCCCCCTAAACAACCTCCACAAAAAGCTAAAAATAGCAAATTACTTGAAAAATCTTAAGTGAAGCCTAAACCATAAACCTTGAACCTTGAAACTTGAACCATAAACCCTAAACCCTGAACCCTGAACCCTCAAACCTAAACCTAAACCCTCAACCCTCAACCCTAAAACCTCAACCCTAAACCCTAAACTCCAAACCCTAAACCCTCGATCCTAAACCCTAAAACCTAAACCCAACCTTGAATCCTTAATCATGAAACCTAAACCCTCAACCTTAAACCCTCAACCCTCAACCCTAAACCTTGAACCTTGAACCCTGAACACTGAACCCTAAACACTAAACCCTAAAACCTAAACACTAAACCCTCAACCCTCAACCCTAAACCCTAAAACCGAACCCTCAACCCTAAACCATGAACCCTAAACCCTAAAACGTAAACCCTAAACCTCAAACCCTAAACCTTGAACCCTAAACACTAAACCATGAACCTTGAACCCCAAACCCCAAACCCCAAACCCTAAATCCTAAACCTTCAACCCTAAACCCTAAACCCCTAAACCCTAAACCTAAATTCCTAAACTCTTAATGCTTAACCCTTAACCCTAAACCCTAAACCCCAAACCCTAAACCTTAAACCCTAAACCCTAAACCCTAAACCACCTTGAAACCTCAACCCTCAACCCTAAACCCTAAACCATGAACCATTAACGCTAAACCCTAAACCCTAAAACCTGAACCTTGAACCCTAAACCCTAAAAATTATTGAGCATAAACCTAAAAATAGAAATTTAAAAGTCCTAAAATGATTGAAAAACCACTCATTAAAGTAAATGCTTCATAAAACTTAATGATACACCTAGATCCTCCACAATCTCTTATATTTTTCATTCCCCCTGATACCTCGCCTATTTTGATCTTCAAACTCTCCTTATATTACTTCCTTCTAGAAACCTTGAGAGTTGCTACTTCTCATATCCGACGTAAACCCAATGTTCTCTCTCATGCATCTCATACCATTATTTCTCCTCTAATGTTTTCCAACCCATCATCACTCATGTTCTCTCTTTAGTTTCAATTTTCATTAGCCATACCTCTACTATCAATACCATATTAGGGTAAGTACCTTATTTCCAAGCACTAAATAGCACATGTACTATTGAGATAAAACAAAATTTTCTTATTATGAAATCTTATCATATCATTTCGCTATAGATTTTGTGGCATATCACTATGTGTACATGTGATGTGTATGAGCTAGTCATGTACTATGGGACATATGCATGATCTAGTCACTATGTGTACTTATGATGTTAGTATGAAATTTCTACTAAAAAATAGTCCTAACCTCCCATCCAATTTTTTTGGTTTAAATGTTGAACCGAAGACCTGCACATAAGTGAATTTATTCAAGAAAAAGTAAAGAGGAAATATAAATGAAAAGATAAAAGAACAAAAAAAAAGAACAACTTTGTTGATAATAAAAAAATCCCTTTTGGAAAAAGAGCCCTTCATAGATTTCAAAATCTATACCATTTTGGACCAACTTTTACTAGTAGCATGAAGATAATAGATGTTAGGATACCCTGAGATTTCAATTACTCACTAAACATTTGATTTGGTGTATCCTAACATCTATTATCTTCACGCCACCAGAAAAATTTGGTCCAAAATGGTACACGGTAGCTCATACTAACATCATAGGTACACATAGTGATCAAATCATACATATGTCCCATATACACTATTTGAATAGCTCATATGCATCACATGTACACACAATGATATGCCACAAAAGTTATAGGGAAATGATATGCTAAGATTTCATAATAAGAAAATTATGTTTTATCTCAATAGTATGTCCTATTTAGTGCTTGGAAATAAGGTACCTACCCTACTTTACATTTTATTATGTCTCTTAATAATAGTATTGATAGTGGAGGGATGTCTAATGGAATTGGAAAATGGCGATGGGTTGGCAAACATTAGAGGGGGGATAATGGTATGAGATGCATGAGAGAGAACATTGGGTTTACGTCGGATATGATATTTGTAGCAACTATCAAGGTTTCTAGAAGGAAGCAATATAAGGAGAGTTTGAAGATAAAAATGGGTGAGGTATCATGGGGAATAAAAAATATAAGAGATTATGGAGGATAGGTGTATCATTAAGTGATGTGAAGCATTTACTCTAATAGTCTCCTCCCACATATAGTTGGTTGAGTGGTTGTCCAATAATTTTAGGGATTTTAGATTAATATTTTAGGTTTATGCTCAATAATTTTGTTTTGACTTGGTCTTCACTTAAGATTTTTCAAGTAATTTACTATTTTTAGCGTTTGGTTGATCTTGTTTAGGGGGAATCTATAGTGAGCTAAGTAGTTAGGGGGAGTTTGTAGGATTAGAGAGTTTTTCTTAGAAGTAAATAAGAATCAAAAAATATTATGAGCTCAAAGGAGACTCAAAAAAAAGGGGATCTTATTACTAACAAGTCAATATTCTACCAACTTTTCAATGCTATAACTATTCTATAATTTTTTAGTTAAATTTATACAATATATGAACTACTAATTGTGCATCGCTTATTGAGTGGTGTATATATGCCTTCATGATTCTCTATTGTTGAAAATGTTTTGATTTTGGGTGCAAAACAAAGAGACTAACTTGTAGGTTCCAAAAGTTTGAATTGCATCATTAAGAAACCTTGATGAGCTTATTACCTTTTAACAATATCTTTAAACCTCCATTTCATAATATTTTACCATGGAGAAGTTGAACTAGATTCAAAGGATTAGTATCGTTATCAAGATTATCAAAATTAAATCCACCAACAATATATAGTGTTTAAAATATTTTTTGTCTCTTAGTGACACTTTAAACAAAATTTCAAATTATAAAGGAAATAATAAATATTAAAATAATAAAAATATATTTTAATTCACCTTTGCGATCATAACTTTCTTTAATTTACAAATTTCACCATGCATGTAATATGAACTACCTTAAATTTATAAAACATTGTTTATTTCAAATGAAAATATTTACACATAAGCTTCTCTTATCTTCAAGAATATTTATTCAAATATTCTCTACTAACAAGGCCAACCATGTGAAGGTGGAAGCTTACATGGCCTCCCCTAATTGACCTACAACAACCACAAAACAACACAACACCACACAAAAGAACACAACACCACAAAACAATACATCATACAAAACAACACAACACATACATTTTATTTTATTTATTAAAAAATATTTATATAACTTTAAATGGGAAACTTAAATATAATTATTTTAGTCATTTGCAATGATGTTAATATGTGAGAAGGTAAATATTTATTATTAAATTTTAATCACAATCTTTATTTATTTTAATGTTTTAACATTTTTTATTAATTTTGGATATTATAATATCATTTTATAATTGTGGTGACATGTAACCCTATTTTTTAGCTAGCTCTGACATATTTTAAACTTACTAAGTCAATTGATTAACAAGTTATTGATTTTGGACAATGTATTTAGATAACTAGTTACTAAATAGTAAATTTATCTTCTTAACACATGCATATGTATAGGAAAATTTGGATAATCTATATGTTTCCCACATAAAAATATAAAATGACATTTTGAAGGGCTCTAACATTACGAATTTTAACCTACTTGTGATTGAGGTTTGCATACTATGCTCTATTATTACCCAAGTTATAAGGTTGAATACAATGAACCAGCTTACCCAATCTAAAATTTACCTTTATATATTAAAATAAAATAATAAATATACAAAACTAGTTTATCTTATCTTTTAGAATTATAGACAAACTTGTAATATTCTCCTAGCATGGGAGACTAGCTTCAAAAAGTTTTGATTATATTTTATTATTAATAAATATTATTATGGTTATATCAATACTTTTAACATCCACTAGACTCTACGTAACACATTTTTAAGAGATTGCAATCTTAGGTGCTATCCATCTATGCAAATAAAATATCGATAGCATCTAAGGTTTATGTGCAAAAAGTATACATGAGGAGCTCAATTTTCTCTTTTGAAATACATATCATAATAGGAAGGAAATATTCAACATATTTAAATAATATCTATATTAAAATTCATTTGTATCATGAAATACATTCACACACCAAAAAATCAAGTCCCAATCAAAGGACATTAATGGCCAAGGGCATCAATAGATGCATACGAGATAAACTAGAAATTAATTGTCGTTTAGTTGGTCAAATGACTATTTTAACATCTTCTATGTAGTTTACATTTGGTACTACATGAAGGGTAAATTATTCTTTTTATGTTTTCCATTTTAGATTAGATGAGACTTAAAAATTATACAACACCCTACAACTATGTACAAAGCCAAACAATGAAGAACAAGCACTACACTTCCATTCAATAGAGAGGAGTTTAATTTGATCTTTATATCTTTAATTAGCAACAAATAAACTATTTTTCCTAACATAGTAAATGATTCCTAAATGTATTAAGTTCAATCCAAACCAAAGACATGGAAAATGATAAGAAAAGATGGACAAACCAAATAAACATATAGAACACAAATATAATTACCTTTTTCATAAATAGAAATAAAATTCCATGCATGTATTTTGCAACACACTATTCTATGTATGGTAGACATGAGATTGAACCTATGGTGATTCTTATATTATGTTCTTGGAAAAATGATAAAAATCAATAATCTAATGTTAAAAATTTGTGGCCATTAGTAATCGAACTAGTCCAACTTGATCAAAATGTCAATAAAAATAGCTATTACTTCTTTTCCTTCATTTAAACAAAATATCCCTAAAAAATTTGCCTAGATTTAAGAACCCATAGATGATATGCTTCAATTTTTTTGAGTGCTAATATCATTAGACTCACTCCCATCTATTTATTAGATACTACTAATCATATTATGAAGATTGAAATTTTGACTCTCACAAAATAAAGACTAGCTTTCTTTGTGAGTGATCTCAATAATTCTATGGTCAAGTTAACTAGATTTGTCTAAATTTAAATAAAATAATCTACTACTATTTTACAAAAAAAAAACTAATTAACCAAAAAGTGTTCTAACTAAAAACATATGTTGTTTATTTAACTAAGCTAAAATACTTAAAAAGTATAAATTGTTACTAATTACTTGAATATAACTAACAAAAAAGAAAATTAGAGAACAAAACTAAAAAAAAATATCAAAAGGAACTTGGCACCAAATTTTGGAGCTTTCTAGATTGGACACCGGTGCTTAGTACTGATGCCTATGTGACACATTATAGTTTTGTAAGATTGAATAGTCTAGAATGTAACTATGCTTTAAAAAGCATGCCTACATCCATAGAAATCAAATGAAAAAGTATTGTTAGAATACTAGCGATTAGGAGAGTGAAATAACAAGCATTTGAACTATTTTATAACTAATAAGTTGACAAAATGATAGAGAAAATAAATAAGTAAAGATATCATCAAATCGATGCAAGGTTGGAAATCTTCCTCGTCAATGAAATATGTTGCTTGTGAAAGAAAATAAAATGTTTGGGTGGCTAATTAGGGGTTTTCCTTCAAATCAAACCCCTAATTTGATATTTCTAACTCTATAATAGCCTTTTTTATAATAATATTTAAAATACAAGATATAATTCAAATGAAATAACTATGGTGGAATAGAATAAAAATATAACTCTAAATAAGCAAGAGTATGATACCACAATGCCAAAGATGCAAGCATAAAGGTCAATACACTAAAATTGAGAAAACAAGAAGTTAGAGTAATAGTACAAGAACAATATCACCTCACAAAAGTTGTGTTAGAGATGTAAAGAAGACCCTCATTGCTTGTTGTAATGTTACTATCGTGCCTCTAATAATTTGGAGAATATAATAACAATCTTCACATCAGTGGAGAAAGATGGTAACAATAGAGAGCTTCAAGAACTTTTCATAATATGTTGATATAGAGAGCTAGAGTGCAAGAGCGCAAAAATATTGCTAAGAGAGTAATATAATGAAGGAATTAGGGTTTAAATTCAATCAAAGAGGATAATAAAGGGGCGGTAGCCATTATAAATCTTTAATATGGTTACCAAATGATAGAGTTTAAAATTGCATAGAAATAGTCACCAAAAATAAATTATTGTGGGATGCTAGCACATCATGTAGAAATTCATGTGAAGTGTTAGTGTTTATACAATTCAAGATAAACAAAATTCCAACACACTAGGAACAACACAACTAAGACACCAAAACACCTAGACAAGGAAAAATAACACTAAAAATACTAAACCTTTAGCATTATAGAGGAGAAGGCTAAGATGCAAAAGCAAATACAACATGTGAACTTGTAAGGTTATGCAATTTTTGATGTTATATTTTTCCCCCACTTTATCAAGCTTATGAACTATACTAAAATGTGAACACTAAAGTAAATAAAGTAAATACTAAAAAGTAAATGCATATGATACCCCAAAAGGATAATATAGAGGATGAAGAATCTTCAAGCATGGTGGGTATACCCTCAAGCTAAGAACTCACATGATAAATACATTAGAAAATAAACATCATACACAAGGAATGAAATTAGAATAAAATAAAATATATAAAATCAATATGTTAGCAAAAGTCTAAAGCCTAAAAATATGCATAAACACATATGAAAGAAAATACACTAGGAACAAACACATAAGAAAACATAAAACAAACACACAATAAGGGAAATATAGAGAAATGTGGAAATTAAATTAAGAGCCATTTTCCAATGATGCATTTTTGGGAAGGAATGTCAAGTATGGCTCTAGGGCTAGCAAGTAGTATTATACTAGGAACACTACAATACCTTTATGAATCAAAAGCACTGCAAACTAGGTTGTAGGGTGACTATGAAAAGTATTATGAGGGATATGTCTTATTAAGTACATTTATCAGCAAGCTATATTAGGGTATGTGGGAAGACCTAACTTGGTGGGTACAATGAAGTGGAACTAAAGAGGTAAGGGTAAAACTAGAGATTACATGAATATTGGGCATGTCTAAAAGTTCATATAAAGAAGGAATATTGGAGATCTTGAGGAGAATAGGGGGGTCCAAGGATGGATCTGGATTACATGACCCCTTTTGGGGTTCCTCTCAATTGTATTTGAAGGAAGCACACAATAGGTGGAGATAAGAATAGCTTTAGGTTGAGTAGGTGGTTGAGAAAGGTGGTAAAAAATTAGGAATAGACTACATGAGAAGGAGATTCTTTGGATTGGGGTCCTCAAGGGTGACATACTCTTTAGCCATGGAATATTATGGAACTTGTAATCTCTCACAAGTTGGTTTCATCATGTGTGGGTATGAGACTCGAATGGACGAGGAAATGGGTCTACTAATTAGGTTGCTTTTCTTCCTCTATCTTAGGGATGGGAGGAGGTTCTACCAATTAGGTTTCTTTCCTTCCTCTATCTTAGGGATAGGAGGAAAAAAACAAACCACCATGATTTGAGAGACCATGGGAGCATAGGTAGATTTCTCACCATGGGTTATTTTTCCTTAGCTATTAAGAAGGCAAGTGAAGGAACTAGAAAAACTATTGAAGGGTGAGGATCCATAGGTGCATAGGGAAGGTCCTACAATATGGGTTGCTTTCCTCTAACTATTAGAGGGACACACCAAGAAATTGACGTAGTGAAAAAAGAGAAAGGAACCAAAGGGGTAGGTCTACACAAAAAAGGTGTCTTTCCTCCTATAGCCAAAAAAGATAAGGAGAGAACATAGACCACCAATAGAGGTCACAATACTAATGAAGAAATGGGAGGGTGCCCCAATATTGTTTGCTTTCCTTTACCTACCAAAGGGGAAAGTACAAGAATTGGAGCAACCATAGAATTCTAAGGAAACAAAGGGGAAATAGTTGTGAAAGGTGACAAAGAAGAATCAACAAAGATGCTAGATGAGCCACTTTAAATTTATTGTAAGATCTAAATAGAAAATCAATGTGGGTTCAAAGAGGTTTTGTGGGTGTCTACCAAAGGTAATCAAGGGAAGTTTTCCCATGTAAAGAGAGAGGTTGGAATCCACTTTTGTGGATTATCTGTATAGATTCACTATGAGGGAACTTCAAACACTTATGACGAAAAAAGTGAATGCTTTCATGGAACTGTGCCACAAGTGCCCCAACTTCACATGGAAGTGATCAAAACTAGGAATCATATAAAAAGGAATGTACAGGAATTTAGGTCCTACTTAAAAAAGGAGGGTAATAAAACCAAGGGTAGGTAATCTGAGGTCATCATGAATCTTTTTAAATACTTTTAATTTTGTATACTTGTCCTTATACAACTAATGAATATATAGATTTTTTCTTCATGATAATATTTACCATGCTATATGAATCAATAAGTACTCTCCTAATGGGTTTCCCATTGAATTCAATGGGAATGTACAAAGGACCATCATATGTGCCATTAGGCATGTTGACAAGAGAGAAGGAAATGGTGGGTTCGAGGATGGAGCACTCTCGAGAAATTCAAGTGTAGGATTCCACCATCCCCACCATGCCTGAAAGAGAAGAGGAAATCTTGTTAGTGTCAAACTCTTGCAAAGGTGAAAGGGGGGTTAACTTTATAAAATTAGAAGAATATTGCAAAAAAGGATTTGTATAAATATGTAGGTTTTTATTTTTCTTTACTAATGTCTTATTTCTTTTTCATTGGCATAAAAAAATAGCCCTATAAATGAACCTCAACAACAAACTCCATAAAGAGAGATGTAATATGCTTAGGTAAGTTAATTTCATCCACCTATGATGGGTGATATGAATGCACTAGTTGTGCATGGTTGTAGAAATTATACACATACCTAAATCTCAAGCATATGATTGGAGATGAGGCTATTAAGTTTATAACCTTGCATCTAGAGGGTATTACACATTAATGGTGGTACCATGGATAAATCACTCAAGGCCATGGATCCATAAAATTGTGAGTTATGTAGAATACTAACTGAGATGTTTGATAGAAAGGATGTTGAACTACACTTAAAAGAATTGACTTAGCTTAAACTACATGGGTCAGTGGAGAACTATGCAAAAAAAATTCAAAAGCTGACTATAATGATGCTTGATGTCATGGAAAGGAGGTTATATATACTTTTCATTAAGGGACTAACTAAGTATGTCAAAGGATTGGTCAAAGAATTTGAACCAAATTCCCTATAGGAGGCAATCAAAAGGGCCTTAACACTCAATACCTCTATAATTTCCCTCCTAAAAATCCCTCTCATAAGAAGATACAACAATCTAAAAATTACCCCTCAAGACAAGACCTAAAGGCAAATAACTAGTTGAGAAGGAAGAATATATGCTTCACTTGCAAGGAGCCTTGGTTTCTTGGGAATATATATCTTGGAAAGGGTCAAGTGCACTACATTGAAGCATCTTTGAAGATGAATCAAGAGTTGAGGAACAAGATTTATTGAGAAAAGAAGATGAAGAACCTAAACTAGGGATTAAAGAAGGAGAAGATAATTCAAAGGGATAAGAAGGAAGATCTTGAGGCACATTTAATAATCTCTCTAGTACTACCAGGTATAATAATTTTTAGATTCATGAGGTTTTAAAGGAACAAGTAGTATATTCATTGATACATGTGTCACTCATAATTTCATAGATGAGTGTCTAGTGATGCGGCAAGGATTGAAAATAAAATACTTTGAAGGCTTCAATATAATGGTCATTGATGCCTTCTCTATCCAATCCACCAAAAATATATCTTAGCTAAATCTTACTATAAACCCTTTATCCAAGCTAGGTCAATAAATAAGCCCATAAACTTGAATAAAAGACTGCAATCATATAGAACAATAATGAAAGAAAAAAATTGAAATACAAAAAGAAATCAAAGTTTGAACCTCCATTGTGATTGGTCATAGTTATACTCTTATATGGAATGTAGGTTTCCCAAACTAGTAGCATGCACTTGCAAAAATAATCATTCAAGAGTATAAAAATGAAGGATGAAGGGGTTGACTTATAAGGTTGGAGAGAGGAATATGAACGATGGAGATTCAATCTCAATGGACGGTTGAGATTGAATGACAAAAAGTGGGGAATATTTATTGGCTAAGAATAGTCATGGGAGTTACAAATAGCTAAGGATAATTATCTCCTATTTTATATTTTATTTGGATAAATAAGTGTACATAAGGTAAAAATAGAGATGAAAAAATGAAGGGGGTTACAAAGGAATTTTGAATGGATATGTTGGATTTTTCCATTCAAGAATATATAATAGATATTATTTATTATTTGAATTGGATAAATGGATAATAAAATGGGTTTATAATTGTTTTATGTAAAATGGAATATTTGAAGATATTATTTTATTACAGATAGGTAATGAAAGGGGAATTTGGAAGGGGGCTAGGAAATGCGAACAAGTTATAACTAGGATGTGACAAGGTACTAGGTGATTTTAGGAAATGGTTAGAAATAGTTATCTACACTTACCCTAGGAGGTTACAATATGAAATATGATTTCTATGTGGCTAGTACAAGAGACACTAACTTGGTCTTATGTACTTAGTGGTTCCACTCATTGGGGTAAATTACATAGAACTTCCAAGCAATGGAATTAAATTTCCAAATTTAAGGAAAGGAAGTGAAACTTCATGGAATGATGAATGGAGTTCCAAGAATTGTATCTACAAAAAAAAATTGAGAGAATTTTCAATCACATATGGGTAGATTGGGAAATGCAGTATCAACAACTAACTCTCCAAAAGAAAAAGAGGCATACCTTGTGGAGGTGCAATATATCTAAAGCAAACACGATAATGTTTTTAGTGATATCCCTCCAAGGAGACCACGTGATACAGGTTTTGAACATTTTATTGAAATGGAGAGTGCTAAGCCTATCATTACCACCCCTTATTACCATCACATAAGGTATAAGGAAGAGATTAGGAAGGAAATAAAGTAACTTCTAAACTTGGGGCATATTTGGCCTAATTTGAGTCATTTTACCTCCTTTATGATCATTACAAAGAATAAAAATGATACGATGAGAATGCACATTGACTATAGAGATCTTAATAAGAAGACAATTAAAAATCATTATCAAATCCCTAAGATCGACGAATCAATTAATGAGCTTCATGGAAAAATCTATTTCTCTAAAATAGACCTTAGTTTGGGCTACCATTAGTTCAAAATTTGTGAGGAAGACATTCACAATACAAATTTTTGGTGTCACTATGGGTATTATGAAATTTTGGTCATGCCATTTGGCTTTATGAATTCCCTTGCAACCTTCTAGTCATCCATGTAGGAGCTGTTCATAAATTAATCGAGGAATTTTGTTCTTATTTTCTTTGATGACATCCTCATTTACAAAAAAACTAGGAGGATTACTTAAAGAATCTTAATGAGGTGTTAGTAATTATGGAAGCACATAGTCTTTTGTAAAATAGTCTAAATGTAGCCAAAAATCTAATTAAAACTTACAAAGACTTAGAAGATTGACCCTACCTTCATACTTGGAATTTTTTGGGATTTTAGTTAGATGTATGGGGGATGAAGGGGAAGAATATATATCTAAGATTAGATCAAGTGAGATGCTGGAGTTAAGGAATGAGAATTTTGGCTCATTGAATAAATTTTAAAAAAGGGGACATGACATATCTCTTCATGTAAGCACAAAATTGTGATTTAATATTTTTCTTGGACATAATTTTTCTTCTTAGAGAGAACTTGTGACTACCTTTGATGATAAGTATGCATGTTAAATAAACTATATTACTCTTGTCCAAGAATTGATAAATATCAAATGAAAAGAAGGGAAATCAAGTAATGACTTTTGACATAGGTTTATTGTTGCCATATTACATATCTCTAAAGTGAACATGCCTAAAATTTAGTTTGCATTGATCATGTTTACGAGGTCTATAAATCCAATTTTAGTGCAACACCAAAATAAGTGAATCTCTTAATTATTGAGTGGTCCTATGGATGGATTTACTCCCTGCATAAAATAAGAGATGATTGTAGATTGATTTTGTTGTCCTTAAATGCAAGTTTTGTTGGTAATGAATTAGCTATTATGAGTAGCAATGAGATAGGAATAGTGTGTGTTAGAAATCCTTGCAATGAAAAACATGAAAATGCATACAATAATGATGAGACTATGATATTTGATTAGGCTAAGAGTGAAATTAAAGGGGTACAAAATTCTGACTTCACATCTTGTGATAACTATGGTGGTGGGAAGCTTGTAGAGAAATAATTTAATTCTCTTTCATATTGTCCCTTGTTATGTCATCAAGGATTGTGATGCCATTAATGACCCCATCATTATTCTTTCTCTCAACAAAATAAGTAGCTTGATTTTACACTTTGAGAATGATTTTTTTGATATGAATGATAGTGTGGACATGGATTTTAGTTTAAAGAGCTAGCTTTGGAAGATTATGGTGTCAATGACTACTTGTATATAAATGATGAGTTTTTTATTTGGTGTAAGGTGTGTATTCTTTAATTTTAATTGCATCCAAAATAGATTAGAAGTGGATTTTATTCAAGTGAGGAGGGAAGTAGAAGAATATTTTTGTAAGTATGATAATGATAGTTTTGTTGTAGCCATTAGGAATGTAGAACTTAAAATAGATGGACAACTAGAATATCTTGGTTCTTAACTTGAGGTTTCTTCTAATGTTGACCTTTGTGTTATTAATTTGAATCGTGGCTTGAATCATACCTATGATTCAAACAATGTAAAGTATATTAGCACATGATGATGCATGTTGGTCACTAGTTGTTACTAAATTTGATGAAAGCACAAATGTGTTTGATGTTTTCTTCTTTGATTGAGGCTAGGTTTCTTGCTTTAATGATGTATGTGTTATGTCTAAATTTTGAACCTCTCTCTTTGAAACAACACACATATGAAAAAAATGTTAAGCTATAATATTTAATGAGTTTGAGTATCAACATGATATGGCCCACTTTGACTATGAGATTGAAATAGATACATTTCAATTTGACACCCATAGAAAAATGTTGGATCTTAATACATAGTGAAATCAAGTACCTTTCTTTCCCTTCTAAATTTGGGACATTCAATTTTCTCCTCAACCTATGCAAGGACGTTAGTCAATGTAATGGTACTACGTGTATGAAAGGTGGTGGCTCTTTTTCACTTATATGCTCATTTTTCATTACTAACCTTTTTGAGTTTGATGCACCATATGTTGCTTTGTATGAACATGATATGTTTGAAAATTGGTCAAAGTTTGGTTGTTCTCTTTGTTGATTTAGGTTATGTTGATGGTGTTTTTACGCGGCAACAATTCGAGACAAAATGCAATATTCTATCTCTCTTGAAGGTAATTTTTCAGCAATGAGTTACTAAAATGCCCAAGGTCTCTGGTGAGTCATGAAAATGCATAAACAACACAGTGTAATATGTGAAAATGCTAGTAATACATTAGGACCACTACAAGCAATATCTCTCCAGTTATTGGGTGCATGTGGTCTTCAAATCCTAAATCTAGCAGAATAATAAGAAACATCAAAGATGAGAGGGTGTAAAGAGATAAAATGGAAATCTATACTATTTCAGGAATGAACAATGCAAATGATAAATACACGGAGCAGACCAATCTCAAATAACCAATTCTGTAACTGGCAATATCCACCAAAGAAAGGTGCAATCGCGCAGGCATACAAATTTTCAAATCACCAGACATTCATCACAATCCAAACTAGCACAAATAGATGTATGGTCGAGGTTCGACTTTTGACCTACTACAATCAGATAGTTACTAGGAGTATAGACCAGAGATTGCTACAAACATTCCAAGCATAAAACCATGAACATTATTTACCAAACTAATCTAATTCTAAATCTAACATCAAATCTTCTATCTTCAATCAAATTCAAAGATGGAACAACAGGAACCATGCAAGATAAACTAACACAGAAGAATTCACCAGAAACCACAATGCCTTCAATTGTATTAGATCACCAAAATGTAGCAATAATTCCACTGTTCTGTGTTACAACATTTGCTCGGAAGAACTAACTACTATCTCTACTACAGAATTCTCTAGCTC
>VDFB02265142.1:0-38735 GCA_007258455.2 Sequoia sempervirens
AATGACCACTTAGTTAAAATGAGTCCAAAATAAATGGGAAAAGGGTAGGGTATGCAATTTTCACCATTACTTACGTATGAGATTTTTCTACCATGTGTTATACTTGTTTGTAGTGAAGGTTTGGTTTCCCACTCACATGGAGGCAAACACACACTATCATTGGCATTAATGGTAGCATTAGTTTGATATCATATGCACTCAACATTGCAAGGGAACTTTCCAAGTTGTGTCCTATAAACGTTCTGCTCAAACTTTGATCTTTGTACTTGTCGCTTGTATTATAGTCAAACTCGAAGTTACTTTTATCTATATAAAATCCACAAATCCCTTTTGTATTTACATGTTAGGTTTTGAATGTGAGGAGCTAATTTGTGTTTAAAATTTGAAACCATCCATGTTGCTTTTTTGGTGTTAGGGATATAATGTGATCATAAACGAAAAATATCACAATAGCAACAAACATTTTCCAACTGTTTCCTATATGACTGAAAAATGGCCAACATAGAAAAAGGACAAGATAGGCTTGTAGATACTATGCAACTATTGCAATGCATAGATCATGATTTAGTGTCTCTTGGTGAAGTATTATGGTTAACTTGTCTAGAAAATTGTCTACTAGGATGGTGTATTTGAACTGTTTCTTGTATGATTTGCACATTGCCTAATGAAAGAAAAATAAACAAGATATGCTAGTAAATAATGAAACAATTTTTTCAATGTATAGATCATGATAAAGATCTTTCAGCTGTGTTGTAGTTAACTTCTTTGGAAATTTTTTGACAAGAAGTGAATAGGATGGTGTAATTTGTGCTTCCTTTGTTGGCAAGGGTACGACTTGCAGTGTAATTGCAGGTACCAACATGAACACGATTTTATTTATTCAATTCTAGATACACAAGTATTATTGGTCCATACAAACAGGGCCTCCTACTTGGTCAAAGCATCGAAGGGGGACATGCTGGCCTACTTGTTAGACCTTTTGTTAGACCTTTTTCATCTTTAGAGTGTTCCTTAAGGTGCAAAGTGCCTACCTTTGTTGGATTTACAATCCTGTCATTGCAATCTTTTCTTGTGTCATTTGAATATGAGCTAGCTGGTTCCTTGTAGATCATTGACTCTTTAAATCAACATTTACAGAATTTGTTTTTTGTTAGAGTTGAGTAATCACATCACCAATTGCGAATGACCTTGGCCAAGCAAAGAAAGTTAAGAAACCAATAAATTATCATAAGCTGGTTGTAGTGAAGAGATGACCATGAAATCAATGATAGATTCAGCTTCCATTCAACTTATGCAAAGCCAGCAACCATAAATTTTCAAGTCCAAATTCTTCAACCATCTTCGAGATGAATTAGGGAGGCCATAATGTTGGATTTTTTAATTTATGTCATGTATCTAGAGTTATTTTATTCTTTATTTTTCTTTTCCTTTTGAATTTTATTTGGAACTGATCTCTTAGTGTTGAATACAATCATTTATACCAGTGATTATTTTCATAATCAATGCACATTGATATGATTTCATTGTTTCTCCTTATTTATAAAATAGTATTACTGTAAGAATTAATATTATAATTGTCTAGATAGAGAATCATTTCCTATTGATGTCTATCCATGGTTTCAACCTACTTAAAATTATAAGAAAATAAGTCCATTCTGTTAGAGTTGGTATTTGTGATGAGAGATCTTTTACATTGTGGCACTTTGTGTTTCTAAATATTCTTTTATTTTGTATCGAAATTCATAATCTTGTGGTGGTTGTTTAAAAGACTTTCTTTGATAGTTATAAATGCTTATGCTGATCGTGTGTACTAGAACAATGTGACCTCATGTTTATGCATAACACATCATATATTATGAGGAAATTGTCTTGCACTATTCATATTCTAATTTAGAGTAAATTTGAATGGATGTAGCATTGGAGACACTGCTGAAGAATGTTTCTGGGAAGTACTGCATAGGAGACCAATTAACTTTGGTGAGATCCTCATATTCATACATGTTTGTAAACAAATATACGTCTACACGATGGTCAAATTTTCAGCATATTCTTATTCTTTGTGTATCTTCAAACAACATTGCTAATGTTATTAATTGTAACGTGCCAACCCTTCGGTAAAGTGAAGATTTCATAATTTACATCCTTGAGTAAGTAAACGTGCTGTAAGATCCGGAAATCTCTTTTACTAATTATATCCCTTAATTTCCAAAATAAATTAATAGAATAAAATAAATTATAAAAAGGTGCATAGGAATAATTAAATTACTTTCATCACTAAATTCAAATGGAATAACATACATCAATGAATCAAAGTATATCAAAACAAGGCCGTGCCTTTACTAGATTTAGCCATGTAGGCTTACACAAGAATTATTGCCTCAGCAATACATGTAAGTTTAAATACGGTAATATAGACTAAGGAAATAGCAAGATCATAAATGCATCCACAAGAATCCATAACACAGATTTTTATGAGTGGAAAACCCTCGTAGGGATGAAAAACTACTTGTAAAAGTGTCTCACTGGCTTAATAAAATGCCTCACTGGTAGAGCCTTACTGGCTACAAAATCTCAATGGTTACAAGGTGCCTCATAGGCAATGATCATACACATTTCTGGATAACATAAATATCACACATAACAAGGAACATATTGAAGTTCTTTTACAAGTCTCATAAATCTACAAGCAACATTTTCAAGTTTCACCAATGCATCATCCATGCATATGAAATTAATGTAATGCCAACACTATCATGAATCACTCCCAAGTATTTGCAAATAAGACAATTTTACCTCCAACGACCTCTCAAATATCACACAAGCACACTGAAAGTCATAAGCCAATCACATAAAGCTTCATGAAAGTAATCCTAGCCCTGCTAGAATGCACACATGCTTATGCAATTATAACAAGAATGCCTACTTCTAAACTCATTGATTCCTAAAGGTTTCAACAATAAGCGAATAATACTATAAAAGAGTTAAGAAGGTATAGCTCATGTATGTATGAGAATACATATATAAGCTAGAGAATATATGAGTATACATTCTTATAAGTACACATAGTCCCTGCACATATAAAGAAGGTCATCAAAAATATAAATAATGTCTTCAACTATGTATTACTTATTTTTCCGGCTGAGTTATTTTGTCTGGACAAAGTGAAGAAATAGGAGTCCATCTCCTTTGAGATATTGGTGTTTGATGAGCATTTCTTCCATTTCATGTTAGCACCATTTGTAACATGTAAATATGTATGTTTACACTTGCTAAAAAATAAGGAAAAGATGGTATGGAACACACACAACAGCTGCTGTCATCCTTATTGTATTCGCTATAAAAACAAAAGATTTAACAAACAATACTACACTGATTTCATCCATTAAATCTTTTATCTGATGTCAGAATTTAGAACAAGGAGTTTTCAATTCACAAACAACAAATAATTTTATAAAGGTATCCATCACAAATCAATTTACAGGAAACCAAACCTATGTATAGGAGAGTCAAATCAATTCAAGACTACAAAATTGTAAGCAAAGATATGCAAGTGGTATGTTTTTCCTTCTGACCTGCGTAAAACAGCTGATAATTATATTCAAATGAAAATCATGAAGACCGACCTTTAACATCATCAATTTATCGAAATTAAACAATAAAATATAATTATGGAACTCCAAGGGGCATAACATCTGTACCTATAAAAGGTGCATCAATCTGATGTTTATTAACTACGCAAAAAAGATTTCATAAGAGATAAATTCACAAGAAATAAATTCTACATCTGGTTTTACATTTTACAATTAACTCGATTTAATCAATCTTCTAGCATTCCAATGGATATTGCTAATTAAATGCTAATGCATATCTTCCTATTTGTTTTCAAGGTATCCAATAAGCCATTTCCAAATTAAATGGTTCAATCTAAACATAACAGATTTGTATAAGTTTGAAGGAAGTACTTCCAAGTAAAAATGTATATATTTTAAAGAGTAAAATTTGCCTATTTCACGTAAATGCATATATATATATATATATATATATTCAGAAATAAAACAATCTAATACAAAAATACTTTAAAACAGAAATTTTATCATTCCAAACAGATTTTAATTTCTATTCCTTTCAAATTTAAATACTTGCTCACATACCTATTGTATTCATTTTTAAATACGGAAAACTACATTTCAGCTGAAGTAATTTCTTTTCCAGTTGCAACTACAGGCACGCATTTAGTTACATTTTAACGGATTGATATATTTAATTAAATATATAAGTGTGTGTGTGTATATATATATATATATATATCTATGTATGTATGTATACACACACACACACACACACACACACACACATATATATATATATGTATGTATGTATGTATGTATATATATATATATATATATATATATATATATATATATATATATATACCTGTTTATATAGACACCTTCTATAAAATACATTTGCAAACAAAATAGTATAAACATCTACAGCCAAACATATTCCATTCAATTTCTACACCCATATAATTCACAGCATGCTTTTAATGCTCCAACATATATATATATATATATATATATGCGTTATAAAAGAAATGTTTACAAAAAATGCTAGGCGGATTTAAAAGGTATCGAAGTTTACACACAGCAAATGTTGGCTTTTAAGAAACTAGCGGCCCCCTATGGCGGTGCGTTGCCTGTGGAGGGGTGGCTACCTCTACAGGCAGCCATCCCCAAAGGGAATGCGCTGGCTAGGGGGAGGCTTTAAGCCTTCTCCTCTCTATACAATTAAACCCCTATTTAGCCTTTATACCAGCGTTTCAAAAGAAAATAAATTCGACTCAGTGTTATTCAATACTCAGCCAAATATATATTCATAATATTATATATTTACATGTATGCATATACAATTATGTATATATGTAGATATATAATATTATTGCAATCTGGAGCCATAAATTTAGTTTCTAAAAAGGAAATTTACTATACTGGAAAATAAACAGCATTCCCTCAATTTATTGGAGATAAATTTGTATTCTTGGAAGGGGAATTCAATTTATAGTAGCAGAGTATACATAAATATATATAAACATTATATATATTTATATATATGTATTTATATAAATATACATAATTCTATATAAAAAGAATAGGAAGAACATAGTGTATAGTCGTAAAATTGCACCCCTCACAATCTCACATACATTCTTGCATCCGCATTAATGTCCACTCCCTTAGCATCTTGAGTAGGGTCATTTTAGCCCTTGCATCATCCTTTTCCCCCTCTCAGGATGCTCTAGCAACCCTTTTCAGCAGCTACCCTTGTGTGTTAGCTTTCGACAACCCTGGGGCTTTTTCCATTCGTGTCGTTTTGTAGCGTGACATGTCCGAACACTAGCATGCCGTACGGACATCTGCGCGCTGCGCTAGCGTCTTGCGATGTTTCAACGCTCAAACGACTGTTTTCGAGCATGCTTTCCACTTGTCACTTCCTTTGGTCGGTGGTAACGGCTCGAGATGCTTTGTAACCATTCGGGAAGCTTCCTTTTGCTTCTTTTCTCTCTTTAAAAGATGTCCTTTCACTTCATTTGCAACTCTTCCTCCATTTGTAGCTCCACTCTTCTAATTTCAACTTCACTCCAGCTTTGGCTTTAGCCTTCTACACTCCAACCCTTTCTTACACAACTAAAAATAGCTTGTTACAGCAGCTTCAAGCTCTCTCAAGCTTTTACAACACCCTTAGCTCTTGCAACTCCATCTCCTTTACTTCATGCTTGCTAGCATCCTAGGATTCCATATTCCTTACCCATTGCATATTTACTTTGTGATACAGGTCTTTGTCTTTGAGCGAGGATTGCTTTCATCACCTCCTTTGTGATACAGGTTCTCCTCCTCGAGCAGGGATTGCTTTTATCACTCCTACTTGATGGTGCGGGTTCTACTCCTGAGTGGGTTTTGCTTTCACCACACGCTTTGTTCATTTCTCTCTTTCTCTATCTTCTTGGCTATCTGTGGAGGTGGGAACACCAAAACGGGGGTTTGACTGAGTCAAACCTCTATATAGCCCCAACACTTTCTCCAGATCTTACGCATGCAGGTATTGAAGAAATTCACATGCTGGGGGCTCCACCACTTGCGTGGTTGTAAGCATTTCCTTTCTCCTCTTTAACTTTATCATTTACTTTACTTTAGTCTAGTTCTATCATATTCTATTACATTCTGTTATTTCTCTATATTTTGTAAATTCTTAACAATCGGAGTAGAAGTAGTCATTTTGTTGTTTTCCTATGATAAACTCGTTCTCTGGTCCGTACGAGACGCCAGCGCACCTCTGGGACGCTAGTGTGCCACGCTGTCGTCCTTTGGCCGAGAGCTCGTCAGTTTGTCTAGAAAATCTCTCTGACTTGCTCTTTCGGATTTTAGAACTTCCGTGTTGTTCCTTGAGGTAGTGTAGGGTAGTTCGCCTCGTGAGACTCTCTGAATGAAAAGAACTCATGAGTAGCGAATCCCCCTCTTCTGCACATAGATTTGTACAACCAATCTTTCCACAGGCAATCATCAATTTTTTTCACATATGAAATTGAAAAGCTTTGGAAAAGGAATTCGAGAACTTGGAATTCACTTTCAGTTGAATTCCCTCTTCTTATTGCTATTCCTCTTTCTCCCTCCGTTCTTGTTTTGTTGTGCTTTCTAGAAAAACTACTTCTTGGAGGCCATTTTCAGTTATATTTTACAGAGAAGAAAAGAAGATTATGAAAGCTATTGTGTGTTTCCGTTAATGATTTTCCCTCTTTTAAAGATTTCTCCCGCAACTTCCAAATACCTAATCTTGAAAATAATAATAATAAAGTTTTATTTCCATGCACAATATTTATTTTTGATAAATAATAATAAAGAAATCCTATTTTAATTGCAAATGAAGTACTTATCCTCAGTAAATATTTAGGAAATACTATTTTAATTGCAAATTAACTATTTATTCCAAATAAATAATAAAGAAATATCATCCACTTGTAATTAAAATAATTATTCAAAATAACAAAGCATTATCCTTTATTTGCAAAAATGATATCTATAATTAAATCATAATTAATTTCTTTTGTTTCATTGCACTTTTATTTTCTACAAATTAATTTAATTAAATATTTTGAAGTACGAACAATAAAATCATTCAATTAAATTAAATACTAAATGCATCAAAATAGTATTATTGAATTCTAAATTTCTTATTGAAAATAGGGCCCATGACACGTGCCAATATGACATTGAAATAAAAAATTTCTTTTCTTTATTGATAAAACATGAACAAGATGCCATATCGAATTACAATAAAGATTCCATTTCGTTATAATAATTTCACAAGTACAAGTAACAAGAATACATACCTTAACTAATATAGCTCCAATGAGCTTTAGAACAAATAGTAGTAAGACGGTCCAGGATCTTCCCTTTCAAATTATGGTTCTTCAGTCACCTGTTGTGGAGAAGCATCACTCAGGCGCTTTTCTGCCAACCACAAACTTATAATGCGGTCCCCCATACATCTATCATTAAATAGATGGCCCTCTCTTCGACGAAGAGATTGGTTAGGTAATCGATATTGTTAACCAACTGAGCATAGTGCAGTGTCCTGCACAACTAGAACCTTGCTATTTCACAATCCTGAACTAGCATAAAGGATCACGATGAACTGGCAATGTAGTCTCAAGCATCACACAGTCTAAGTGAATGTTGTACATTGCACTACTTTGGCCAAAGTGTTCTCATTCAGTACTTCGAATGAAGGTCATCTATCATAAACACTTCTCAGGGCCAATTTGACTTAAGGCTATCTTATACTACGCATAGGTGTGGCCCTTCACTAGATAATATGTCATCCCAGACAAACCTGCAACATACTAATCGGTAGAAATGAATCAACATAACAAGTAATTCACATAATCCCTCCTATATTGGAAATCTTTATCCTAGGAGTAACTCAAGCTTATCTCAATTAACGTAATAACTTAAGCTGATAGAATTTACTTGACTCCTGTCCTCATTTCGGTCCTAGTATATAGTAACTATTACAACCATATTCTCCTTATATGGAGATCATACAATTAATACAAAACACAAGAAGTATGCATCTTTATCCGTTAAACAATTTACTTCCTAGATGCAACAAAAATGTAGTTCATAGAATAACTCACTTTCTATACACAACATAAATACAGTTCATAACGCAATTCCCTATCTATCCACAGACAGTAAACACAATTTCCAGAAATATTTTAAGATTTACTATTGAAATTGATAATAGAAGAATATCTCATGCCTGGTATTTAGCTTTTCTCCAAATGATGATGTCTTAGCCTATTCTCACAACACTTCTAGCTTTACCAATCAATTGGAAAATCCCTCACGAGTTATTGCCTTTCTCACTTAGGATTAACTCACAAGTTGCTACCTTTCTCACTCAGAAATAAGTACTCAGAAATGAATATTTAGACTAGTAATGGTTACAGTTGAATAGAAGTATAAAACTCAAGTGATTTGATAATGAAGAATTGGTAATTTCAAACTAAACTCAGTTCACAGAATAATTTGTCTTACAGAAAAACAGAATGATTGTTCTACAGAATATAGGTTCTCAAAGATAAATTCTCCAAAAATAAAAGTAAAGAATGAGGAATTGGGTGGCTATTTACAGAGCCTCAGCCCCATCAAATTCCACTTCCAAAGGTATGTCAATTGCCAGCACTATAATTTGAATTGTTCAACTTAATAAGTGGCGTGATTTTAATCTCATACTCAGCTTCAAAGAGGTGAGTCGACCTCCATTGATTGACAGCAAAATGGAGACCATTTCCCATTTGCACATGGTAAAATATACAGAATCAACACCTACAGGCTTCCTTCTAGATATGGCGCCAATTCTAAAATTTAGTAGGTAGAAATGTTCAGTGGAAAAGTCCATTGATATTTATTGTCCACATAGCGTATAAATTTGGTTAAATCGATAGGTTACAGGCTACATTTATCATTTCCAGCGACTTGGTCTACGCGTATTAACTGGGTGCTCGTATTTTTCCTCATTCGTCTTATTTCATTTTATTCCCAAAGTTCAAAAGATAGTTTGTGAAATATTTCGATTTCCACTTTATTGAAGAATGACGTATATTGCCAAAGACAATATTTCGATTCATTTGATTTCCATATTTTATGATCAATAATCGGCTGGTATAATTTAAATTGAATTCCTTAGTTGAAAGTTTAATAATCGGTTGGGTATAATTTAGCCCAATTTCCATAGTTTAATATTAATTCAATGTGGAAAATGATTTGATTTCCATTATGAGATTAATATTAAATTAATTAGGAAATAATTATATAAATATAATTATAGTTTTTTTAAATATATTAAACATATATATATATATTTAAATACCCAAGTATTAATATATATGTACATATATATTTTAATATAACTATAATATATTTATATAATCTAACAAATATATATTTATATCGTGAGCCAGTTAGCATACTTCCGATATAAATATATTTATACAAGTTCAGGAGGCAATAATAATAATAATAATAATAATAATAATAATAATAATATCCACATATTATAGGTTGTGTGCATATATACATGTATATACCTCTATGTACACGTATGTGTAGGTATACCATATCGATGCATCCGTATGAGCATATCCGTCTGCCAATCATACGCTTGTATCGATATGTATATACATATGAATACGTGTATATACTATATATATGTATATATGTCCACTCCCTATTCACTTACATTCATTCACATTACCATCATAATGATCGTAATACAACGAAACAGATATACAAATAAACATCACTCACAAAAGCGTAAAGAAGTAGACAAGACTCCTAATGCCAATGTACGAGCTATGGATGACCTGTCTAGAACCAACATAACTGACTCAGTTCACTCAATCTATAGTGACGTGTGTGTATGCTCAAATAGTTCACTTTACTGGCTAAACGATGAAGCTCTTCTCCCGAGTGATACTTCCCCTCCGCTTGGAGGAATGGTTCACATACCTGCATCCACTGACATAAACTCACAGCAGTCACATGTTCATAACATTAGCAGTATACATAAACATCTCAAGTTAGAATAACATGATTCATTAACCTCCTTATGCAATATTCATCAAGGATAACATAAATTGAAGCAACAATACATGAGACAACATCAAATGTGAAAACACTCACATTGATAACAAGGAACAACATACTTTATTCACTCTCAGAATCCTTTTTACAATCGTATAACCCTATGCAGTACTAATACGTAGTAGCTATACAATTGGGGTGTAACATTAATGATGGAAAATGAACTTGCAAACAATATAAAAGTAATGAATTTTTCTGACTTATCAATTGGGCTTCTCAATCTTTACCAAATTATAAGTTTTAGTATGATATTCATTCTAGGATTGTCTAATGAATTTCAGCAAATTAGGTTGTAATGTCCATGATATTATGCTTCTGGTCTTTCTGAGCTGTTATTGTTTGTCCGCCATTCCTTGGGTTTATTAGTTGATTTTCTAGAATTATATAATAGATGTGGCCATGCAGATTCTGGATGATGCTGACAGCACTTTCCACTGATTTAAAGGATAAATCATTTGCTGTATTTTGCAGGGCTTAATCTCACACCTATTAATACAAAAAAAATAGTTTTTTTTTTTCCTTTGGGATTTGAATTGTTTGGTCATTTCAAGATGACTTCCATGAGTAGTCATTACTTTAATGATTTTTCCAGATTTATATTGTTAATAATTAGAATGTAAGGGGATCCACTTAGCACAAAAACACTTTTAAACATTTATAGTAGTGGGAAAGGAATGGTGAATGTAATCCACTATTTTATGATTTTCATTAATTAGCATCTGTTATGACCCTTGCTCCAGATCGATAGATTTTCAATTTATTTCTTATTGGATTGACAAAGATTGTCATCCAATATTATTAAGGTAAGCTAACTGAGTTTCCAAATTATAAATGAAATAAAATGAACTATTGTATGTAACGCTTTATTATCAATTCTATCACATGTGATTTCTAGAATACGACAAAGCCAATAATCATTTTGCTGACAAAGGCTGTAGGATACTCTTAACAGATTTACACTATTACTAGTATATTTATAGAACGTATCATGATGCCAAATATGAATTTTGAGTAAAGAAGTCTAATTCAATTATTAGTTCAATAATGGGAATTTGACAAGCAAATATAATACCTGTTTCTGATTTATTAATTAAAATCATGCTTTGAATATGCAAGAGGCTTAGACCTCTATTGATTCACTGTTCCTGAATTTGTCTTTATATTCATGCGAGCCTTACTTGGCGCTGTATCTGATTATGGTAGATTATTCATATGTCCAATAGTCTGGTAAATGGTGGGCTATACGCCACCCTCACTAGACTGATCTTAGGCTCTTAAGAGCACATTCAGATCTGAGATTAAAATATGAAATTACAATCTTTTAACTCTTCTATTTTTTATTCATTGCTTTATTTATACCTTCATCTCTAAATGAAAGGAGGTTCCTTTCCATAATGGATGCATTGTTTCCAAGAGAAGCACCCTTCAATATCAGATCGCTGCCCTTGTTAATTATTCGTTAATCATTTATTACTAATGTAACTTTGACCCTCAACACAGCCCTTAACATAAAGCATTCTCCAATAACAGTGATATAGCCAGTGTTTGAAAGAGGTATAATTTGAGCAACCTCCAATGACATAACAGCAAGTGTCTGGAAATATACTCTATATGAAGAAGAATCGCTGAACTCAAAGAATTTCCCATGCTTTGTCTGGTGTTCATGACTAGCTGGCACAATCAGTGGCTTCTTCAATGACTAGATGCTGATAAGATTTGACTTTTCTGCCTTCCAAATAACCTTCCAACCTTCCACGCAAGCTCCAAACTCCCTCAGTAAAGTTGCAACAATAATAGTAATCTGTGTGGGATCAGATAATATTGGTAGCCCGATAATAAGTCCCTCGATTAGCAACAGTGGCATCGATCCTTAGAAAAGTATGATATTGTCTAGAATATAAACCATGTTGACAATATAGCCTCCCGTTCAACAATATGAAAGCAGCATTATATATTAAGGGAGGATGCCCGATAGCTTTCCCAATGAGGCAGCCAGATAATGTTCACAGCTCATTCTTATGGAGGTGGCAATTGTGATCATTGTGAGTCCATGTAAAATCAGGCCCGATAACATATATATAGGAATGGTGTTATTTTTCTCACGACTGGCACATAGGGTGGGGGGTTGTTGTGACCTTTTCACACATCACCCCATTCAAAATGGGGACCCCTAATTTTTGCTCCATTCTGGTCTTTTGGCTTTGGTTTTTGTCTCTCTCTCTGTCTGTCTGTCTCTTTTCTGGTGTCTGCCTTTCCGGGGACGTTCCCATCTGTGAGCTTAAATGTAAAATTTGGCCAAGTCTGAAAATTAGGGTTTGTACTTTCCTGGTCAGTTCAGGGTCAAACGAAGTGAATATATTGAAAACAAGGATTAACATTGAGGTCAGTGTGCTTCCAGCAGGCTTCCATTGAAGTTTCATCAGATTCTGACAACTTACTATTTTTAGTAAGTGTGCAATTCAAGGCGTTCCTTCAGCATTCTTGAAATTCCGACAGTCACACTGTGTCCATAACGCATCAAGCTGCCCGCGTGCAAAATTTGAGCTGAAACAGACAACTTACTATTTTTAGCAGTTTAGCTTCTAGAGCAGATTTCGGGGCCTATATGCTAAGTTTTTCAGTGCATGTCTGGAGATTCCTTCTGGGTTTTTAGAGACCTTCGTGATGGTGTAACATGCAAAGTGAGATAACGACTTTCAGAGTTCAGCCTTCAGAGGCTATTTTTAGGGTTTGCATGTTTGCATATTCTTTATGGGTTTTTCAAGAGCTTCGCAGTGATGTGACATGCAAACGGAGATGGTCACTCATTTAGCAACTTGCTATTTTTAGCAGATGCATTCCAACAGCCGCCTCCCAGCACTTCAGAATCACAAACTGATCGCAATGCAACAGAAACGAAGACAAACGGAAGTCATCTGATATGCATGCAAATCAAACAGTTTCGCCGACCCAAGAGGAGTAAAAGTCGAAAAAAACCGATAACCACTCGATCAGCATCTTCAAGCTATCTGCTGATAAAATTTGAGGGCAAATGGAGCACTTACTATTTATAGTAAGTCATTTCAGAAACTGGCTAAAAATAGCAAGTCAGCATTAGGCGCCGACGTCAACAAGCAAGTCACGTGATGAGGGGCGCATCATTCGAATTTCAAATCAAACGGAGTTGTGGAGGTATCAGAAACAGGCAGTTACTATAAATAGCAAACCACCTTCAGAAATGGGCTAAAAATAGCAGGCCAACCCAAAATAGCAGTGTCAATAGGTTGATGAAGTCATGAGGATCCAGTGTTCAAAATTTCAAAATGATCTGAGCTTCTGAAGTGTGAAAATCAAGGGACTTACTATTTATAGTAAGGCATGAAGGAACGGGCAAAGACGAAGAAAAATGGCTAAGTGTTAAGAAATATCCTCTTGCCACCTCAAAATGCGCCCACCTCAGGTCATGCATGCAAAAATATTCCAAAAGGAGTTTCATCCTCCTGCCCTGTCTAAATGCGCCCACCTCAAGTCATGCATGCAAAAATATTCCAAGTGAAAGTTTCATCCTCTTGCCTAGCTAAAATGCGCCCAAGGAAAAGCTGGTGAAAATTTAAAAAAATTTCTAAGTATGAGGAATATCCTTCAGCCTAGGCCAAATGCGCCCTCCTCACAAAGCAAAGTATGTGAAAAAGTTTCAGAGGAAGTCAAAGTTTTTATCCTCCTCCAATGGCTAAATGCACCCATCTTGAGAGAAAGTTAAAGGTTCAAAGAGGGGGTCAAAAGGATTCATCCTTTACACATAGCAAAATGCGCCCTCACATGCAAGCAAGATGCTAAAAAAATTCTCTAAGTATGAAACTCGTCCTTCACATATGCCAAAATGCGCCCAAGTTCACAAGAGGTCAAGATGGTCAAAGGGGCGTTAGAAAAAGACTTTCATCCACCTCATCATAGGATATGCGCCCAAACAAGGAAAGTCAAGAGTCAACAAAACAAGGTGGCGTTTGAAAAGTTCATCCTCCATGCATGCTCAAATGCGCCCAAGAGAGGGCATGTGAAGACAAAATCAAGGAAGCTCAAGGGTCACTTGTTGGAGGCGTTGAAAGTTTTCATTCTCTTGAACATGAGAAATGCGCCCAAGGTGTTGGGGGTGAAGTGAAGTATGCTAGGCATGGTTAATTTTCCCCTTCAAGTGTGGTATGCACTATGCGCCCAAGGTGGTAGGATGATAATTGCTAAGGCGTGGGAATTTAAATATGCTAGGCCTTGGAAGTTTAAAAGGAAAATGTTCTCCATGGCATTTAATATGCGCCCAAGGCATTTTAAAAGAAGTTTCTCCAAGGCAAGGGACATTAAGTTGTCTAAGTGAATTTCTTCACCACTGGAATAATGAGTGAAGGTGAAATTAAAGAATTTTCTTAGGGAAAAATTTTCAAAATGCTAAGTAATTCAAAAATTTTCTAAGGCAAAGTATTTTCTTCCTTAAGAAAATACGCCCAAGTCTGGTGAAGTGATAAAATTTCCTGAGAGATGTGAGTGAATTTGCCAGTGATGAAATCAGAGAGTGCTTGCATTGCAGGATGGATTTTAAAAATTTTCAAGTCAGAACAACACAAGATGTTCACGGATGAGAAGAACGGATTTAAATTTCATAAGGAGATATTTTTCTAAGGTTCAAAATTTAAAAATTTAAATGAACCTGTTCGTTGTGTACCCATGGATTCATCACGTTTTCGAGAAAATTTTCTTCTAGGTACTGATGATCTTCGATGAGAAATGGATTTCCAAGTCTTCTGCACTTCGCCAAGGCCTTCAGCATGAAGAATTTAATCGGTGCTCGAATTATGAATTCTCTTAAGGGAAATTTTAAAATTTTCTAAGGCAAATTTGAATAAAATGTGTTTTCGAAAGGAAAATGCTTCGACGATGAATTTAAAGTGATTTGCCTAGATGATTTTGATTGAGTTCTTCACAGATGAATTTTCTAGAGCGTCAGAGGTGATTAAAATTTAAAATTTGCAAGATAGAGCTTCGGCTGGTGACTGGAAATTGATTAAAAGATGAATTTAAATTAAATATTTTCAAAAGTGAATTAAAATGTGACAGTCAAAGTTGAACTTCTAGAAGAATAAGATTCATGACGTCGAAAGACAAGTGTCAAGAATACCAGAGAGGGAAATTTGAATGAAGTAGTGGAGATTTAATATACTGGCTAAACTTAGCCTTCTTCTAGAATTCAATTTTCCTATAAGAATTGAGAAGTTTTTCATTTCTTTTCACAGTTGAAGAAAATCGAATTTGCTGTGAGTTTGTTGCTGAAGCTGCAGTGCAAGGAAGTTCGATTTTGCTCTGAAGGATTTGAAGTTGCCAGTGCAAGTGGGAAAATCGATTTGAGAAGAGGAATTTGCTGAAACTAAAGGCTGAAACTTGAGTTTGTTGCTGAAGCTGAGAAGGTACGAATTGAAGTCAAATTGCTGAAGTTGAGTTTTAAAAATCTGAATTCGTTGCTGAAGCTGGAGGTTGTTGCTGAAGTTCGACTTCCACTCTAAGTCACTTGGAGTTGCAGAGAACACTGTTGAAGTTATTTTGAAAGTAAATATTGCTGAAGTAGAAGATTGTTGAAGAAGTGTGAATTTACAAGAGTGAAGTTGCTGCAGCCAGTTAGGAAATTTAATAAGTATCATTGAAGTTGCTGAAGTTGAAAGTTGCTGAGACTTTCTAAGTGGTTGATAATTCGAAGTCTGTTGGAGAAGAAGTTGAGGTTTGCAAATGAGAAATAATATTGCAACTTCTTGAAGTCAATTGGAAGCCCTGCAAAATGTTTTTTTTTCTTTTTCTAAATTAATTTGTTGATGGATGTTTATTGTTTTGCAGATGGCTGAAGTAAGGACAACTGGCAAAGACAACAATGGTGCATACAGGCAAGCTGTTATCAAGAAGCTGAGCAAGTCTTTCTTGCCGAAGTCAAAGTTTACTTCGAAGATGGGCAAGCTGGCTGACACGAATTTGGGCTCTGTCAACTTGGAGACTTTCAAGAACAGAATGCTGGGGATTGGTAATCATCAACCTTCGACCACTTCACACAACATCATTCGAAGTGGATTATATGCAGCTGCTGGTTTCCCACCAGCCATTCAGTGTTCGGAGCTGATGATGGAGTGCACCAACTGCTATGAGAAGGATCACAGATCAATTATGTCACTAGATGGTCAAGTGCTCGCCAACCTCACTCCTGCTGCCATTGGTGAAGCTTTCGGAATCCCAACACACAGAAACATGGTTTACAAATCGAGGGAGCGAGCTGAGCGAATGTATGCTTCTGCATTCGAGAGATGTACGGAGACAATCAATACTCGCTGGATGAGCAACCCCAAGCCCTCTCGTACGAAGCTGCCAAGGCAAATTATAGCAGATGACTTGAAGCAAGAGTATTGTGATCTTATCATGATGCTGAGTCGAGTTGGAGGTTGCCCTCAAAGCTTTTATTTTCGAGCCATGGATGTTCTATTACATCAACCTCGTGCTGGAAGGAAAGGATTACGTCAACTGGGCTGAAATGATCAGTGACAATTTGCATGAGCAGCTCCTGAGTTTGAGAAGAACGAAGACATTCTATATGGGCTCTTACATCATTTACATGCTGGCCCGTATGACGAAATACAGAGGAATTTCATACAAGGATCCTGTTGGTTGTGGCTCTCATCAATTCAAAATCCATGAGGCTTGTCCGCAGTTGCATTTGACGAACACTACTCATTACAAGCGTGTCAATGACGCCTTCACCATGCACATCACGAGAACACTTCGGGAGCGGATGCATCACAGGATCTCGAGGGAAGCTCAAGAATTGATTGAGAGGCGGTACTGTTTATACACTTCCGGCTTTCTTGCACATAAGGCCGCGTAAGGATTTCTTCTTACATCCATATGATCACCTGGTACCCAAACCTAAACAAAATTTTAATGTTAGAGATATCTAGGGCAATTATTTTCCACGATAAGCGGCGAAGGGAGGAATTGACTTCCAAATTTCGTCTGGAAAATCAAAGAAGTCCTTCGTTATGTTTCAGAGGAAATCCAGCTTCGCGACTAATAATTTTTCCTATCACCCTGCCAGACAAGACTATGATCCAATATAACAATATCGATGGGGTACCGTTAGAAGAATTTAAACATGCGCAAACATTAGCTGATTATTACGGCACCATCGCAATGAGGTCAAGTCGTGAAGAGGGTACCGCTGCCAATGTGCATGATTAGTGGAGCTCCACACCAGTGGATGAGGACATGAATGTCAGCCCATCCAGATTATGGAAGCAGTAGGCGGGATAATTACTTCCGCCTTCATCGTAATCGAGATTGTTGACTTGGACACGCCATCACGGTGAAGTCTTGATACTACTGAAATGCAATGACGATGTGAGTAGATTGAAGAGTAGGTTGTTTACACTAACTAACAATTTGATGGGAGATCACAGGACACCCACCACTGGCAGGAATAAACAAATCACACGAGGTCCAGAATGTAGAAGGAAGGAGCCAGTTCGGCAGGAGCCTATTCAACCGAAGCCTCCAAGAGTTGTAGTTGAATCGACGACCTTCATTGGAGACAGTTTCTCCATGAGGCTTTGATGTTGATCAAAGAAATGCAATGGAATCAGTGGTACAAAGAAGATAACTGTACCACCACAGAGAGAGTCGGCTGGCCGAGTGTCAACGCGATCTACTAAGAGAGAGATGACGATCGCGCCGGCATGAGGGGATCGCTACTCCACCCCTCACTCCCCAGCGCATGGAGGGGCAGCTTTAGAATCTAGATGATGCAGAAATGACATCACCACTTGAGGCCTATGAGTCCTGTTTAATGATATATAGAGGCTAACAAGTCCTAGCGTAGAGGCACAAGAACAGTCACCATTTGATAGCAATTGCTGCACTGATTGGTCGTAGGATGAGAAGATGCCCTAGTGAAGAGATTGATCCAGCAATTGAGATGGAAGAATTGTTAAACAGGATCAATGCGCCTCCACAAAAGAAGAGAGCACGAAAATTTTCAAAGATTTCTACTGACGAGGATGGCTCTCACACCCTTCACATGGCAGTGCCACAGGTTGATTGTGATCGAGATAAAGCAGTACTAGAGAACTATGTGGTCACAACTTTGGAGTTAGGACGCCCCATAGGTGCACAGATTGTGGAGGAATGTGATAACTCCTACCACGCCCTCAAGGACAAATTATTTAAAAAGGAAGGAAAGTATAAGAAGTTGAAAAGGGAGCATAAGGCTTTGATAGGATATATGCAACAGTTGTCTCATCCTTCTGGGCAGGAGATTCCAGCAATAGAACTTTCAGCTGAAATACCTAGAGAGTCAATTAGTGGCTTGTTGAAGTTGGGGAAGATGGCACAGGAGGCAGATAAATGGGTTACAGGAGTTCATGCTGAGACAAAAAAGTTCATGGAAGACCTTGCTCTTGCTTTTCAGCAGACTTCTAGTATTTTGGCACGGATGGAGGCAGTTGATTAGGCCTGGGGTGATGCTTCTGTTTATAAGAGCAAAGTAATTCAGCGTCTAGAGGCATTGAGGCATGTTCCTTTGCGGATGCTGATTGATGGAGGAGTCATTCAGGAGATTGATAGATATGACTTTTCTAGATGGTACTCTTCAGTGATCACGGGATGTGGTTTCTTCGACGCAGCACAGGCGGATTCAGCTAGAGTTAGGAAGGCTATGGCCAATATTATTGATGGAGTCCAGAATACCTTTGAGGCTATATTTGCTAGGCGGTTGAATCCCGATGAGGTGACTGTGATAATTTGAGGGGTAGGCTGGTGCCTTTCTTTTCAGAAGTGAGGACCTTTGTACAAGATGACTTTGAGAACACTTCTACTTTCTCCAGTTTGATTCAGAGCATGCAGGATTCCTTAGTTGCTTGGAGAAAGTCTTGTGCACGGCATGAACAGTCAGTCACGGTGTTAGAGTTCTAGCTTGATTGCATTCCACCCATTTCAGTTCAGGAGGTTGAGGCTGTACTTGGCAGGTTCATTGAGTTTGTAGCCAGGGAGAAGGAGAATGGGAATGCACTACTGGACGATGATCTTCTAGAAGACTGATTGTGGGCATTAATTGCCTTTACTATTTTGGGAGTGAGTGGGAATCTTTAATTCATTTAATGTACCACTCCCCATTCTGGTAATTTTTAGGGTTAGGGCTGAGGTGGCTTAGTCTTAGCCTTTCTTTTGATTGTAATCTGAGCCGTCCTTTAGACTGGGCTATCTATAAAAGGGGGAGTCCCCCTCATTTGTAATGCATTAGAATTAGAATAGAGATCAGATTAGAGGAGACATCAGAGAGTATATATTTTGTTAGGGAGCTAGTTAGATAGCTTAGTGTGGAGAAGGAGGAAAGTTTTCCTTTGAAAACTTTTGTAAGAGATTGTTGTGTAACACTTTCATAATAGAAGATCTTTTCATTGATGGTGAGATTTGTCTTTGTTATGGACAGCTAGCAAGGTTTCTTCATTCCTTCGACTCCAAGTAGCGTAGAGTAGCTTAAAGTAGTACAATTTTCATTTCGTGCAAGTAGATAGTAGCTGTGGATGTGTGGCATTGATCAAGGCAACTTCATTTCATTCCATACCACTAGCGGCTTGCTGACGGCAAGTTTGCCTTGCGTGGTCTACTGGAGCATTTCATAAACTTAACTTCAGTTGTAGCTCATGCCTTGGTATGCGTCGTTTTGAGGGTATCTTGATGCTGGGTTGTAACTTGAAAATTACTCGCTATCCCTTTGAAGATTGCACCTACTTTGTGTAAGCTGTCCAGCGTGAGGCGAAACAGAGTTTGGTTGAAGTTGTTGAGATTGATCCCACGTTCGGCCTTAGAGTAGAATATAGAATCTCTTTACCTTTACACTCATTTACTTTCCGTTCATCTTTGGTTAGTTTTAGGAAAACGTACTTATTGCTAAATCATCCGCATTGCACAAATCCCTTCCAATCATCCATTTACTGTTAATTGCAAGAATTCTGAACAATTGTGTAAGTCCCCTCGTGAAAACAACAATTCACATCAAACCAACTGAGGGTATTCTAAGTATTTCGGAACCTTGGAGTTGAACGTGCGAACTTTCTTGCAATCTTAGCGCACGAAATACTTTGATCAAAAGAGAACGGAGTAGCCTTCGGACAACTTTGTTCTGCTAATTGGTGCGGTCATAAAAATCACATCAACAGGGGTCAAATAAGGATATCGACCCCTTCAATATCTAGTTCTAGAATGCCACAAATTCCCAACCAAGATGGTGGAATACTAGATAAGGCCACTAGATTTAATATTGTTGTATCCAAACATTTTTATTTTTTTTGCTTCATTAAGGCATTTTGCTTAAAATAGTCTAAACCTTGTAAAAATGATGTCAAAACATAGTTTTTGGGAAAATCAAGTATGGGATTTTAGTCAGTTTGATGTCAGGAGGATACTGGCAAAATTTGAAAATTAGGGTTTTTGGACCCTTCTTTTTAGGCAAAAACCCCAAAAATTGAAACTTATCAGAATTGACTGAAAATTGTTTTGATTGGCTTATTTCACTTCACGATCACAATGGTGAAGTCAGATTCAGTTAAAAGTCAGTTTAAGTCTGGTGGGTAGTTTTCGCTTTTTTCAGGTGGAAAGTTAGGACCTCTGAGGTCGTTAATGGCAGATGGCCAGAGACCAGGTATCAAAATCTAAGCCTAAAATGCTCAAATGAAGAATCTCTGGCGAAATATGTTCAAAATGATGCTTCGTCTTGGAGTGGATTTTTGACGAGGTGAAAATCATCGAAATTTTTCTAACTCTGGAGCAAAAGAGCTCCTGGAGGCCAGGGGCGCCCTAGATTTTAGAGGCCCAGATTTCATTTTGGAGATTTGTCACTTCCAAGAAGACTTTTCCAGAATACTGTTAGCCTCGCGATGAGCCTACCAGCCAGCTTGAAAGATCTGTCTAGCACCTGAAATGGGAGATTGAACGAGAAATGAGAGAGTTTGACACTGGGTAGAAAAGTGCCCCTGGAGGCCAAGGGCACCCATCTTTTTGAGGTACTAGATGAAGGCTTCTAACCAAATGATACCTAGAATGTTTGTCTCAAACTTGATCAGGCTTCGCAACGAATCCGTTAGCGGGTTAATTTGAGTTGCTGAACTGCCGGAATCGGGAGTCAAACGTGAGGTTTAATCATGGTCAAAAATGTCAAGAAACAACAAAAGCGCCCCTAGAGGCCAAGGGTGCCCAAGGTTTTGAAGCCTCTGTAATGACCCCTTTGAAGATATCCGCTGCCCTTCTTAAACTTGTTAAGAGTTGTATATCTATATTAATCTTTATGTACTTCATTGTTGCGCTGCCTCCTTGAAACGTTGCTGCTGCTTTTAGAAGTCCAACATAATCGCCGCATATAATGAGTAGGATGGCTGCCATTTGTGATATATATTATTTATGATTATTTATATTTATATTGATACGTTAATATATCTTGTATTATTATATTATGATAATAATAATTTCATCTTATTTATTTTAATTATATTTGGTAATTATGTTTATATTGTTATCTTAAGATAATTACAAATATAAAAATATTAAATTGTTAATATGTATTTTTTATATTTGTAATATGTATTTGATTATTTATTTAATTTATTTATTAGTATTTCAATATTTCATATTTAGGGTGTTACAATTTTTGGGGACATGACAGTCCTCCCCGCTTGTGATTGCTTGTCCTCAAGCAATCACAATTCAAAACATTTTTTCACTTGAATAGACGCAGCTCCTCAACTCAAGAAGCAGTTAGGCAAACAAATTTTCATGAATCTTTTAAGTGTAGGACACCATAGAGTAATCTTGTTTGAAGACACATCTGGAACGAAGTAAACACATGGAACTACTTAATGAAGTATAAATCTATGTATGTCAAGATATATGTGGGTTACAAGGTATATCCATAAATACACATAAGTTGCATAGTGCGAGTGCATGCAAGACGCAAGATATACGCATGAATACAAGAGAGAAGGTACACACACATGGATATCAGTCACATGATTACACTCAAATTGTAATGTAAGCCACAAAGTATTTCACTTGAAGGCACTTGAATACACATAAGTCATAGTGTGCAACTTGGGTACACTTGAATACACAAGTCATACGGCATACACGTGAATGCACTGGAATACATAAGTCACACTTGAATACATAAAGTGTACATAGGATTCATGTGAATACACATAATACAGGAAGTATACATATAAATACATGTAAGTCATAAAACATACACTTGAATTCAAAGTCATAGAATATATATAAATACAAAGTCAGAGGTCATACACTCAAATACAAATACATCTCAAATATAGTCACAAGTAAGGCACATAAAAAATATAGCAAACACATAATCACTTGCCAAAATATGATACATACAAGTAAAGTATGTTAATATACTGCAAATACACTTAAAGAAGTATACATGTTCAGTCAAGACTATTCATTCAAGGAACATACATAACAAAAATATACTCATGGAGTAAACATGCTAAAACACATCAGGCATAAAGCAAGTATGTAAGACATGAGGTACACTCATAAGATATGAATCATATATTTGAATACATGTAAGCAGTAAGCATGGAGCACACACCATCATGGAATACAGATCTGAATACATAAGGCATGAAGTAATCATGAAGTGTACACTTGTATAGATACCACTTGTAAAGATAGAGCATGAGGTATGCTTGTCAATTTTGCAAGTATGCATGAGAATGGAGTAGACATGTTGAAAACACACTAATCATGAAAGACACTTTAAGCATTCATGTTGAATATATTAGTCATAAACGCATGCAAGATGAATACATGAATAGATTACGCATGAAGCATGCAAATACATGTAATACACTTAAAAATGCATGATATGAGTCACACACCATGTAAGACAAATACACACAGAAGTATTGAGCACTAAATTACACACAAGGTATGTAAATCATGTAATTATACTTAGGAAAAGAAATACACTTGAATATACATATAAGCCATAAAGCACGCACTTGAATACATAAGTCACATGGTATACACTTGAATGCAATTGAACACACACATAAGCCACAAAGTGTACACCTGAGTACACATGAGCCACAAACTATACATTTGAATACACCTGAATAAGAGCTTGTAGAACATACATAAAGCACATAAGCGTAGGCAAGGTATGCAATCCATACATACTCATACATAGAGGAATTACTTAAGACATTGATATATAAAGCGTTCAAGTACACTCAACTTTACTTCTATGCATGCTCTTGATAAAAATACACCCGAGATGCATGAAGTGTAATCATGGGGCATGAAATTCAGAAGATAATTAGAGATGTTCAAGAATACTCATAAATATACAACATGAAGCATAATGAAATGATCATACATATAAGAATGCTCGTAGATACACTCAGCGAGTACAAACAATTACATACAGCATACACTTGAGAATGGAGTAGTCACGTACATCAATCAAGGAGTGAACAAGTAAGATGCTCACCAAGAAATAAAAACTCCCAAATACACCATCATGAGGGACTCACTTGAATTCAAAGTCACAGAGTATACAAAGTCGGAGAGTATACACTCACATACAAAAACATTTTGAATATGCACTCAAATATGAATACAAGATAATATACACTCAAATATAGTCATAAGTCAACTCAATCATAGAATATACACTCAAATACAAATGTGATCATACGGTATACACCCAATTGCAAATTCAGTCATGAGTCATAGAGTATATAGTACATCTCGAATTCAAAATACAAGTCATATCAGCATGAAGTTATAGAGTATATACTCAAAGAAAATCACAAGTCATAGAGCATTCACTTAAATACAAACACAATCAATGAGTATACACTAAGATACAAATACAAGTTATAAGGTGTACCATCAGTTACAAATACACTTGAATGGAGTATGCTGTCAGACAGTTAGAAAGGGGATTCAGTGTATCCCATACTACATTGTGGACCCGTCCACCTTTCCAAGGTCATCGAGTATACCCATTAATGAAACATCATCATACTCCATGAAAAAAAAATACTAACTTGAAAGATATTAATCAAACATAATGAAGTCATGAAAACCATTCTTATCATATTAATCATATGTAAATCATATGTAATCATGCATTCAGTATGTAAATTTCTGAGCAAACTAAATGGATATTAAAACACCCCAAGTTATCATCTCTCATCCAATTCACACAAAGAGGTAGGAATGGACCACGCACAAGGATGCCCTTAGCGCCTCTCTTCTCAGCCCGAAGGTAGTCAATAAACACTTGTTGTATTGACTCCCTCGGCCCTCCTGGGCAGACATGCAGTCATCCATGAGGGTGGCCTACCTCGAAGAGATCCTAGTATCTGCTCTCCTTCATGGGCATCCAATCCTCCTCCTTTATGATTTGATTTGAAACAGAATGATAATTTGGTAATGGGTAGACACGCAGTCCATGAGATAGTTTGGAGGAAGGATTCCCATAGGAGGCCCTTAGAGCACTCCCTTCTCAGCCCGAGAACGGCCAACCAACACCCGTGGAAATGACCCCCTTGGCCCTCGTTGGAAGACCTGCAGTCATCCAATGAGGGTGGTCTACCATGAAGGGACTCTAGTATCTGCTCAACCTATCGGTTCCATCCCTCAACCAACTACATGATTGTTTGTTGATACAAACAATTGCATCTTACCTTATTACAAGTTACAATTACAACATGCTATGAGGATTCATGAATTCATTAAGATATTAATAATTTATTTATCATATGAATGTATATGCACTAGTCCTTTATGCTATAAATCTATCAATCACCAAAACATGTTTAACAAATATTATTCTCCAACTATATAAAGGTATTTAGGATTGTTGATTTAGGGCTACAAAAATACGCACCTAATACTTACCACTTCGATTTTCCGAAACCTCCAACCAATAATGTCGCCTTCTTATACTATGTTTTACTAGAATGATAGATCATCATGTCATTGTTAGTTATCCAATTCAAAATACATATTAGCAACACTATAATAGTTGCCTTATGATAATAAATAACATCGATTAGATAAATATTGTCATGCATAAATCGTGTTGATCAATTGCCTGTTATATGTTTACTAGTCATCATATATTTATGTATAAAATAGTATCATTGTTTCTATTCAAAATCTCACAATTTTAGGCGGGCTATGACCCATGCACCAAACTAATACAAAAAAATGACTAATCATGGATATGCAGACAACATAGATATTTATCTATTCACACACATATATCTTGATACTTATTTTACCCGAATGTCACAACAGTGATTACATTCAATGGTTATAGGACATACCTGATCTGCATAATTCAAAATGCATTCTATATGTTTATAGAGTATACCTTTGCTTTGGTAAGTTCACATATATTATCTTCACAGGATGGCAAGAAAGTTGCTCTGATACCACTTGTAATGACCCCTTTTTTTGTGGAGTTATCGAAACCTGAATCTTGCACTCAAAGCGTTTCTCAAGGAGACATTAGAAATGTTAAAGAATCAATAAGTTTCAATGATAATATCTAATAAGATTGAAAATGATATAAATGTTTACTTTTTGTCAAAGGGTTGCTCATTTCTTCCCTATCACTCTTACGAATGACTCTTCTATATAATCTCATAAGACCATCTAATAGCTATTAAACATCTATTAAGATCTCAAAGATGATATCCTATTGTACCTTTTATCATAATAAAGTCATTATTACCTATAGGTCCCAATAATTGCTACAAGCATTATTATTGGACAATTGTGAAATAAATATTGTATAATGATTTAGCAAAGTATATTTAGCAGCGTATGAATTATATATGTAGTGAACACATTACATTTAATGTATTTATATTTATATTATATATATCAAATATGTCTTAACACCAACCTTAATTAACTCCTTAATTCACTCGTTTATAATCATTTATTCATCCTTTGATGAGTCTCCAACATAATTTATAGACATCTATTTTATACCAAAATTACTTACCGTTTGTCTTACCTTCTGCCTTAGTCGGCCCGCAGATACTCTTCCCATCTCTTCCCCCATCGATGATTATAGAAGGTTCATTTAATATGGGAGGCTCTATGCCTACCTTTTTCTCCATATCCCCGACCTCTCCTTGTCCGATGGTTGGCGGTGAGCCTTCCAGATATAGTCTTCTTGTGAAGGGCACTATCTCTTTAGGATACGATAGGGGAAATCTTGTATCGACTATGCCCTAGTTCACAAGATCGTATGCTATTCAGCCGAGACTAATATTGGCACAGGACATCACTAGGCATCATTCATTCATATAAACGAGCTGAATCCAGAGGTTCTCTATTGGCATCTATATTAATGGATCACGGTTTGTTATTGAGAGATGTGATTCCGAGTTGCCGTGACAGAGGATGGAGTTGGGAGCATCTTCCCGAGTTACTTCCATATGCTGTGACGTTATCCATTTGCTTTGTTGGTGAATAAGATGCCGGTCCAGAACTTTATTAGTCTCTTGAAATATAGACGCCTTCAGAAGCAATACCCGATATCTCCCTCATGCGATATTCCGCTTCCAGAGACTTGCGTGTATTCTCCTAGCGGCCAATGCTTCTCGTAGAGCTCTTCACCAATACAAAGTTTATGTTTTTATGTTCCCATATTCTCCCAATGTAATATTAAGTAATAATAAATATATATACGCCCAATAGTGTATATGCATTGACGACAATGAGAGCTAACTTGTGTGAGATGTGCCACGAATCCCATAGAACGATTTCACGCAATGAACACATGCATATGGACATGATGAAGCTATTGAAGCGGACGTCAATGGGATCTCCCAAAAGCAGAGGTAAGTGATACCAAGGTCGTCACAATGTTCCGATACCAGATATATCATATCGTTTGGTTAAGCCTCTTCTTATAAACAACGGAATATCACTAAAAGGATCGCAACTTTTTCAATTATACATTACTATTTAAATAGATGATTAGTCCCATCGATGAAGGATAACATTTGAATTGTTATTTTTTCTATTATTAGTTATAATGTTATATTTGGTAATAATTGTATTATTATTATTATATATATATGTAATATTGTTTTATAGAAAATATTTATTATTTGTATTTATAATAATTGTCTAATAATATTATTTTATTTATTTACTTTATTTGTACCTTAAGGAGTTACAATTTGGGGACATGACAAAGGACCAGCAGCATCAAACGAAGAGAGACGGGCAGGAACCAAAGGCACAGCGACAACAAATGGTTCTGCAGAAGGGCAAGTCGGAAGAGGAGCCAGGAAAGGCTCTGACTCCGAGGGAGCAGAAGGGGGAGGGTCACCCTCCTCAGAGGAATCGTCTGAAGAGGGAGAACCAACCATGAGATGGTCTGAAAGAGCATTCTTCCACCAAGTAGCAACACCCTTGCGGCGAGCAAGAGGGCAACCAGAGGCCAGGTGACCTATAGAGAAACATCTTCTACACTGAAAAGGGAGCCCCTCATAGTCTAGAAGCTGCTTCCAAGGTCTGTCCTCCACCATCAATACCACATCACCATGGAAAGGTTTGGAGATGTCCAAATCGATTAAAATACGAGCCACCGTAGTATGACGAAGATCCTGAGACGTAGAATCCACCTTCAAAAAGCTACCAATAGCGTTGCCAATAGCTTCAAAGCAAGAATTCTCCCAAAACTGGAGTGGTAGATTTGACAGTCGAACCCAAACACGTCTAATATTCAGAGGCTCCGTAAGAGAATTGAAAGAGCGAGACCAAGGCCAAATGAACAGCAAATGAACACCCCACATCCACACCCTGTCCAACACTCTGTCATGATCCTCCGGCATTAAAAAAGTTGCAAAGAAAAACCCTCTAGCACTAGGATAGAGCTCAACTTGTCCCAAAACAATAGGCTTCCAGGAATCAGAAACCCACATATGAAGATCAGGAAGAGAGGGCCATAGGCCATTAAACCTATAGACCACACCCTACCTCACATAGAAGTCCTCATTCTCAACTACCTCAGGCCCACAAACCACAACAGGGGAGGCCCGAGCACAAGGCAAAGGACGAACCCTAGCCAGGATTAGGGCACGAGCAACATTAAAGAAGGATTTACGAAAGCCATCAGAGGCAACAGGAGGGGGGGCCCTAGCCACACCTCGCACAGCACCCACAAAGGAAGAAATAGGAGGAGAGGGAGGACGCAGCTCCCCACAAACCACATGAACCCCACCCAAAGGAGACACGCAGTCACCCACGCGCACGTCCTGGCCCAGCACCTGCAAAATATCCACAAGAACAAGAGGGGCCCCTACACCCAAAGAACCCACACCCAAGTCCTGCAACTTCAAGCCGTTGAGAGAGTCGTTTGAGCCGTTCAAAATCCTCCCACCAAGCGCACAGCTATTCTTCTGCGTCATTCTTCCGCGCACTTCCTAAGAATAGGCCTTTTTGAATGTTATATTGATGACAATGTTAAGAAAAAATGCATTCATGTGATCTCAATTTTCAACGAGTGCCTTTGACTTTCTTAAGCATGCCATTTGCACCACATCTATACTTGCCATGCCTGATTTCTTCAAACCATTTGTTATTGAAATTTGACATGATTTAGGTGTAGGAATTGGCACTATGTTGATGCAAGGATAAATCTTAGCGCTCACTAGCAAGGCCCTTGCAAGAAAAAATCTAGTAAAGTCTACCCATGAGAAGGAAATGTTAGTCATTCCTCAGATTGGCGGCTATATCTTTCAGGATGACATTTCTACATCAAGACAAATCATCATAGCCTTAAGTATTTCTTAGAACAATGAATCTCTTCGTGAGAACAACAAAATGGGTCAATAAATTATTGGGTTATGATTATGATATTATCTATAAGAAGGGAAAGGACAATGTCATGGCAAATGCCCTATCTCGCAAATTTAAAGTGATATATAATTGAGTCAAACATGCTAGACCATTTGGGTCATCAGGAGGGGCGAGGGGGAGGAGAGGGGCACCATTGGCCTTAAGTGTACAGATTTGTTGCAGGGAAAAAAATAGCAGTCAAATGAAGTCAAAGATCAAAGATTTTTACAAATTCAGATTCTTCTCAAAATTCTATGAAATTTCAAAAAAAATGGCATCACATTTTAAGTTCATGAGAAAGTTATGGCTCTAGGAATGTTGCTGCTGAAGTTGCAACCAATGCTACTGAAGTGCACAAGTTGCTGCTGAAGTTCATGGGACTTGTGTTCACACAAAAAAATGAAGACTGGGTTATTTTGGCAGCTTGTTAAGGTTGACTAATCATCCTATATAACAATCCAAACATCATACAAGCATCTAAATTGTAACAACAGTGGTACAAGTGATAAAATACCTTAGTTTATTTAAAAAACATTTCACATGGATGTCTTTTGGCTTTCCACTAGCCATGGGAAAGTAGGGATGTCTATTTGAGTGTTTTGGGGGCTACATAGGTTAGGTGAGGTGAGATTCAAGCAACTAGAAGATGATGTGGTAAGAATTTCTAATAAAGTTGACAAAATAGATAGGTTGAGATCAATTCTACTTGTTATCACAGAGAGATTGGTGATGGAGAAACCTCATGAGGAAAAGGTGCCAAAAAAATCTGAACCAAAACATGGAAAATTGTCAACGAGCAGCATTTTTAAAGCTGAAGCTAGAATTGATATTCAGCCCTATAATGGAGAAATCAGTGCTAAGAAGCTGGACCAATTGATTTCATCTATATACAAAGGGACATGTCCCCTGCCCTTTTTGAGGTGTACCCATACTAAGGATGTAGAAATGCCTCAAAAATGCCGTTCTCCCCCCCCCCATCCCCTATTCCTCATTTTTTGGCAGACCTGTTCCAGAAACATTCTGAATGAAGCAATTTTTCAGGATGGCCAGCCATCCCCACTTAAAAACACTCAGAAAAACAAAAAATATAACCATTGGACTCTCAATAAGGGCCTCCCAACACACTTAAAAAACACTCCAAAAAATAAAAAATAAAAGCATTGGACTCTCAATAAAGGCTTCCCAATCAATTTTCATGATATGCTTTCTCACTACCATCTACCATTATGGAGTCTATTTTTTAATTGATCCTGGTAATGTGTATGGTGATAAAACACAAGATGAACTCTAAATTCAACAAGCATAACATTGACGCATTGCATTTTGAAGGAATGGCAACAACCATGGAAAGATTATCTCACTCTTATACACCTGTAATGTTGCTTCCATCAAAGTTTCTAACTTTCAAATGGATGGTACTATGAAGGAGCAAACATTTTCAAATTGAGGAGAGGAAATTTAAAATTCCAAAATGTTATTGTCCATGGCCCATTTAAATAATTTCCCTAATTCAAATCCTATCAGCTGGACCGTACTCATGAATATGTGTCATTTGACTCAAAAGAGGCAATTTATTGTGAAATGTGGAAAGTTACAATTAATTGGGAAGACTTTATTGAGAGTCCAATGCTTTTTACTCAGAAAATTTAAAGGGTTTGGAGGACTCTTGGAGCTTGGTTAAAAGCAATAAAATTATGAAGAAGAGCTGCCCCTCAACCCCACTAGGGACCACCACCCACAAACCCCCACTCTAGTTTTAAAAAGTAAAAAGTAAAAATCATTGATCCTTCAAAGATTGGGGCCATACTGCACTAACCAAAGCCCAACTCATCCACTGAAACATGGAGCTTTATTTGTGTAGCCCAATACCTCGGGAAATTTGTGAAATTATTTCCATGTGGCTGCCCCATTAGATGCCATCATGGGTAAAGGAAAGAAATTTATTAGGGAAATAAACAGCAGCAAGCCTTCAAGGACTTGAACAAAAAAATTAGTTCAGCACTAGTTTTGGCATTGCCAAATCTGTAACAGCCTTTTGAAGGTGAGACGAATGTGAGTGATCACACCATGGGAGTGTAACAGCCTTTTGCTTCAAGAAGGACAACCAGTATACTACCATTTGGAAATGTTTAAAGGTTAAATTATAGCACATATGATAAAGAGTTGTATGCATTGGTTTCAACAGTTAAAAAATGGACGCATTATCTATTGGGTAAGGAGACCATTTTTCAGAAGGACCATCAACCATTATACTTGCTATCTCAGACCAAATTACTGCAGACTCGCCACTACAAATTGATGCGGTTTTTGCAACAATTCTATTTGGTAATAAAATATAAACATTGGGTTGCTAATAAAATGGCAGATATGCTTTCCAGCTCACCATTACTTTCAGTAGTGAGCACACTGGCATTGATTGAGCCTTTTAGCAAAGAGGTATATGTTGTTGATCATCTCAAAGATGAAGATTTCAGCAAAGCATATAAATCAGTAACTCAAGGTATGCATCACAGATTTGAGCCAAGTCTGATTTTTATTTGCTGGATGATTTATTATATAAATCTGTAAAATTGTGTGTGCCAAAAAATCGGAGAGTGCTACTCATAAGGGAGGCAAATACCTAACGAGTGGCTGGTCATATCACAGTGACCATTCAGTGCTATGTGAACTGGCTGTATTTGCAGATGAACATTGCAAATTCTGTAAGAGGATACTAGTTGTGTAGCATGTGTAAGCCAACAATAGAAAACTGGAGTTGTACCAGCCATTGCCGTTACCTAAAAGGCCATGGGATAGCACAAATATGGATTTTGTTGGTGAATTGCCAAAACAAAGCATGATAATGACTATATTTTTGCCATCATAGATCATTCTTCAAAAATGTGTATCATGGTTGCTTGCAAGAAAACATTGACGGGAAGTAATGCTCTGCACATTTATTTTTTAGAAATGTATGGATTCATTTTGGTATTCTAGGTAGCATTATTCTTGATCATGAAATGAAGTTTTTGAGCAAGTTTTGGTGCACATTGTGAATAAAATGGATATGAAACTTAAGTAGTCTACGACATTTCATCTACAAACAAATGGATAAACAGAAGTTGTCAACTGGATATTGGTGAAGCTAGTTAGCTATAATAAGCAGTATTCAGAAGGTTAGGACAATCATTTGGCATATATTCAACATTCTTATGACAGGGCAGTCCACTCTTCCACCAACTTTACTCTTTTTGAAGCTTGTTTTGGCTATTTACTACCAAGCCCGTTTGATGTTTTCCTTGGACAGTCAAAGGATGGGTAAGAAAAGGGCAATGTAGAGATGGAGAAGGCAGCAAAGTTCATAGATAAAGTGAGACAAATCCATCTCCAAGTCCAGAAAAGACTCAAAGTCTCAAATAAATGTCACCATGATAAGCATCATGAGAATCATAAATTTCAAGCAGACAACAAGGTTTGGGTGTGGCAAGGAGAGACTACAAAGCACGCCACAGAAACTCAAACCGCTAAGGTATGGTACATTTCTGATCATAGAGCAAGTGGGAAACAATGCATTTAGATTGGACTTGCCAAAGTATATGAAGATCTATTGCATAAAAATGTTGACAAGTTGAGGTGGTTCGATCCTTCAATGCTTGATGAGGAGCAGGATGTTATAATGCCCAGCAAATAACACTTTGCACCAGAAGAACAAGATGCTCTGGAACATGAAATTATTCTTGATAAGAAGGTGCAACAGACCTGACAAGGTGAGCATGACATATGGTTGATTGGAAGGAAAGCGCAAGTGCCAAGTAAGGCAAAATGGATTTCTGGAGGTGACGTAGAAAGGCAATTCCCACATTTGATCAATCCCTGGCCTTTGGGTGACCAAATGCCTCCTGGTGGAGGAGGTATGATCCATAATTGGGCACACATGCTAGACTATTGGGATCACCATTGGCCTCAAGTGTACAGTCTTATTGAAGGGCAGAAAATAGCAGTCAAAGATAAGATATTTTTACATATTCAGATTCTTGTGGAAAGTCTTTGCAATTTCAAAAAAAACGACATCGTGTTTCAATTTCATTTAAGAAAGTTATTGCTCCAGGAAGGTCGTTGTTGAAGTTGCTACTCATGTGGCAGAAGCGCATAGTTGGCTGCTGAAGTTTGTGGGATGTGTTTTAACCCATAAAAATAAAGACTACATTATTTTAGCAGTTGTTAAGGTTGACTAATCATCTTATAGAGCAATCCAAACATCATACAAGCATCTAAATTGTAACAGCAAAGATATAAAGTGACGACAATACCCTGTTTTAATAAAAAAATGTTTCACATGGGTGTCTTTTGGCTTTCCACTAGCCATGGGAAACTAAGGGACATCTATTTTAGTGTTTCTGGCAACTATTGGGGGGTCGGCTCTTGACACAAACATTTTTAAATGCTTGTTGAAGAAGATTGTATGGGGCTGGACAGAGTTTTCCCAAGGTGGAGGCAGAGTAGGCATAAGGAACAGCATGGTGATGATCTCATGTTCCAATCAACCTGTTGGGTGATGCAATGCTTGTAATACCTCTTATATAGCGGCATGTAGCAAGAAATTGCACTCTTACTAGAGTTTACCTTCCTTTAAGTGTTTCTCCAGCTATTTGTTGCTGACCATTTCTTTCATGGTATGAATTCTCTACTTTGGGCATTTCCTCTTATTTCCTACATTTTAAGTGTGATGTTGGTATTCTGTATGTTGTTTATGACATTGATTACAATAAAAATTGTTTGTGTGTGTTAATATGAACAAGTAAATCTATAATTTGGTCAGAATTTGAAGCATAGCATTCAGCTCTTTACATATTATGAAGACAGTGGGACACTATTTTCTGTACATTACCAACACCAAACTAGTTCTAGGAGTTCAACCCAAGAGTGGCAGCAAGATACACAAGTTCAACAACTAATTCATTAGCTAACAACATATCCCACAACTAGGCTTGGTAGCTACTCTTAGGATGGCCAATACTTGCATTATAAAGGTCATATTGTGTTTTTTACGAAATATAACTTTTTGGACCAACTCTTACAGGAATTACATGCATTACCATCTACATGGCATGCTGCCTTCTTAAAGACATGAAAGAGCGAAAAGAAACTTCTTCTAGACTCACATGAAACATGATATCAATAAATTTGTTGTGTGATATGTGTCAACGCCACAAAGGAGAAATGTTCAGACTTCAAGCACTCTACAGTCATTACACAATTCTAACTACAGTACAGATTGACATCTCCATGGATTTTATTGAGGGGTTGCCCAAGTCTAGCAACAGATCGGTTATCGTCTCTCTATGTGTGCCCATTTTTGTTCATTGGCTCATCCTTGGATGAGCCTCTTACCATTTTACAAGCCTTCATTTGCCAGATCTTCTACCTCTCTGGTATTCCCACTTCCATTGTATGTGACCATGATCCTGGCTTTACTAAGTAAATTTTGGCAAGAACCATTTATGCTGCAAGAAATGCAAGTAAAAATTAGCTCAACATATCACCTGCAAACTGATGATCAAACAAATTAGTCAATAAATGCTTGGAGACCTATTTATGTTGCTTTGCTTTAGAGCAGCAAACTCACTGGTCTAAGTGGCTACCTCTTGCCAAATGGTGGTACAAATACCTCTTACCATTCTTTGACACCATATGAAGCCAACCATTGCCATCTCACATCCAACCATCTAGGTAGTTCCAAGGTAGAGGTTGTCAATTCAACTGTCAACCAACACTATATGAATCCAACCATTGCCATCCCTCACATTCTATCTTCTAGTTAGTTCCAAGGTAAAGGTTGTCAGTTCAACTCCCAATCACCAAGAAAATCTACTCCGGACTTATCCTCAGCTCAGAATTGTATGAACAACCAAGCAAATCAACATTGTTCTAAGTGCACATTCATTGAAGGCAATATGGTCTTTTTGCACCTACAGTTGTATAAGCAGGCATCCTTGGAAATCAGAGGTAGTCAGAAGTTAGCACCAAAATTCCATGGACCTTACCAAGTGCCATAGTGGGTTGGCAAAGTTGCTTACAAATTGGACCTACCTTCGCCTTCCAAGATACATTTGGTTTTCCAAGTGCCTTGTTTGAAGAAGGTCCTTAGACAACACCTTCACATTTTGACAACACTTCTTGAATTGGACAACAAAGGTTCCAGCATCCTGAAACTTAAAGCTATTCCACTTCTATCTTTGCGAAATGAATCAGAATTAATGTCAAACTCAAATTGAGAATTGATGTTTTTTCGTGTTTTGAAATAAAAATTGGGGAAATCACATCAAAAGAGCTAACACAAATCCAAACGAACATCGATGCATCTATTTTACATAGACATGTCAACTACTGGGTCAACCTTGCAATGGATTTGAGCCACTTTAGCATCGAATATTCACGTCAAGGGTCCGATTAGCATCAACAATAGCAAGAAAAAAAAAATTAAATGTTTATGATATAATCTTCCAAAATTATGAGCAAGATCACCACTCACCTAGAAGTTGGAATGTCTTCAACAACGATTATTTTCCTTTGTAATTTTCCATTATGTGCACAAGAGGGGATCACCACTCCCATTCTCTCATGTCTCTAACTTAATGTTCTACACATTTCTATTTATATGTTCATTTTACCACACCTTTATGCATGTGGGATTCTCATATGGTAAGTTTTGATTTTAGCATTGGATTTAGTGTCAAAGTATACATTGATGAAGAAAAAAAAATAGAGATGGATTTCAAGCTCCAAAGCAAAATTGACCCAAAATCTAACATGTATTATATCTCATGTAACAGTGTTCTGAAAAAACATTCACACAAACTCTATAACCATCACAAATGTTTTGGTCCAATGGCAAGGCTTGCAACCAAAAGACACAACTTGGAAACCTCTCTTCCAACCTAAACAATTGTTTCCACAATGCAAGCCTTGAAGACAATGCTTTCTGAAGGGAGAAGGGACATCAAGATCATTATTTCCTAACCTTGTATTATTATTATTTTATGAGCAGTATAGCAATCATAGATTAGTTATTTAGCTTAGAAACCTATTTTCTATGGGGCCAACCTTGAGCATTAGGGTAAGGGTTTGTAATGCTTATATATTGGAGTTGTAATGAACAAAAAATCGTCTTGAATCATATTTTGTATCAAATCTCTACGCTTAAGGAGGTTACCCCCTCAAAGAGGCTCACAATCCTTTACACTTAATTTGTGAATATAAGCATATTTGTATTTATTATCTATGTTCATTGAGCATCATGTTCATTTTGCATGTTGATGATTTTATCTTGATCATCTTTTGCAAGAAATATCGTGCCATGGTGGTGTCATATAAACTTGTAGGGATAGTTTACCATTCCCATAAAACAGAATAATGCTTAAATGTCAGTTGGCATTGACCACTACACCATTATAGGACCAAATCTTAAACCATGCCCATCTATCTAAAACTTAAGATAGATCAGATCTACAATCCCAAAATCAGACTTCCTTAATTTGGCATGTGGCTGCTCCCTCTCTACCTATGCATAAATGTGTTGATATGAAAAAATTTGTTCTTCCAAGGTGCTATTAAAGATCAATATGTTAATATAATTAAATCATTCAAGAAGGATTTGGGGGAATCACTAAATATCCAAGAGAATGTTGTCAACACTTCAATCAAGCGAAAGACATGGCCTAATTTGTATCATAAATTGATCTAGCTCATGACCAATGATTCATAAACTAGGGTGGATATTCCACATGTGTAGTTGTGAACTTACAGATTTAAAACTTAGTTTAAGAGAGGATTAGTGTCTACAAACTAATAAGCACAAATGAACAAGGAAATCGAACTAAAAGAGAACAACACCAACTCAAGGAGACTAGTTTACCTTGGAAAAACTCGCTTTGGGTGAAAGCTCCAGCTGAAATGTGAATGAACACTCACTTCGAGTACTTCAATTGCTGCTTACAAGAGGAGGAAGCCACATAGGTTTAATAAACAAAGCTTCAACACAATCGAGAATAGCTCCAAACAACCTCTAAAATCTCTTAAAAACTCTTCATTGACTCTATTGGTGTGACACCCATAAGAAAACAAAGTATTTAGTACTAAAACTTAATTACTAGCCCTCTAGAATGCTTGAGCAACAACCAAGAACTAAATGTATGATGTCCAAAATATTTATTTATAACATCTTACCAATCTCTTCAAATTCTTCATTGCCTCTATTGGTGTCATAATAATAGAGTTCTTGTAATGTCGGAAATTGCATACCCTTGCAATTTCGCATTATGTTTTGGACTCATTTTGGTGTTTGCCTCCCCTAGCATGTTTTCTAGGTCCATTCAAACTTTGCCTTAGCTTTTTTCCACCCATGGTGTCAAGTCCTTGCCTCTTGTGATTCTTTTTGTAAAATTTAATGTTGCAGTTATTCCCGGGAGCCTTGTGATTTTATTGTGTTTCACCTTTTCCAAAGTTAAAACTATTCAGACACTATCATGACACGCAAATGTTTGTACGACATGCTAACGTCCCACAACAATTTATTGTTCAATGGTTGTTTCTGAGCATTTTGCCACCTACTACTTACCCAAGTATGTGGTAACTGCTCAAGACGAATCTGAATGAGTCCCCAACTCCCTCATCTCCCTCCTTTCATCCCATTTTTGAATTCCCATCTCATTCTATTACACTCTCTCTCACTCTCATTCACTTTCTCTTGCAATTTCTCACTCTCAAGCTATCTACAGCACTCTCTACAACTTCCTACAACATTTCTTTGGCATTGGTTCCGCCTATGAGAGCACACTAGCATTACTACAACCATCTTCTTGAAGGTATTGTGGCATTTGACTGCATTATTGTCCCCTTGGCTTCATTAAGCTTCTAGAGCTTGCAAGTTATCATTTGGAGCGTCTCACAAAACAAGGGTTTGCATTCCTTCTTCTCCTTCCTTGTCATTTCATTTTCACTTAAATCAATAGAATAAATTAGTTTTTATCATACCTAGAAGTGCTATGGTATTCTTCTTTTTCTAGTGTGTAACTAGACACAAGTTTTGGAGATTAAAAATGAGTTTTTTGGTGAGTGAACTCGTACAAGTCATATGGATGACAATGCACCACACAGGCTTCCTAGCCAATGAGCTCCAACTTCCAACTCCAAGTTCTTTATTTTCAACTATTTACTATTCTCAATTCAGTTTTTCGATTGTGCACTTCAGTTTCTAGTAAATTAGCATTTTCTTTCCCAACTTTATTAATGTAAATATGAAAAGTTAAAGGAAACACCTTTTTCGTCTTTACAATACTCAATAAGAAAACTTATTTACTAGCCCTCTAAAATGCTTGAGCAACTAAGAAAAAATATACAATGTCCAAAATAATTATTCATAACATCTCATTAATCTTGGAAGCTGAAAATCTTGAAAATTATGCTGAAAGAGAGAAAAGTGAGAATTAGAACATCATTGAATGCTACAAATTATCAAGATAAAATTGTAGAAACAAGATATAAATAAACAATGAAAGTTTGTTGAAAACGTAAAGCATCCAAGTTCATTAACTATGATATATCATA
>VDFB02265143.1:0-53909 GCA_007258455.2 Sequoia sempervirens
CGTGTATTCTCCTAGCGGCCAATGCTTCTCGTAGAGCTCTTCACCAATACAAAGTTTATGTTTTTATGTTCCCATATTCTCCCAACGTAATATTAAGTAATAATAAATATATATACGCCCAACAGTGTATATGCATTGACGACAATGAGAGCTAACTTGTGTGAGATGTGCCACGAATCCCATAGAACGATTTCACGCAATGAACACATGCATATGGACATGATGAAGCTATTGAAGCGGACGTCAATGGGATCTCCCAAAAGCAGAGGTAAGTGATACCAAGGTCGTCACAATGTTCCGATACCAGATATATCATATCGTTTGGTTAAGCCTCTTCTTATAAACAACGGAATATCACTAAAAGGATCGCAACTTTTTCAATTATACATTACTATTTAAATAGATGATTAGTCCCATCGATGAAGGATAACATTTGAATTGTTATTTTTTCTATTATTAGTTATAATGTTATATTTGGTAATAATTGTATTATTATTATTATATATATATGTAATATTGTTTATAGAAAATATTTATTATTTGTATTTATAATATTATTTTATTTATTTACTTTATTTGTATCTTAAGGAGTTACAATTTGGGGACATGACAAAGGTTATTGACATCAAGCAGAGGCAGGCGGGAACCAAAGGCACAATGGCCGACAAATGGTTATTGAAAGAAGGCAGTCAAAGTGGAGCAGGAGGCTCTAACTCAAGGAGTGGGAGGGTCACCCTCCTCAGAGGAAACATCCGAAGGGAATCTCCGAAGAGGGAGAACCAACCATGAGATGGTCTGAAAGAGCATTCTTCCACCAAGTAGCAACACCCTTGCGGCGAGCAAGAGGGCAACCAGAGGCCAGGTGACCTATAGAGAAACATCTTCTACACTGAAAAGGGAGCCCCTCATAGTCTAGAAGCTGCTTCCAAGGTCTGTCCTCCACCATCAATACCACATCACCATGGAAAGGTTTGGAGATGTCCAAATCGATTAAAATACGAGCCACCGTAGTATGACGAAGATCCTGAGACGTAGAATCCACCTTCAAAAAGCTACCAATAGCGTTGCCAATAGCTTCAAAGCAAGAATTCTCCCAAAACTGGAGTGGTAGATTTGACAGTCGAACCCAAACACGTCTAATATTCAGAGGCTCCGTAAGAGAATTGAAAGAGCGAGACCAAGGCCAAATGAACAGCAAATGAACACCCCACATCCACACCCTGTCCAACACTCTGTCATGATCCTCCGGCATTAAAAAAGTTGCAAAGAAAAACCCTCTAGCACTAGGATAGAGCTCAACTTGTCCCAAAACAATAGGCTTCCAGGAATCAGAAACCCACATATGAAGATCAGGAAGAGAGGGCCATAGGCCATTAAACCTATAGACCACACCCTACCTCACATAGAAGTCCTCATTCTCAACTACCTCAGGCCCACAAACCACAACAGGGGAGGCCCGAGCACAAGGCAAAGGACGAACCCTAGCCAGGATTAGGGCACGAGCAACATTAAAGAAGGATTTACGAAAGCCATCAGAGGCAACAGGAGGGGGGGCCCTAGCCACACCTCGCACAGCACCCACAAAGGAAGAAATAGGAGGAGAGGGAGGACGCAGCTCCCCACAAACCACATGAACCCCACCCAAAGGAGACACGCAGTCACCCACGCGCACGTCCTGGCCCAGCACCTGCAAAATATCCACAAGAACAAGAGGGGCCCCTACACCCAAAGAACCCACACCCAAGTCCTGCAACTTCAAGCCGTTGAGAGAGTCGTTTGAGCCGTTCAAAATCCTCCCACCAAGCGCACAGCTATTCTTCTGCGTCATTCTTCCGCGCACTTCCTAAGAATAGGCCTTTTTGAATGTTATATTGATGACAATGTTAAGAAAAAATGCATTCATGTGATCTCAATTTTCAACGAGTGCCTTTGACTTTCTTAAGCATGCCATTTGCACCACATCTATACTTGCCATGCCTGATTTCTTCAAACCATTTGTTATTGAAATTTGACATGATTTAGGTGTAGGAATTGGCACTATGTTGATGCAAGGATAAATCTTAGCGCTCACTAGCAAGGCCCTTGCAAGAAAAAATCTAGTAAAGTCTACCCATGAGAAGGAAATGTTAGTCATTCCTCAGATTGGCGGCTATATCTTTCAGGATGACATTTCTACATCAAGACAAATCATCATAGCCTTAAGTATTTCTTAGAACAATGAATCTCTTCGTGAGAACAACAAAATGGGTCAATAAATTATTGGGTTATGATTATGATATTATCTATAAGAAGGGAAAGGACAATGTCATGGCAAATGCCCTATCTCGCAAATTTAAAGTGATATATAATTGAGTCAAACATGCTAGACCATTTGGGTCATCAGGAGGGGCGAGGGGGAGGAGAGGGGCACCATTGGCCTTAAGTGTACAGATTTGTTGCAGGGAAAAAAATAGCAGTCAAATGAAGTCAAAGATCAAAGATTTTTACAAATTCAGATTCTTCTCAAAATTCTATGAAATTTCAAAAAAAATGGCATCACATTTTAAGTTCATGAGAAAGTTATGGCTCTAGGAATGTTGCTGCTGAAGTTGCAACCAATGCTACTGAAGTGCACAAGTTGCTGCTGAAGTTCATGGGACTTGTGTTCACACAAAAAAATGAAGACTGGGTTATTTTGGCAGCTTGTTAAGGTTGACTAATCATCCTATATAACAATCCAAACATCATACAAGCATCTAAATTGTAACAACAGTGGTACAAGTGATAAAATACCTTAGTTTATTTAAAAAACATTTCACATGGATGTCTTTTGGCTTTCCACTAGCCATGGGAAAGTAGGGATGTCTATTTGAGTGTTTTGGGGGCTACATAGGTTAGGTGAGGTGAGATTCAAGCAACTAGAAGATGATGTGGTAAGAATTTCTAATAAAGTTGACAAAATAGATAGGTTGAGATCAATTCTACTTGTTATCACAGAGAGATTGGTGATGGAGAAACCTCATGAGGAAAAGGTGCCAAAAAAATCTGAACCAAAACATGGAAAATTGTCAACGAGCAGCATTTTTAAAGCTGAAGCTAGAATTGATATTCAGCCCTATAATGGAGAAATCAGTGCTAAGAAGCTGGACCAATTGATTTCATCTATATACAAAGGGACATGTCCCCTGCCCTTTTTGAGGTGTACCCATACTAAGGATGTAGAAATGCCTCAAAAATGCCGTTCTCCCCCCCCCCATCCCCTATTCCTCATTTTTTGGCAGACCTGTTCCAGAAACATTCTGAATGAAGCAATTTTTCAGGATGGCCAGCCATCCCCACTTAAAAACACTCAGAAAAACAAAAAATATAACCATTGGACTCTCAATAAGGGCCTCCCAACACACTTAAAAAACACTCCAAAAAATAAAAAATAAAAGCATTGGACTCTCAATAAAGGCTTCCCAATCAATTTTCATGATATGCTTTCTCACTACCATCTACCATTATGGAGTCTATTTTTTAATTGATCCTGGTAATGTGTATGGTGATAAAACACAAGATGAACTCTAAATTCAACAAGCATAACATTGACGCATTGCATTTTGAAGGAATGGCAACAACCATGGAAAGATTATCTCACTCTTATACACCTGTAATGTTGCTTCCATCAAAGTTTCTAACTTTCAAATGGATGGTACTATGAAGGAGCAAACATTTTCAAATTGAGGAGAGGAAATTTAAAATTCCAAAATGTTATTGTCCATGGCCCATTTAAATAATTTCCCTAATTCAAATCCTATCAGCTGGACCGTACTCATGAATATGTGTCATTTGACTCAAAAGAGGCAATTTATTGTGAAATGTGGAAAGTTACAATTAATTGGGAAGACTTATTGAGAGTCCAATGCTTTTTACTCAGAAAATTTAAAGGGTTTGGAGGACTCTTGGAGCTTGGTTAAAAGCAATAAAATTATGAAGAAGAGCTGCCCCTCAACCCCACTAGGGACCACCACCCACAAACCCCCACTCTAGTTTTAAAAAGTAAAAAGTAAAAATCATTGATCCTTCAAAGATTGGGGCCATACTGCACTAACCAAAGCCCAACTCATCCACTGAAACATGGAGCTTTATTTGTGTAGCCCAATACCTTGGGAAATTTGTGAAATTATTTTCATATGTGGCTGCCCCATTAGATGCCATCATGGGTAAAGGAAAGAAATTTATTGGGGAAATAAACAGCAGCAAGCCTTCAAGGACTTGAACAAAAAAATTAGTTCAGCACTAGTTTTGGCATTGCCAAATCTGTAACAGCCTTTTGAAGGTGAGACAAATGTGAGTGATCACACCATGGGAGTGTAACAGCCTTTTGCTTCAAGAAGGACAACCAGTATACTACCATTTGGAAATGTTTAAAGGGGTTGTGTTAAATTATAGCACATATGATAAAGAGTTGTATGCATTGGTTTCAACAGTTAAAAAATGGAAGCATTATCTATTGGTTAAGGAAACCATTTTTCAGAAGTACCATCAACCATTATACTTGCTATCTCAGACCAAATTACTGCAGACTCGCCACTACAAATTGATGCGATTTTTGCAACAATTCTATTTGGTAATAAAATATAAACATTGGGTTGCTAATAAAATGGCAGATATGCTTTCCAGCTCACCATTACTTTCAGTAGTGAGCACACTGGCATTGATTGAGCCTTTTAGCAAAGAGGTATATGTTGTTGATTATCTCAAAGATGAAGATTTCAGCAAAGCATATAAATCAGCAACTCAAGGTATGCATCACAGATTTGAGCCTAAGTCTGATTTTTATTTGCTGGATAATTTATTATATAAATCTGTAAAATTGTGTGTGCCAAAAAATCGGAGAGTGCTACTCATAAGGGAGGCAAATACCTAACGAGTGGCTGGTCATATCACAGTGACCATTCAGTGCTATGTGAACTGGCTGTATTTGCAGATGAACATTGCAAATTCTGTAAGAGGATACTAGTTGTGTAGCATGTGTAAGCCAACAATAGAAAACTGGAGTTGTACCAGCCATTGCCGTTACCTAAAAGGCCATGGGATAGCACAAATATGGATTTTGTTGGTGAATTGCCAAAACAAAGCATGATAATGACTATATTTTTGCCATCATAGATCATTCTTCAAAAATGTGTATCATGGTTGCTTGCAAGAAAACATTGACGGGAAGTAATGCTCTGCACATTTATTTTTTAGAAATGTATGGATTCATTTTGGTATTCTAGGTAGCATTATTCTTGATCATGAAATGAAGTTTTTGAGCAAGTTTTGGTGCACATTGTGAATAAAATGGATATGAAACTTAAGTAGTCTACGGCATTTCATCTGCAAACAAATGGATAAACAGAAGTTGTCAACTGGATATTGGTGAAGCTAGTTAGAGGCTATAATAAGCAGTATTCAAAAGGTTAGGACAATCATTTGGCATATATTCAACATTCTTATGACAGGGCAGTCCACTCTTCCACCAACTTAACTCTTTTTGAAGCTTGTTTTGGCTATTTACTACCAAGCCCGTTTGATGTTTGCCTTGGACAGTCAAAGGATGGGTAAGAAAAGGGCGATGTAGAGATGGAGAAGGCAGCAAAGTTCATAGATAAGGTGAGACAAATCCATCTCCAAGTCCAGAAAAGACTCAAAGTCTCAAATAAATGTCACCATGATAAGCATCATGAGAATCATAAATTTCAAGCAGACAACAAGGTTTGGGTGTGGCAAGGAGAGACTACAAAGCACGCCACAGAAACTCAAACCGCTAAGGTATGGTACATTTCTGATCATAGAGCAAGTGGGAAACAATGCATTTAGATTGGACTTGCCAAAGTATATGAAGATCTATTGCATAAAAATGTTGACAAGTTGAGGTGGTTCGATCCTTCAATGCTTGATGAGGAGCAGGATGTTATAATGCCCAGCAAATAACACTTTGCACCAGAAGAACAAGATGCTCTGGAACATGAAATTATTCTTGATAAGAAGGTGCAACAGACCTGACAAGGTGAGCATGACATATGGTTGATTGGAAGGAAAGCGCAAGTGCCAAGTAAGGCAAAATGGATTTCTGGAGGTGACGTAGAAAGGCAATTCCCACATTTGATCAATCCCTGGCCTTTGGGTGACCAAATGCCTCCTGGTGGAGGAGGTATGATCCATAATTGGGCACACATGCTAGACTATTGGGATCACCATTGGCCTCAAGTGTACAGTCTTATTGAAGGGCAGAAAATAGCAGTCAAAGATAAGATATTTTTACATATTCAGATTCTTGTGGAAAGTCTTTGCAATTTCAAAAAAAACGACATCGTGTTTCAATTTCATTTAAGAAAGTTATTGCTCCAGGAAGGTCGTTGTTGAAGTTGCTACTCATGTGGCAGAAGCGCATAGTTGGCTGCTGAAGTTTGTGGGATGTGTTTTAACCCATAAAAATAAAGACTACATTATTTTAGCAGTTGTTAAGGTTGACTAATCATCTTATAGAGCAATCCAAACATCATACAAGCATCTAAATTGTAACAGCAAAGATATAAAGTGACGACAATACCCTGTTTTAATAAAAAAATGTTTCACATGGGTGTCTTTTGGCTTTCCACTAGCCATGGGAAACTAAGGGACATCTATTTTAGTGTTTCTGGCAACTATTGGGGGGTCGGCTCTTGACACAAACATTTTTAAATGCTTGTTGAAGAAGATTGTATGGGGCTGGACAGAGTTTTCCCAAGGTGGAGGCAGAGTAGGCATAAGGAACAGCATGGTGATGATCTCATGTTCCAATCAACCTGTTGGGTGATGCAATGCTTGTAATACCTCTTATATAGCGGCATGTAGCAAGAAATTGCACTCTTACTAGAGTTTACCTTCCTTTAAGTGTTTCTCCAGCTATTTGTTGCTGACCATTTCTTTCATGGTATGAATTCTCTACTTTGGGCATTTCCTCTTATTTCCTACATTTTAAGTGTGATGTTGGTATTCTGTATGTTGTTTATGACATTGATTACAATAAAAATTGTTTGTGTGTGTTAATATGAACAAGTAAATCTATAATTTGGTCAGAATTTGAAGCATAGCATTCAGCTCTTTACATATTATGAAGACAGTGGGACACTATTTTCTGTACATTACCAACACCAAACTAGTTCTAGGAGTTCAACCCAAGAGTGGCAGCAAGATACACAAGTTCAACAACTAATTCATTAGCTAACAACATATCCCACAACTAGGCTTGGTAGCTACTCTTAGGATGGCCAATACTTGCATTATAAAGGTCATATTGTGTTTTTTACGAAATATAACTTTTTGGACCAACTCTTACAGGAATTACATGCATTACCATCTACATGGCATGCTGCCTTCTTAAAGACATGAAAGAGCGAAAAGAAACTTCTTCTAGACTCACATGAAACATGATATCAATAAATTTGTTGTGTGATATGTGTCAACGCCACAAAGGAGAAATGTTCAGACTTCAAGCACTCTACAGTCATTACACAATTCTAACTACAGTACAGATTGACATCTCCATGGATTTTATTGAGGGGTTGCCCAAGTCTAGCAACAGATCGGTTATCGTCTCTCTATGTGTGCCCATTTTTGTTCATTGGCTCATCCTTGGATGAGCCTCTTACCATTTTACAAGCCTTCATTTGCCAGATCTTCTACCTCTCTGGTATTCCCACTTCCATTGTATGTGACCATGATCCTGGCTTTACTAAGTAAATTTTGGCAAGAACCATTTATGCTGCAAGAAATGCAAGTAAAAATTAGCTCAACATATCACCTGCAAACTGATGATCAAACAAATTAGTCAATAAATGCTTGGAGACCTATTTATGTTGCTTTGCTTTAGAGCAGCAAACTCACTGGTCTAAGTGGCTACCTCTTGCCAAATGGTGGTACAAATACCTCTTACCATTCTTTGACACCATATGAAGCCAACCATTGCCATCTCACATCCAACCATCTAGGTAGTTCCAAGGTAGAGGTTGTCAATTCAACTGTCAACCAACACTATATGAATCCAACCATTGCCATCCCTCACATTCTATCTTCTAGTTAGTTCCAAGGTAAAGGTTGTCAGTTCAACTCCCAATCACCAAGAAAATCTACTCCGGACTTATCCTCAGCTCAGAATTGTATGAACAACCAAGCAAATCAACATTGTTCTAAGTGCACATTCATTGAAGGCAATATGGTCTTTTTGCACCTACAGTTGTATAAGCAGGCATCCTTGGAAATCAGAGGTAGTCAGAAGTTAGCACCAAAATTCCATGGACCTTACCAAGTGCCATAGTGGGTTGGCAAAGTTGCTTACAAATTGGACCTACCTTCGCCTTCCAAGATACATTTGGTTTTCCAAGTGCCTTGTTTGAAGAAGGTCCTTAGACAACACCTTCACATTTTGACAACACTTCTTGAATTGGACAACAAAGGTTCCAGCATCCTGAAACTTAAAGCTATTCCACTTCTATCTTTGCGAAATGAATCAGAATTAATGTCAAACTCAAATTGAGAATTGATGTTTTTTCGTGTTTTGAAATAAAAATTGGGGAAATCACATCAAAAGAGCTAACACAAATCCAAACGAACATCGATGCATCTATTTTACATAGACATGTCAACTACTGGGTCAACCTTGCAATGGATTTGAGCCACTTTAGCATCGAATATTCACGTCAAGGGTCCGATTAGCATCAACAATAGCAAGAAAAAAAAAATTAAATGTTTATGATATAATCTTCCAAAATTATGAGCAAGATCACCACTCACCTAGAAGTTGGAATGTCTTCAACAACGATTATTTTCCTTTGTAATTTTCCATTATGTGCACAAGAGGGGATCACCACTCCCATTCTCTCATGTCTCTAACTTAATGTTCTACACATTTCTATTTATATGTTCATTTTACCACACCTTTATGCATGTGGGATTCTCATATGGTAAGTTTTGATTTTAGCATTGGATTTAGTGTCAAAGTATACATTGATGAAGAAAAAAAAATAGAGATGGATTTCAAGCTCCAAAGCAAAATTGACCCAAAATCTAACATGTATTATATCTCATGTAACAGTGTTCTGAAAAAACATTCACACAAACTCTATAACCATCACAAATGTTTTGGTCCAATGGCAAGGCTTGCAACCAAAAGACACAACTTGGAAACCTCTCTTCCAACCTAAACAATTGTTTCCACAATGCAAGCCTTGAAGACAATGCTTTCTGAAGGGAGAAGGGACATCAAGATCATTATTTCCTAACCTTGTATTATTATTATTTTATGAGCAGTATAGCAATCATAGATTAGTTATTTAGCTTAGAAACCTATTTTCTATGGGGCCAACCTTGAGCATTAGGGTAAGGGTTTGTAATGCTTATATATTGGAGTTGTAATGAACAAAAAATCGTCTTGAATCATATTTTGTATCAAATCTCTACGCTTAAGGAGGTTACCCCCTCAAAGAGGCTCACAATCCTTTACACTTAATTTGTGAATATAAGCATATTTGTATTTATTATCTATGTTCATTGAGCATCATGTTCATTTTGCATGTTGATGATTTTATCTTGATCATCTTTTGCAAGAAATATCGTGCCATGGTGGTGTCATATAAACTTGTAGGGATAGTTTACCATTCCCATAAAACAGAATAATGCTTAAATGTCAGTTGGCATTGACCACTACACCATTATAGGACCAAATCTTAAACCATGCCCATCTATCTAAAACTTAAGATAGATCAGATCTACAATCCCAAAATCAGACTTCCTTAATTTGGCATGTGGTTGCTCCCTCTCTACCTATGCATAAATGTGTTGATATGAAAAAATTTGTTCTTCCAAGGTGCTATTAAAGATCAATATGTTAATATAATTAAATCATTCAAGAAGGATTGGGAGAATCACTAAATATCCAAGAGAATGTTGTCAACACTTCAATCAAGCGAAAGACATCGCGTGGATATTCCACATGTGTAGTTGTGAACTTACGGATTTAAAACTTAGTTTAAGAGAGGATTAGTGTCTACAAACTAATAACCACAAATGAACAAGGAAATCGAACTAAAAGAGAACAACACCAACTCAAGGAGACTAGTTTACCTTGGAAAAACTCGCTTTGGGTGAAAGCTCCAGCTGAAATGTGAATGAACACTCACTTCGAGTACTTCAATTGCTGCTTACAAGAGGAGGAAGCCACATAGGCTTAATAAACAAAGCTTCAACACAATCGAGAATAGCTCCAAACAACCTCTAAAATCTCTTAAAAACTCTTCATTGACTCTATTGGTGTGACACCCATAAGAAAACAAAGTATTTAGTACTAAAACTTAATTACTAGCCCTCTCGAATGCTTGAGCAACAACCAAGAACTAAATGTACGATGTCCAAAATATTTATTTATAACATCTTACCAATCTCTTCAAACTCTCCATTGCCTCTATTGGTGCCATAATAATAGAGTACTTGTAATGTCGGAAATTGCATACCCTTGCAATTTCGCATTACGTTTTGGACTCATTTTGGTGTTTGCCTCCCCTAGCATGTTTTCTAGGTCCATTCAAACTTTGCCTTAGCTTTTTTCCACCCATGGTGTCAAGTCCTTGCCTCTTGTGATTCTTTTTGTAAAATTTAATGTTGCAGTTATGGGAGCCTTGTGATTTTATTGTGTTTCACCTTTTCCAAAGCTAAAACTATTCAGACACTATCATGACACGCAAATGTTTGTACGACATGCTAACGTCCCACAACAATTTATTGTTCAATGGTTGTTTTTGAGCATTTTGCCACCTACTACTTACCCAAGTATGTGGTAACGGCTCAAGACGAATCTGAATGAGTCCTTAACTCCCTCATCTCCCTCCTTTCATCCCATTTTTGAATTCCCATCTCATTCTATTACACTCTCTCTCACTCTCATTCACTTTCTCTTGCAATTTCTCACTCTCAAGCTATCTACAGCACTCTCTACAACTTCCTACAACATTTCTTTGGCATTGGTTCCTCCTATGAGAGCACACTAGCATTACTACAACCATCTTCTTGAAGGTATTGTAGCATTTGACTGCATTATTGTCCCCTTGGCTTCATTAAGCTTCTAGAGCTTGCAAGTTATCATTTAGAGCGTCTCACAAAACAAGGGTTTGCATTCCTTCTTCTCCTTCCTTGTCATTTCATTTTCATTTAAATCAATAGAATAAATTAGTTTTTATCATACCTAGAAGTGCTATCAGTATTCTTCTTTTTCTAGTGTGTAACTAGACACAAGTTTTGGAGATTAAAAATGAGTTTTTTGGTGAGTGAACTCGTACAAGTCATATGGATGACAATGCATCACACAGGCTTCCTGGCCAATGAGCTCCAACTTCCAACTCCAAGTTCTTTATTTTCAACTATTTACTATTCTCAATTCAGTTTTTCGATTGTGCACTTCAGTTTCTAGTAAATTAGCATTTTCTTTCCCAACTTTATTAATGTAATATGAAAAGTTAAAGGAAACACTTTTTTCGTCTTTACAATACTCAATAAGAAAACTTATTTACTAGCCCTCTAAAATGCTTGAGCAAATAAGAAAAAATATACAATGTCCAAAATAATTATTCATAACATCTCATTAATCTTGGAAGCTGAAAATCTTGAAAATTGTGCTAAAAGAGAGAAAAGTGAGAATTAGAACATCATTGAATGCTACAAATTATCAAGATAAAATTATAGAAACAAGATATAAATAAACAATGAAAGTTTGTTGAAAACGTAAAGCATCCAAATTCATTAACTATGTTATATCATAAATGGAAATGGAAATAACCATAAAAGAGATGCAAACCATTACACAAGATATAGATGTAGAAACCCTTGTAGGTACAAAATCCACACCCAAAGAGATCTAAAGCTTGTATTAATCCTTCAAATGAGTTACATGAATACAACTTCTCTCTTTGAGTTCTTATAATACTTCATTCTTATTACAACCTACAAAATAACTTATCCCACCTCCTAGACCAAGCTCCAATTTGTAGAAGAATTACAAGATAAAACCATGGGATAGTTTTGGAAACCATTTACAAGCCCAAGAGAGGTATGTAACCCAAATTGGTTGGACTCAAAACCCAATGCCTCCCTTGGTCTAAGATACCCCCAACTATTTAATAGCATGTTCCTTACATGTCATAGTGTCATAACATAGAATATTTGACTACCCAGATTTGGGTGTCCAATTTGTCCTTATTCTTCCATGCATTAGATGCTTCATGACAAGTGCCCAACGCAATCATAAGGTTGGTCAAGATTTCAAGTAGCCTCACTCTTATATGCTCTTTCACATCATAAGAATCTATCATATGTAACCCCTATGAAGACAAGTCAAGATGCTCTTACACACCTACCAAGATATCAACAAATGTCCAAATAAGACAAGACTAAAGTGGGAACCCTACATCCTCATGTGAGGGCAAAATTCACTAAAAGAAAAAATTCATGCCACTCCAAAATGGGACACCAACTTTCCCAAGTAGAGACAAAAGGCAAAAAAGATGGAATAGCAATAACTACAAAGGATAAAGAAATGAACATTAGAATGACCTCCCTCTTATATGCCTTTACATGTCATACGAATATGTCATATAACCCCTATTAAGATTAGTCAAGATGCTCTTACACAACTCCAAGATCTAACACATTTCCAAATAAGACAACTAAAATGGGATGCCTTCATCCTCATGTGAGTACAAAATTCACTAGAAGGCAAATTTCATGCCACTAAAAAATGGGTCACCAACTTTCCCAAATGGATAAAAAAGGCAAAAAAGACAAAATACTAATAGTAATAAATACAATGGATTAAGAAATGAATATTAGGATTGCAAGGTTTAGACATCATATCCAAACTAAAAGTGCCACTTCTACTAGAGAGGCAATTTTTTTCTATAATTGTGGAAAATTCGTCATGGTAGAGACAAATTCACTACAGTATATGACACTTTCATGGCCTACAAAAACCAATGATTTCACTATTGTCAGCAAAATATTTAGTTTTTAGGGTTTTCTCACTCACTGAAGTCTATAAATGGATGTCCCACACCACAAAAAAACATTCTCTCGCATCCAAGAAGTTGTCCATTGTCCCAAATCATGTCATTAAGTACAAAAAGTAGATCCTTTCCGGATCACACTTCCCCAATACGAATGCTTTTTGTCCCAAAAGCTTAGAGACTCAATGGGTGACAGTAGAAGAACCCCTCAACTACATGCATGCCATCCCACCTTGCACCAAAATGAACATGAACCAAAATTTGGAACACTTTCATCTTCCACTATTTGGACGATGAAATGTTACATTGCTTGAATGTGGAGAAATCTGTTTGACATTAGTTTTCTCCAAAGCAATTACTCACGTATAGCCATTCATCTTCTCATGAAGATTTAGGACCTCTTTAAGCTACTTTTTGCCACAATAAGCATACAACATAAAGCTTTTTTCATTCTTGTTGACATGATACTTGTTTGCCCCCCTATAGAAATTTATCTTTTGGCCATACAAATATGGGCTATCAAAAACAACACCACAAACATCCATAGGAGCAACATCCACCACTATTTCATCTACAAATTCAAAACCAACTAAAAGCTTCAATTTTTGCATTGCTTATTGACTATCATATGAGCACCACCTTTCATCCAACCTAAACCATATATGACCTAGGGTGTTGAAAAGTCTTAAGGCCAAGTTTAACAGCCAAATCTTGAGAAATCAAGTTGATATGAGAACATGAATCAAATAATGCATCAACCTTAACATAATCAACATTAATCTTAATGTTAAACAAGGCACCTTTCTATTAGAGCAAGAAAGTTTAATATCTATTTCTGAAGTGTAATCAGTTACCTTACTCTCTTTATTTTGAATGGAGAGATTAGTTTGTATGCTTCTTACCATTCTTATGAGGGTTATTTTCAGAATGCAACTTCCAACAAGAAGACTCTTCATGACCATCCTTACCACAATGATCACAATGCACAAATTTATATTTAGAGCTTGTACAATTTACTCTATTAATCCTAGCTATTGCTCCACCTATCTTTGGGGAGGACAAAGAACTATATACTTCAAGTTAATGAGCATGAGCACATACCTCATCTAAGTCCACTGGTTTGGAAAGCAACACAAGCCTACAAAGATGATTATGAAGGTTTCCTATATATTTCATTAGGACCTCTTCATCAAACACATCTTTACTCATTTGAATAGCCCCTCTACGAAATTCATTAGTGTATTCTTGTATACTTTTTTCATCTTTATGTTTTAAGTATTGTCATTCCATACATTTTTCCTCTTTATGATGGATAGGATAAAATTGTTTCTTAATTCCAAGAATTTATTGGAGTTTACTTTTTAAATGCCACAAAATACAAGAGACTTTCAAACCAGCCTAAAGCATGCTTTGCTAATCTCAATCTAACAAAGGAAATCTCTTGTTCTAATGTTAGAGAATGTATGCTAAAGTATACCTTCAATTTAACCAACCAATTATCAAGATTCTCTACATCTACATCTACTTTGAATGGTGAAATCTCAATCTTAATCTCAGCCTTGATTGAATAAAGGTTTTTTTGAAAAATTCTTTCACCCTTTAAAGACTCTTCATCCTCATTGGAGTATGCATGCCCTTTGCCTTTATCCAATCTTTCCATGAGAATCTTCATTAGGCCTTTCATGGACTCCATTGATTGAGAAAAACTTTCTACAACAGCTTCCATCTTGAGGAATCTTGCTTTAGCTTCCAAATATTCTCCTCCACCTTCCATGCTTCTCAACTCCTTTTTCCACTTACAAGACATTGTGTTTCTTTGCAAAGGTAGTAGCTTCTTTCTACTCAATCTTGTTTGGGCATGAACCTGCAAAACATTCACAACAATTTCCCAAAAGAAAGGGTGCGCTTTGATACCACTTGACCAGTAAACTAGGGTGAATATTCCACAAGTGTGGTCACCAACTTACAAATTTAAAACTAGTTTACGAGAGAATTAATGACTGTAAACTAATAAGCACAAACGAACAAGGAAATAGAACTAAAAGAGAGAAAACACCTAATCAAGGAGCCAAGTTTACCTTGGAGAAACCCACTTCAGCTGAAAACTCCAACTGAAATATGAGTAAACACTCACTTAGAGTACTTCAATTTGTGTTTACAAGCGGAGAAGGCTGCATAAGCTTAATAACAAAGCTTCAACACAAATGAGAATAGCCCCAAACAACCTCTACAATCTCTTTAGGCTCTTCCCTACCTCCATTGGTGTGAAACTCATAAGAAAATAGAGTATTCAATATGAGAAATCAACTACCAGGCCTCTAGAATGCTTGCACAACAACAAGAACTAAACGTACAACATCCACAACATTTATAACATCTCGTCAATCTAGGAAGCTGAAAAGTCTTTAAAACCATGCCAAAAGAGAAATAATCTGAAAATTGTAACATCACTAGATGTCACAAACTATAATGACAAAATCATACCTTACAACAAAGGCAATTTCATTTTGACCGTGATAGAGATGAATTCACCATGATAGATTACACTTTCATCGCTGCAGAAACTGGTAATTTTGCTACAGCCAGCAAAATACTTGATTTTTAGGGTTTTCTCACACACCAAAGCCTACAAATTGATGTCCCATACCACCCTTAACATTTTTCAGTATCCAAAAAGTTGTCAAGTATCCTAAATCATGTCATTAAGTACAAAAACTAGATCCCTTATGGATCAACCAAGATCAATTATTCAAGTTCAATTACTATTTTTGAGTGGATGGGCATAGTTTTGGCCTCATAAATGAGGTTGCCTTGCAAGGTCAAAAAACGTACTTTGGTGCCACCCAAACTTAAATATTTTTACATATTCAAGGTCCTCTCACAATGTTATGCACTTTCATAAAATGGCACTTTGTTTCAAGTTTGTATGCAAAATTTATGGCTTCCAAAAGATGAGCATTGAAGGGTTGATTTCATAACTGTCAAGTAGTGATCACAAAAATGCCAAACTGCCAGTTATATTAGACCAGCACCTTCAAAACTGCCCGTGTGCAAATGTTATGGATTCTAGAAGATGGAGAACAAGGTGAGCATTTAAGGGTCAATTTATTAATTGAAATGTAGCGATTACAAAATCATTGTGTCCATTAGGGGCCTTTACTAACTGTCAAAGCAATCTTGAAATAATCAGTCGGATGAAAGGGACAACTTCATCCAAACTAAACATGCAAGAAGAGAAAGGAATGGGAAAGTGATTTGTCTTCAAATTTTCATGGTTTGGGTTTCTAATTCGAGCACTGAACATTTTTAAAGGTGCATGTTGCTTCCCAAGAAGAGAAAAGAGGAGAAAACAGTCCAATCTTTTGGATGCAAAGTGCAATAAACAAGAAAGTGGGTGCAACACAAAAGGAGGAGTTCTATGTAGAGACACAACTAATGTGGTTGGAAGTGCTGCAACCCAAAGAGCACTAGTAAAACAAGAAACATGTAGAGTGAGTTCTCCACACTTGTAATTGTTTCTAACATTCCAAGGAAAGCTCAAAAGATGTGCATTTGCCATTTCCAATTGGTTTTCCTCACCTTGAGGTTTCCAAGACAGATTTGTCTCTCTGCAATATGATTTGCTTCTATTCATGTTTGTTTATGAAGTATAAATCATGCTTCCACACTTTGAATGTGTAATCTAACTCAATGGAATTCCACTATCATTTGGCTGAAAGTTCAAGTAGCATAGCACGGGGTGATAATTGATTTGACCATTAATGTATGCAAGCATAATCAAGAAATGTTTGGTAGTTTTGAAAAGCGCACTAAAGGATTTGGTTTTAAGATGTTAACCAAGATCGGTTATGATGGAAAATGGCTTAGAGAGAATAGACAAGGTATTTTCAATTCCATAGAGTTTGAGAAAAGACCTCATTATGCAAGTTTGAAATATTTTGGCAATGTACAAGAGGTTGGAGAATGCTCCAAAAGACAAGTTGTAAGAAAACCTTACAAAGACAAGGAGCCCAATGACAGGAAATAGAATTAATAATCTAAATAAGAGAAGTTATGATAAATAGATTTCTGAATCCAAAATGCAACAAAATAAGCAAAGCATTCATACATGAACACAAGATATATCTTAGGTGGAGAATTCAATTGCTCTTACACAATGCTCTTATATGACTATTTTTAGTCGCTCTAAAATGTCTTTATTCAATGTCTTTGTAGTTCCTACCATAAGTGATCTTACAATGTAACTCTTGCGTCACAGATGTTCTTACACACATTATGCATCTTTCTTCAAACTTGCAAGGAGAATCTCAAGATTTCTCTACAATGAGGCGCCCCATTCCTAACAATCTCCCACTTGTATACACTACATAAGCGGCCCAACAAAACAAAGATAGATTAACAGCTAGAGCCAGCAATGCCCATAGCTTTCCTGCACCAAACGAATTTTTCAGTACTCACTAGCTTCTTCATATATCTACTCACAACTCCCACAACATGGGCATTTCGTAGTCTAGCACACACCATGGCAACATGGCTCACATCCTCAATATCCTAAAGGCCCTTAGAATTGAACTTCATCAACACACTTATTTGCAACCAATGGCTATTCCAGCTAATCTTCAAGCAAACAACTTATGATCAATCTTAAGAACCAATAATCTTATGATTCATCACCAAAGAAGGCATCACCACCATTAATGATTATAACTTTCATATTCATAAAACCACTACGTATGAAGAGTCACACGACAAGAAGCTCCTAAAACAACACCATGCATTATCACATTCATGTGTACTTGAAGATGCCAAAAACACATCTACTTCTTCAGTGGAGGTTTCTGAATCAAAGGAAGAGGCATCATCAAATGCCTTGTCTTTATTAGTCTTCTTATGTAATGTCCGACCCCAGTTGGAACAAATCTTTTACGATTTCCCAATGTTTGACATTGCGGGCAATTTGTCAAAGAGTTCTCTTGCAACTAACTAAATTATTTCCAGCAGATGTTTGAATAGGAAATTGTATGCATAAAACTTATCATAAGAAATACTCCTTCAATATCAAATAATCAGCAATAACATTTAAGCATTGCATCACAAAAAATCATAGCAGCAGAATATGATTGAACATATAACATTGTTCAGGTAAGCATCAACAATTACATATATCTGATTTTCAAAGTGCACAGGTCTAAGTTTCCAAATGATAACACAGAGCATTAAACACAAGTGGTATGATTATTTTTGTGCACCTTATGAATGCTATGACCAGCAATGAATACCTTCAACGTATGGTAGGCAATCAACCATAATAGCATATAGAATTCATTCCTAGAGCCTCACGCACACCATGGCAGCTCCAAATGTCTGCAAATCCTAACGCACCAAACCTAGGTGCCTTGGAAAGGGCTAGGAAGCGATGGATAGAAGTGGCCACACGTCCCTATACTCTCCACGCCAAGCCTCTGCTTCACCACAGTCTGTATATGGAGCTGTTGTCTTGAGACATGCAACAATTCTATGCCAGGGAACTAAACTTGACCTCAGAAGAAACCCCAAACTAGCCGTAGTCTAGTGCATACCCACATGCATGAACATATCAATGAAATCGATCAGGTTTTTGGGCAATGAATATATGTGCCTTAATTATTTCTGAAATAACAACTCTCCCAATCCACACGACCAGCACTAGTGGAGAGCCTCTATGAAACTTATGATATAATGACCAGCAAGAGAATAATATTATTCTACGCCAATCGCCCAATCTGCGATATGTAAATGAATAACTTCCTGAAAGCAATCAGTCAATCTGATTATTAAACCATATCCACTCTGAATACTATGACCAATATCCGCTAATTTCTAATAAATCTTCAAAACCTGAATTTGAATCTTCCTCTGTAATTGTTACGTGCAATGCATAACCCCTAAATGGAGTTATCAGCAAGCAACCTTGGGAGATCTTTCACTCTTGTAGCATGTTGCTCCTCATGAGGGTTTTCGTCCTCAAGAAGCCATGAATTTTCAGTCCAACCAGCAATACCTCTCCAATTTTATCCAAAAACATGAATGAGCAAAAAGGCTCACAAAAAGCTTTTATATTCCCTCCAATTTCTCACGCCCAAGTTGGCATTTAAATTTTATTTTATTTTATTTATTTTTCCACCTTATAATTCCTTTAAGTTGGCACCAACTTTATGATATAAAATAATCTTTTTAAAACCCCTTATATCACCTTTATCATAAAGTCATTTAAATTAATAAATAACGCATTAAAGTTAGAACTTTTAATTTTACTTTAATATTACGTTATTTAAAAATGAAGCTCTAAACCATGATAAGTGCCAAGATAAACCCATGGTAAGAATCCACCAACCTTCCCAATATAGAAAAACTACCAACTAACCAAGTTGCTGACCACCTTGTGACTTACTAAAAATAGTAAGTGTGGACAAAGTGTCCAAATAATGCTCTGAAAGTACACAGTAAAGAACCTGGAAACACTGAGCTAGGAAACACCACTCAAGCAGAAATGGTTGATTGACAAGCCACAAACGCCCTCAGAGGGCGCCCTAACCATCTTGTTAGTCCACGAGGACCAAGTGATAGACTAACCTCAACAACTAATGACTACTTAGGAAAAGGGGACATTACAGTCTGCCCTCCCCAAGATTGCTTGTCCCCAAGCAATCCTCACCTGAACACCCAAGCTTGTAACCTAAATATCGAGATCCAAGATAAGCCTATAGAATGCCCCACTATATGTCCTCTACCTCAACTGGATGAGGATGAAGCTAAACTCGGTATCTCGTTGAGTCACTCTCCAAATATGAAGCAATCTACCAAGCATAGAAATTCTTGGATCCCACAGCCAAACTGGAAGTCCACCATTCTCAATACCCACTAACCACTGCGCCACTTTGATATAATCATCATCAATGCTCTATGAGTTATGAAGCAGCTCATCAAGATCCAAACGAAATGATGTGCCAAGCATGTCACCACCTGGATCCCAAACCACCATATCCTTACATCTATCAAACATGAGAAGATAGAAGTATCAAAGTGCTAGCAACACAAAACCACTCTCCAACTTCTATAGATCTCCCATGGATGTGAAGAATACCCAACATAGGTGCTAGAAAATGTACAGAAGCTACTCCTAGGTTGCTGATATGGAACAGATCAGCACCCTCAAGACTGAAAATATGACCTATGGGGATGCAAATAACACTGCCAAGGTCATAGAATGATAGAGTATCAACCCTATGCCGCTCTCCAATGATGAGGAGATGATGCAACTCTCCTCCAAACTCTCGAACAGTCACTTTCCTCCAAAAGTTAGGAAAGAAATCCATGTTTCGTGAAGTAGGACAGCCATCTCCTATCAAATTGTAGAGTGGAACTCCATCATTGAGGGCTAGAGCACCAATGCCATCATGCTTACTAGGACCACAGCTCCGCTGAAACTTCATTCCTCCAAGTGTATGCCACACAAGGGTAAGTGCCTCCATTGAAAATCCCTAAAGTAAGGAGGCTGCAAACTCTACCAAAGAGTCATCTGCATGATGAGACTCTAATTCTTGTGTTTGTATAAAACCATCTGGAGGAAACAGAGTAGGAGACTCATAGGTTTTGGTTCCATCTTTTGAAGATGAAACCACATCATACCAATGTGGTCTGTGTAATCTTCTATCCAGCCCACATTTTTGTATCATCAAATCATTCGCGCATGGGCTAAAAGAAAAATGATGAGCATTCCTTACAATGCAGTCAAGGTGAAATTCACTCGCTTGCACCAACGAAATCCTCGCATAGTCACTTGGATTCCACATCTCATCACTCACATCGCACGAATTAGGGGCTTTCTCATATCCCAAATTATGATGGGCAGATTTTGTATTGGCTCTGTAAATCCTCTCTACAAACTTGATGGCTAAGTCCCTATCTAAGAGCAAATGGAGGTAGTCTGATTTTATTCCCTCTAGGGCATGTTTGATAGTTTGCAGACTTGGTATAGAAGTTCCAACTACCACCCCTTTCTACCTTTCTTCCAGTTGAGTTGACCAAAGGAGGTATTCAACGAACTTGTGTGTGCTATCAAAGCGAGTTAAGGTTTGGACAACCTTATCTTCAATGACTTTCAGTTGTCCCTTTAGCTCTCGTGACTCACTAGGCTCAGGATTACAATCAGCCTCAACAAATACATTTCCCGATTTGCTTACAAGTGTAGGAGACATGCTCCCACTAGATGATGCCCTGCAATTGTAATATGAAATGAAGGGAACAGCGTTATGATCCAACACGCTAGCCTCACAAGAATCTGCCTCCTCACCGCAAGGCATACCAATGGCAATCTCTACATCGCCAATATAGAGACTTGTGCCTCTGTCACTTGAGGATGCATGCACTTCACTATTAGCTGGTCCACAAGGTGTATGCACAACTACCTCTTTCATATCTATGTCTTGAGCCCTTAATTGGCTCTCCCACAAAGGTGACTCATGATACTCTGTGATGCAAGTTGTGTGCATACTTAGAAATTTCAGAATCATACCTGTCCTCAAACCCATGCAAATTTGAAGCCTCCTTGTGCTTGACCATCATAAGGGGTTCTCCCCTCAACCCATGAGTACCACTATCATCCTCAGGTGTCATCCTCAAGTGCTATGGCTGCCATAGAAGAGTGAATTTTTGTTGTGGATGACGATGATTGAGCCAAGCTCAATTCCTCACTCATCAATCTAAATTTCTGATTCTTGAAGGGCCATCTGAGTGTCTTCAAAGAATCCTAGGTAATCTTAAGCTCATAAGAAAGCTTGTCCACTTCCTCTTCTTTCCCTTTCAGTGCATCAAAATAGATCTCACCAAGCATGAGAAGGTGATCTCTATCGAAAAGTAGGTGTAGGTAATGTGACTTCATTACCACCAATGCTTCTCTGAACACCTAAAAATCTAAAAGGGAAAGTTCTCCATCAAGGTCCTTATGTATCCTTGAAGACCTCCAACAACATTTTTCCATCAACTTATGAATGTCATCAAAATGATTTATGGCTGCAATAATCTAGTCTTCATTTACCTTCAATTGCCCTGCCAACTGATGGGATCCCTGAGTCCTATCAACCTCATACAAATTTTATGATTTATAATCAGCATCATGCTTTCCAAAATCAAACTTGTTTTCAAGGTTAATAACAATACCATCAATGCCAAAAATGCTATCCCTCATGCATAACTGTGGAGATAAGTTAGAACAGCACTATGGTCGAAAGTACATTCATCCCAAACAGGATCCACATCATATGTAGGGGTCTTCACACCCAGATCCCAAGTGCTAAATGTTGATTGCTCTATTCGGGAAAAATGTGATCACTGTATTCCTCATGATTGGTTGCCTTTGTGAATAAATCATTCTCCAACTCCCTAGTATGGGCATCACGATAGTCACTCCCCTCCATAGGCTTGGTTTGAGGTTCAAACCAAACACCACCCGTATCATCATCGTTGAAATTAAATGTAGAACCATCATCATTAGTTGATTTCAAGGCTCCATCATATCTGCTCACAATATGCCCATCATTAGGTGTTGAACCATGAGGTGTATCATACTGAAATCCGATTTCATGACCTGCTGCAACATCTTTCCTATGACTGAAAATTGCACTTTCAGATGAAGGTTGCTCCTTAAATGTGGCTACAATAGATGACTGATTTTCAATCTCCATGATGATGTCTCCTTCAATCTCCATGCACTCTCCATCTATAGCTTCAATAGCTGACTCTCCTATGTCTTTGTCCTCATAGGGCTGAAGTGAACTTGTGGCCTTGTTTTCTTTAAAGCTTAGAGTCCAATCTTCAATGCATGTTGACTGATTTTTATCTTCCCCATGATTACCTGTAGGCTGCAAGTCACACACAAGTGCTTTTTCTTCCTTCTCTATCCCTTCTCAATGGTAACTTCTGATTTTTATTTCATTATTCTTCTAATGTACTTCACCAAGCCCATTCTTCCAAGTTTTAAGGTTACAAATAAACTCAAGAAATCATCAAAGCAAAACCTATTTTCAAACCCATCAGGCATGCTTTGATACTCTTCAAAGAGTTGGATAGCTTCCTGTTCATAACTCTTCTTGATTTGTTCTTCAACCCTACTGAAATCCATTGTCATAACTCTGAATTTCACTGAATCTCCCAACAGGATGGCAGGAACTTGGGCTCTAATACCACTGTAATGTCCGACTCCAGTTGGAACAAATCTTTTAAGATTTCCTAATGTTGACATTGCAGGCAATTTGTCAAACAGTTCTCTTGCAACTAACTGAATTATTTCCAACAGATGTTTGAATAGGAAATTGTATGCATAAAACTTATCATAAGAAATACTCCTTCAATATCAAATAATCAGCAATAGCATTTAACCATTGCATCACAAAAAATCATAGTAGCAGAATTTGATTGAACATATAACATTGTTCAGCTAAGCATCAAGAATTACATATATCTGATTTTCAAAGTGCACAGGTCTGAGTTTCCAAATGATAACACAGAGCATTAAACACAAGAAGTATGATTGTTTTTATGCACCTTATGAATGCTATGACCAGCAATGAATACCTCCAACGTATGGCAAGCAGTCAACCATAATAGTAGATAGAATTCATTCCTAGAGCCTCACGCACACCATGGCAGCTCCAGATGTCTGCAAATCCTAACACACCAAACCTAGGTGCCTTGGAAAGGGCTAGGGAGCGATGGGTAGAAGTGACCACACGTCCCTATACTCTCCACGTCAAGCCTCTGCTTCACCACGGCCTGTATATGGGGCTATTATCTTGAAACATGCAACGGTTCTATGCCAAGGAACTAGACTCAACCTCAGAAGAAACCCCAAACTAGCTGCAATCTCATGCATACCCACGTCCATGAACTTATCAATGAAATTGATCAGGTTTTTGGGCGCTGAATATATGTGCCTTAATTATTTTTGAAATAACAACTCTCCCAATCCACATGACCAGCACTAGTGAAAACCCTCTATGAAACTTCTGATATAACGACCAGCAAGAGAATAATATTATTCCATGCCAATCGCCCAATTTGGGATATGTAAATGAATAACCTCCTAAAAGCAATCGGTCAATCTGATTATTAAACCATATCCACTCTGAACATTATGACCAATATCTGTTAATTCCCAATAAATCTTCAAAACCTGAATTTGAATCTTCCTCTGTAATTGTTACATGCAATGCATAACCCCTAAACGGAGTTATCAGCAAGCAACCTTGGGAGATCTTTCACTCCTGTAGCATACTATTCCTCATGAGGGTTTTCATCCTCAAGAAACCATGACTTTTCAGTCCAACCAGCAATAACTCTCCAATTTTCTCCAAAAACATGAATGAGCAAAAAGGCTCACAAAAAGCTTTTATATTCCCTCCAATTTCCCACACGCAAGTTGGCATTTAAATTTTATTTTATTTTATTTATTTTCCTGCCTTATAACTCCTTTAAGTTGGCGCCAACTTTATGATATAAAATAATCTTTTTAAAACCCCTTATATCATCTTTATCATAAAGTCATTTAAATTAATATATAACGCATTAAAGTTAAAAAACTTTTAATTTAACTTTAATATTATGTTATTTAAACATGAAGCTCTAAACCATGATAACTGCCAGGATAAACCCATGGTAAGAATCCGCCAACCTTCCCGATATAGAAAAACTACCAATTGTCCAGGTTGCAGACCACCCTGTGACTTACTAAAAATAGTAAGTGTGGACAAAGTGTCCAAATAATGCTCCGGAAGAACACAATGAAGAACATGGAAACATTAAGCTGGGAAACACCACTCAAGCACAAATGGTTGACTGACAAGCCACAAACACCCTTAGAGGGCCCCCTAATCATCATGTTAGTCCACAATGACCAAGTGATAGACTAACCTCAACAACTGATGACTGCCTAGGAAAAGGGGACATTACATCTTAATCTTGCCTCGCTTTTTAATATGCCCAGATTTACCACAATTCCAGCATTTCACCTTTAGACCTTCTTGGAGATTTATCTTTAGACTTTGATTGTCTATCTCTTGACTTGTTCTTGCCTTTTCCGTGAGAACGACCACTTACAAACAAAGTATCCTCTGTTACACCTTCCACAAATTTCCATCTCATTTCTTCCTAAAATGGGGCTGCAATCACCTCTTCAAGTTTAACCTCAATAGAGGTACTACTGATTATTCCAACTACATGTAGTTCCTCTGAAAACCTGCCACAACATTTGTCTAAACACAATCAGAAGCACTTGGTTTATAGGCATAGGGCAAACCAAGAAACAAGAAGTAATTTCCAATACCATGGGCCTGAAACCTTGATCAAAACCCTCCAACCAAACCCATGCACCCCGCCTTATAAATGAATTCCAATGCTCCATTGGGATTCTCTTGACCTCTACAAACAAGATGTCCACCTAGTTAAACAAAGTGCTCTATTTGGAGCATTCAATTGATCTTATAAGATGCTCTTACACCCATGTATTTTTAGCCAATCAAAGATGTATTCTTTCAATATCTTTGTAACACCCATCATAAGTGCTCTTACAATGTAACTTGTGTCATATATGCTCTTATACACTTAATGCGTCATATATGCTCTTACACAATGCAACTCTCATGTCATACATGACATTCCTAGTGCTGTAATCAATCTTACAACAAGAATCTCAAGATTCATCTCCAATGTGGTGCCCCATTTCATGAGGGCCCAATATTGCAATAATATTAAAATATTATTATATAAGGTTTACAACACACCTTCCCAACACCCAAGCCACAAACTCAGAAAATAAAAATTAAAAAACCCACACAAAGTAGTGGTGTCATTCTTTTGCTAAAGCTAAGGATGATTTGAAGCATCAAATTGTTGAGAAGATTGCTATAAAATGATAAAGTAGCCTAACAATACCTCGAGAGGGAAAAGAGGAACCTACAAAGACAAAGATGCCTTCAAACAAGTGAGGAGAAAAGGAGACTACCCTTTCCAATAGATGCAAATAAGAAATGGGGAGATTACACCCCACCTACTTCACCACTAGTTGAACCTAAAAAAGAGGCAAGCCAACATGTAGTAAATCAAGAAATGTAAGCCAAAGGTAAATAATCAATCTTTTATTTCAATTACGAGAAGGAAGGAGCAAGTATCTGTTGGAAATTGTCATTGATGTCAAGTAATCATGAACAGCATGACTGAAGATAACATATTTGAGAGGAAAGAATATCTAGATTTAATACCGATGCATCCATACTCTTGTGTATACATCGTATAATTTGAATGAAGACATAAGAAGCAGATATAAAAGAGGATGTATGCAGATTTTATGCTGAATCAGACTCATCAAGTTCTGAAAGAAGTAATCAATGAACATAGCACGTCTTCATCAATGATAAGGAGTTTGATATTATTTCATAACAGCCTTGTGAAGAACATTATGTGCAGATTTAACAGATTCATCTTCAAATTATACAGTCATTAAGCCACAGATGTAATAGACCTTATTAAGCCAAATTCTAAATTCTGGAAAGGATTGATGATTATGCAGCAACAAGACAAATCAGAGAATAAGACAAAACAAAAAGAGACAAAAATCATGAGACAAAAATGAGTAAGACAAATTAGAGCAGCGATGATGATAAAAGTTTTGAGGCTCAATACAAAGAATCGACCTTGATTAAAAAAGTAATTGCTGAAAGAAAATACGGCTCCAGATAAATAATACGATTTTATCATAATGGTGCATTTCTTTCAAAGATAAATTAAAGGCAAGTTAATATGCAATTTACAAAACAAAAGAGTGTGATTTATTAAAGAAATGAAGAGGTGCGAATCAAAAAAAGGGAGAATAGTGATTAACTGAAGTTATACAAAGAGGTGCGATTTTTCTTGAAGAAAAACGATTAGTTCTGAATTGACATGACTTCTCAAGGAAATGCGTTTTGGTTCTGAAGTAATAGGGCGTAGCTTTTGAGAAAGAACATTTCATTTTCCATTAACTCAGTTTGTCAAGATTAATACGAATCATTCTCATCATGAAGAGAAGCATCTGAAAATAAAGTGATACGATTCAGATTAGTAAAAGTAATTAAAAAGATCCATAAAGGAGGTGCAGTTTCATGAAATAAAGTGCTTCATTCAGATAAAGTTTATGCTTCAGATTTGTCAATAAAAGCAATTAATGAAAAGGTGTGATCTGGAAATTAAAATTGAAGAGGCATGCTAGTAAAGGACAAATTTCAAGAGACATGTTGTTAAGGTTGTATCTCTTGATACAAAGAGATCAATATATTTAAAGTTCAATTCAGTTGCAAGTGTAGGCGTGTGCATAAAATGTAAATAATCTGAAGATTGGAGTGTGTGCTGAGTAGTAGTGTATGGAATATATGGTATATCATTAAAACTCAAGCAGATTGTGAATCGAATAATGGATTTTATTGAATATTATTTTTAATTAAGAGAGAGAGTAAAATCAGTGTGTGCTGTGTATGTGTGAAAAAATGTATATAATTTAGAGAGGATATGATCTGAAGTATACATGCAGTCCATAAGTGAAATGTATGAAGCAGATCTATAAGAGTTTATGAAGAATTATAAAGAAGAGTGACTGTGGTTTAAAGAGCACCCTGAAGAGGTCAGATTAATGAAGACACTATGAGCACATTTGTGAAGATGCAGATTTGATAAGGAAGATAGACAGTTTGGATAAAGTAATGTTTTATATTTGATGAATACAAACTTGACAAAGCAAATGCAGATTTGAATAAGAATATACTGCAGATTTGGTGAAGTAGATGGCATCATCATGAAGTAAATCATTTATGTGAAAAGGAAAGTTGTGAGCAAGATATATTTTGGAGATCATGCAAGAAAAATAAATCAAGTGGAAGAGTGTTTGAGCAGAATTGTCCATCATCCGTTGAAGAAGCAACATTGAAGGTGGAACATTATTCTTCAAATTATTATCTTTGCTAAGTTGGTGCTTGGCAAGTAGGGGTTGGTGCACCTTGTAGGTTGGTGCCTACTAAATCAGCATTAGGGGTTGAAGCTCCTTGTAGGTTGGTGCCTACTAAATCAGGATTAAGGGCTGGTGCTCTTTGTAGGTTGGTGCCTACTAAACTACATATTTGGTGACTCAAGTAGGTTGGTGCCTACATTCATTGTAAAAGTTTATATAATTCATAAAATACATTATTTGTACCGTGGTTTTATCCCGAAAGGGTTTCCACATAAAATCTTGGTGTCAACTTGTTCATATTGTGATATTCTTGCATAGTTGATTTGTGTTTAAATTTGAAGTTGATAAAGGTTGTAAAGGGTAAAAGTTTATAGATATACTGATTCAACCCGTCCCCTTCCGCCCCCTCTCAGTATATCTTTGTGCTCTTCAGTATCTTGCTCCTTGTACTCGTTGCAAGAAAAGTAACCATAGTAGGATAATGTGCAAGACAAACACCACTAAGGAGCCTATATTTCATAGAAAAGGGTGAGATGAGAAGAAGCCACTCTCCAAGATAGAAGGGAGAGAAATGTCAAGACACACAAGGTAAGAAGCTGATTGATTTGAGTATGTACAAATTTTACAACTATTGGTCTTATTGCAAGATTGAACGGCATTGGGATGGCAGGTTTGGACACTTCATTTAGGGCTTCAACCAAAACATGGCAAAGGCAAGAATGAGCAGCCCGCTAAATCAATAGAGGTTGTGTAATTTTCAGCACTTTCACATTTCCATGCATGTTTACCTCAACCACTTGTTCAAGCATTTGACAAGCTAGGTAGAAGAACTCCAAGAATGAAAAAAAGGCATAAAAGAAAGGTGACAACAAACATGGTTCGTGAGAACCACCAATCATGAAATATGGGTCAATGGTTTGATTGGAAAACCATGTAGATGCATCATGATAAAAAAAAAATGCAATTTAACACACTACAAAAAATACCACCTACTTGTTATTGGATGGGCTAAAAGGGCTCTATAATGAATGGTCATAAGGCACAACACTTGCTGAAAGTTTTGCGAATGGGGTAGCAAGCTAAGTAGACTTGATCTAGGGGGAAGCTCCATGATTAAGCACATTTGAGTTGGAATAATATTGGGATGGGTGATCTCCCAGGAAATACCAATGCCTTACTCCTATGAGCATCACCTTGATGCAATGAGTTCTAAGTGGACCATTCATGCTGATGAGAGATGGGTTTGTGTGAACCACTACTCATGAAATAGGGTCAATGAGTTTGACTAAAGAACTATGCAATTGAATCTTGATAAAAACATCATAATTTGACACACTAGAAAAAATACCGCTTGCTTGTCAATGGATGAGCTAAAGGGACTCTATAATGAATAGTTCATAAGGCACAACATTTGTTGAAGGTTTTGCAAATGGGGTAGCAAGCTGAGTAAGCTTCACCTTTGGGGAAACTCCATGGTTAAGCACACTTGAGTCAAGGTAGTACTAGGATGGGTAACCTCCCAAGAAGTCCTGATACTTCATCCCTGTGACCATTACCTAGATGCAATGAGCAATAAGTGGACCATTCATGTTCATGAGAGATGGGTTAGTTTGACTCAAACTATGCAATTGAAATTTGATAAAGACATCATAATTTTACACGCTGTGAAAAAAGCTGCCTAGTTGTCAATAGATGAGCTAAATGGGCTCTATAATGAATGGTTCAGAAGGCACAATACTTGTTGAAGGTTTTGTAAATGGTGTAGCAAGTTAAGTGGGCTTGATCTTGATCTTGAGGGAAATTAAGCGGTTAAGCACACTTGAATCAGAGTAGTACTAGGATGGATGACCTCTCGAGAAGTCTTGATGCTTTACCTTTGTGAGCATCTCCTAGATGCAATCAATGTTAAGTGGAAATTCATGCTCATGGGAGATGGGTTCATGTGAGCCATTGCTCATGAAATAAAAACTATGTAGTTGAATCCTAATACAAACATCATAATTTGACACACTGCAAAAAATACAACCTACTTGTCAAGTTAATTTCACATTTTCCATGCACGTTTATATTCAAAATGCCCCAACAGTAGCATATTCAATGTTGTAGCATGCATATGGACATTGTAACATGGAGTTATATGCTTCATTTCAGAATTCCAGATGTTGTACCCTGCCTAGAATTGTTTTGGTATGCACATAACAAGTTGAGACAATTGCAGCAAGTCGTAGCATGCATGTTTGGGTTGTTGTATGCACAGAGGAAAAAGTTGCAGCAAGATTTCAAAAGCTGATTTTTGTATGACAGCAGTGGTAAAAGCATATTGATGGGCATCTGGAGCATGTTTATGGTCCCAAGAGTTCTTCCATGGTGGTAGAACAAGTTGCACAGAATTTGGGTCATTGAAATATGTGAAAGGCATACTAATGGGGAGTGGAAATGCACAAAAAATACTGTTGTGTATGCATGTTGAGTAACATACATGTTAATTGGGCCAATTTGGTGCATCCATGATGCAAAATTGAAGGAAATATTGTTGTTGTGGCATGTTATTGTAACCTTGTTTTCATTACATTATATACTTAGTGTTTCTTTGTAGTCATTGAAGCATAAGACCTGAGATGGGGAGGCCATGTAGAGGGTAATGTAACTTTCATTTGTTGTTGATGCAAGCTTGAAACACTAAGATCTATAAAGTGCAATGCATGCAAAAGTGGTTGTTTGTTGTAAGTTTCTAACCCACTTACATGTATGATCTTTATAGAGCTTCCCCTAATGTCTAATTAACTGATGTATACAAAATACATACGACTTAACAGGATTTGTTGGATTGTCCATCGCTTCCTCTGCCATAATGTTACGATGCCTTATGGGAGTTCTCCCTTGGTTTGGAGTAGGTACTGGTGTGAGGGGTAGTTCTATATCGTTGATTCCCTCAATTGGTCCTTCGCTAATACCAATATCTTCAAATTCTTCTTGATTCGAGGAGAGAAACCTTCCCAAAGCATCTCTCTGCCTCCGCATACAATAGTATTTTGAGCTTTAGATAGCTTCTCCTGCACACTTTTAGTGAGTAGTTTGGGGTCGAATTCAAAAATTTATACTAATCCTAATTGTTGTAATTGAAAACTTCCAACTTTATGAAAGGAATGAAAATGAATTAAAACATAATTAGGAATTCTAAACTTAGCACCATACATGGCAACGGCGCCAAAAATGTAGAGCTTCCCCTGATGTCTAATTAACTAATGTATACAGAATACATACGGCTTAATGGACCTTCATATCCTAGATTAAGCAGTTCATTGTTCAAAAGGAGGCTTCATTAAATTGTCAACTAGGGAATCGTAAACTTAAGATGATGTTGGCACTATATATGCAATTGAGAATCCTAGACTTTCTTAATCGATTGAGTACAGGTAATTGAACAAGAGTAAATTCATCTAAAAGCTTCCTAACACAAAATAACTCCTATTTACAGAACAAGGTAAGCAAATACTAGCTACTCTAAATGACCTTAGTAACTGCTGCGGGTACTTATCTTTCACAGACTGTAACTAGTGACTTTCTATGCTGCAATGTGACCTATTCCAACTAATTACTTAATAGCATTGAACAAAATATAAATTAGAAACTTCAATTCAGAAATTACAATATAGCATTCAATGTGATGTAAACTGGAAACTATAATTCAGATAATACAATTCTTAATCTAACTAACCATCTAAGCTAACGTGGATTACGCAGTACCTCAAGTGGCCCTTGCTTGAGATGCTACAATCCACAATGTCTCCCTTCAAATACTAAACTAAAGTATCCTTCTTTATTGTAATCTAAACATACACTGAGCTTTAAAACAAAGTATAACAAGTCTGATATCCAATCTAATTTTATGCAAAATACTAGCTAGCTGGTCTCTCACAAGAGTATCCCCATATATAGGGTCTGTGAGAGTCCTATTATTCAAAAACTATAAACAAACTATGAGCAACTGTCAAATCCTCCAAGAAAATAAGAAGAGGACTAGGTCTTTAACTTAATAGAAATATAAAAGCAGGTGGAAGTAGAAGTGTGGGAATCCAATAAGGACTCTACAGCAATCAAGAAAACCGTTATAACAGAAACGTGCTTAACAGGACAAAGCTTTAATGCAATCCACTAGCCACTGTTAGAACGGGTCTCTTCTTCCTCCCACAATTTATTGAAGGGATGGAATGACACATGGATATTTGTGTCCGCATCCTTGGACCATCATCTACATTGTCTTCTGGAAATATGCACATGTTGAAGTTGGTCACCTCCTCGAGCTGTGTTGAACTGGCATCCTTCTATTGTGGGTTAAGAATCCTTTTGCTGCAGATTGACAAGTTCTTGACTGCAGGGGATTAGTCTTATTTCGAAGGCATTTTTCATTATTAACAACTATAATTAATCATAAAATTCTACTAAATCCCATAGACATTCAAAGATCACACATTCATTCATTAGTATAACATATCATCTTCAATGCTTCTTAGATACTTAAAGTATATAAAAAGGTTAAGAAATGTCTTTGAAACTTAGCAGAAATGAGATAAAAAACATGAAAATAAAGCGAGGAATTGGACATTATTAGGACTCATCATTTCCCCCCCAACTTGGCTTCTTGCTTGTCCTTAAGTAACTTAGGGTCTCTGATTGTATTGCAATGCAACTTCCCTATAATCTATTGTACTAGTGACACCTTTACCCTACTTTAGGTAGAACACTTTTTGATCTGTTATTTTCTCCCATCTAGTCCACTCTATTGCCCCTATCTCCTCTCTTCTTCTTGTCCAATGTGGAATTGGAAACAAGAGAAGAGGAGGATGGAAAGTTAAAGGGAACCGAGTGATATTATTTTCAAGGGAGGCGGTGACATATTTGTGAGCTCTCTTACTTGTTGCCAAGTAGTTGAAGATTGAATGGTATTCCTTCTCTTTTAGCTCTGATGTTAATTCCTTCCATCTGTCCTGAGAGAAGTTAAGCGCTTCTCTCCCTATTCCTACTGCAAGTTCTCGAAACCTTTTACAGTCCTTCTCCCTACATTCAAGAATCTTTTTCTCTGCCCACCTTTTCTCTACCAAGTTAATCCATTCTTCAACCATCCCCCTAGGATCTTCTGCTTTTGCTCTAATAAGAAGGGGAATTGACTTATCCGTTTCACTGTAGGCTTTGTGCAGCTATCCCCTCTGATGTTCATTCCTAATAAATGAGGTCGTTACCCTAATTTGAACATCTCCCACAAACATAAGTGGGTTCCAAGCAGAGTCATAAGGAATGGCCAAATTATCCAAGTAAAACTCAAATAATTGGTCTTGCATGACTGGGGTGGATTGTTGGTATGCTTCCAAAAATAATGTAGGTGAGGATAGTGAAACTGAAAGATCGATGATTAGTTGACTAAACTAAAAACTTAAAAAACATTCCTGCAAATATAGTGTGTAAACCCTAGCAGGTGGTCTACATCTCGGGAGTTGGACTATTTTGTTAGCCATCTCTTCCATTTTTACTTTTAATTTCCTAATTTTTGCATCCTTCCTTTGAGTTTCTCTGGTGTGGATTAACATTAATTTTGATTTTTCCTTGTCCCATTTCTTTTGTAATTGAGAAAACTCTAATTTATTCCACAACTCAATTCTGAGGGTGACCACAATAGGGGTTGTAGGCATTCTTGGGGGTACATTTTGGTTCACAGGTTGTGGAGTTCTCTTGATCTCAAAAATGGCCAATTGCGCCAATTTCTCCAACCCTGATCCTTGCTGCTCAAAAGCATGTAGCCTTTTCTCTAATTCCCGAATCCTACTGTCCAATCCACTTTGCCTCTGTTGACATCATTTGAGTTGTTCTTCCAATTCTTTTATCCTGTGCAAGGCTTCTTGCAATTCCTATCTCATCTTTTCCTTTTGCAAACATTTCTTCCTCTTTTTCCAAGAATATCTCTTCATCAACCTCAGCAAGTGAAGCAAATCCCTCTTCAAAGGCTAGGGCTATTTTGTGGTTTATGCTTTTTCCTATCTGTAAATAAGTCTTCAAAGTCAGATTATGAGTTGCTACTCAGATACATATATTGCAATGTTTTAGACTGTCCTTGATCAATGGCTTCATTTTCCTTTTGTGAGTTTGTTTCAAACTCTACTACAGCGACCCTTTCTTTCTGAGACTAAGGCTTCCTCTTTGCAAGGCCCTTCTTCTTGAGATAGTGTGATCGCCTTTTGTGTTGTACTGACCTTTTCTGCCTCTTCTTGGGTGCAAAGGTGGAGGCCGCACTTTTTCTTTTCCATTGCTTAGGTTTAGAAGGGCTTTTGGTAGAGGTAGGGGTTTCTAATTCCTCCTACACTACGGGCTGCTCCCCTGAAGTTGCGGGTTGTGTCTCCTGTACCTTTGGCTTTGTTGGCTCACCAATGCTACAGGCAAGTGATGCAATGGGTGAAGAAGAGGGTGCATGTTCCTCTTTTGCAGCCGTAGAAAGCTCATTCTCTTGTCCCCTGTTTATTTCCTCTACCCCAAGCCTCTCAAGAATATCATTAATGTTGTTGCAAGCTAAAAAGTCTTCCCAAAACACATTGGGGAATTGAATTCTAAGACTCCTTTTGATCAACAAGACGACTAAGCAATAGTGTGGCAAAGCAAATTGGTTCCTTCTCTATTCAAAAGACATCCTCTTCAATAAATTATACAAGAAACTGGGCACATTCACCAACCTTTGATGGCGTAGGTGACTTATGAGTTTAAAATGCACTGTATATAAAAGGAACTACCTGCCATCACAGGTTAAATACTTAACTATATAAGAGGCAACAAAAGCCCATAACCAAGGCAAGGAAAGTCTTTTTGTACCTTGTGCAAAGGAGTCCAAATTCTCTCCTGGCAATGTGAAATAATTCCTTGTTGTGATTGCATGAGCTCTTATTGGGAATTCTTCTCCTATTTTGGGCAACCCAGAAACTTCTGCCACTACTACTTCTGAGGCATCTATTCTCAACCCTCTAATTGTAGCCTCAGCATTCTGCAATGTGTTGGTGAATTGTTGTGTCATAACTTCATTGTACTATGTTAGACAAAGGAAATAATCTAACCATCCGGCTTGCTGAAATATTGGTAGACATTGCTTGTCATCCAATATCAAGTTATGTGCTATCAGTTCTCTCCTAACAATGTCGCCTCCCATTTTGCAATTTTGTACCCTCTGTTAAGTAAATTATGCTTCAAAACATCCCTTAGTCTACTTAGTGCTTAGTATACTTGTTACTTTTTTAATGTTGTTACTTTTTGTTTGTGAATTATTGTAGCTTACAAAGGAAATTAAGGCTTGTATGCAGCTCTATTGAAGTTTTGAACTCATGAAATATGGATTGAAAAGCGTTGAAGATATTTGATATGATATAAATTTAATGTATGCATGATCGTTAAGTCTCAAGAAAATTAGTAGGATTGAATATTAATCATAGTTAATAACAAGAAAAGTACTTGAAAGTGTGTCATGATGGAAAGGTGGTGCATGTGAGGTGAATTGAGTGTCATCAGGCAAACTACTTGGCATGGAATTTGAAATGATAGAAATAAATGGAGGTACTGCAGGCAAATGTGTCATATTAAGAATTAACTGAATTGATGGCACGTGTCCAAAAAGTTTGAATATTGGAAAGGAAAGTTGTGGTGAGTGCGGAATTATTAATGATGGAACATGATGCTGCATGGAATGCATGGAGTGGAGTTGCTGCATGTTGGGATCACAAAGGTAATATGAAATGGCAAGTGCTAGTGGTTGCGAGTAGTTAACACTTTGGTTGCCACTGTTGGTTCCCACACCATTGTGGTGGCCATTGGTTTTGCAAGGGCTGCCACTGGGAATTGTAGTTTGATGTTTGGTATTGTTGTGGTGGCCACATCCCCTGCTGTGGAGCCCAATTATGTGATTGGGCCATTGGCCGTGATTGATTTTGCATGCTATTCCAGGGTTGATTATTCCAATTAGAGAAGTTTGCATTACCCCCAAGAAAGGACATATTATGAGACAAGGGATCTTGAGGCATATCTTATCTTTGTTGCCATGGCTTGTGTTGAGCAATGTAAAACACTTGTCCTTCCTCGTCCTCCAAGGTATGAAAGTTAGGTTTCTCTTGCTTCTCCACAGAAATGTTGGCAATCTTCTTGTAGTTACAGTTTACCCTCTTTTGGCAGCTGTGTGGACAGTATTCAGTGAGAGCAGCCTCTGCCTCCTGTTTCTTTTTTATGTGCAAGGTATCCAGTTGGGTAGCCAGATGACTCATTATGTCCTTCATGTCGGACAAAAGGTTGCTTAATTTCACCCTAGAAACACCTGTGGATGTTTTGGTGGAAGGGAAAACTCTAGTACCCCTGGTCTTCCTCATAGATGACCTGGAATAATTCCTACATACCTGACATATTTCATCAAAAGGCAATTGAGAAATATCCCTTGCTCCTATGAGATTTAAGGCATCCATGCAGTCTTCATTTACTCCTTGCAAAAATCTAGCTTTAATGACTCTAGAGAGAGCCTATTCTTGTGTGACTTCTTCAAGAAGAATTGAAACCTTTCTACATAATCTTCAAGTGGTTCTTCTTCCTTTTGTGACACCCTGAAGATGTCATCTCATTTCATGTCTACTCCACGACAATAATCATTGTACTTTTGCAAGAATTTTTCTTTCATTGATTCCCAATTTGATACTACATTCCTTCCTAGCTCCATGAACCACCGCAAAGCAACATCTTTCAAGGTAGCTACAAAGAGTTTTAATCTATGGGCATTTGTGGTGTAATCATAACTTCTACATAGAACGTCAAACTTGAACAGGCATGTGTCTGGATCTTCTGTGATCAATCCATAGAAGTTGGGCAAGGCCGAGGGGGGTATATTCTTGAGGGTTGTTGCCCATTCCTGATTCATAATTGGAAACTCGAATGTAACATGCTCTGCTAGATTGTCCATCACTTCCTCTGTCATAATGTTAAGATGCCTTGTGGGAGCTCTCCCTTGGTCTAGAGTAGGTACTGGTGTGAGCGGTAGTTCTATATCGTTGATTCCCTCAATTGGTCCTTTGCTTATACCAGTATCTTCAAATTCTTCTTGATTCAAGGGGAGAAACCTTCCCAAAGCATCTCTTTGCCTCCGCATACAATAGTATTTTGAACTTTAGATAGCTTCTCCTGCACACTTTTAGTGATTAGTTTGGGGTCGAATTCAAAAATGTATACTAATCCTAATTGTTGTAATTGAAAACTTCCTACTTTATGAAAGGAATGAAAATGAATTAAAACATAATTAGGAATTTTGAACTTAACACCATCCTCGGCAATGGCGCCAAAAATGTAGAGCTTCCCCTGATGTCTAATTAACTAATGTATACAGAATACACACGACTTCAAGGACCTTCATATCCTAGATTAAGCAGTTCATCATTTAAAAGGAGGCTTCATTAAATTGTCAACCAGGGAATCATAAACAAAGTTGGAAAACTCGGACTCAGCAGCCCAAAATAGGACTCAAACTCCGGACTCAGCACGAACTCGGCAAAAAACTCGACTAGGACTTGGCAAAAAAAACCGTAGTTTTACAAAAAAGAAAAGAAAATAATGCATTTAGAGAACATAAGAGCCTAATTTGATTATCAATTTATCATAATTCAAAGATAACACAAAAAATGGAGTAAAATGAAAGAAAAAAACAAAAAAAGAGGTTTTAAAACCTCATTCTTCACCCACAATCACTGGCAATAGTCCAAGCACGGGACTTGGGAGTCCGAGCCCAGGACTTGCGCAAGTCCCTTGGATGGACTTGGAAGTTCGATGGGACTCTCCTGGACTCGACTCCCAACTCGCGAGTCCGTGGCGAGTCCAGGCGAGTTTTCTATCTATGATCGTAAACTTAAGATGATGTTGGCACTATATATGCAGTTGAGAATCCTAGACTTTCTTAATCGACTAAGTATAGGTAATTGAACAAGAGTAAATTCATCTAAAAGCTTCCTAACGCAAAATAACTCCTATTTAGAGAACAAGGTAAGCAAATACTAGCTACTCTAAATGACCTTAGTAATTGCTACAGGTACTTATCTTTCACAGATTGTAACTAGTGACTTTCTATGCTACAACGTGACCTATTCCAACTAATTACTTAATAGCATTGAACAAAATGTAAATTAGAAACTTCAATTCAGAAATTATAATATAGCATTCAACGTGAAGTAAACTAGAAACTATAATTCAGAAAATACAATTCTTAATCTAACTAACCATCTAAGCTAACGTGGATTACGCAGTACCTCAAGTGGCCCTTGCTTGAGCTGCTGCAATCCACAATGTCTCCCTTCAAATACTAACTCGAAAAATCATGCAACTAAAGTATCCTTCTTTATTGTAATCCGAACGAACATACACTGAGCTTTAGAACAGAGTATAACAAGTCTGATATCCAATCTAATTTTATGCAAAAATCTAGCTAGCTAGCTGGTCTGTGAGAGTCTTGTCATTCAAAAACTATAAACAAACTATGAGCAACTGTCAACTCCTCCAAGAAAGCAAGAAGAGGACTAGGTCTTTAACTTAACAAAAATATAAAGGCAGGTGGAAGTAGAAGTGTGGGAATCCAATAAGGACTCTACAGCAATCAAGAAGACCGTTATAACAGAAACGTGCTTAACAGGACAAAGCTGTAATGCAAGCCACTAATCATTGTTAGAACAGGTCTCTTCTTCCTCCCACAATTTATTGAAGGGATGGAATGACACATGGATATTCGTGTCCACATCCTTGGGCCATCGTCTGCATCGTCTTCTGGAATATGCATGTGCTGAAGTTGGTCGCCTCCTATAGCTGTGTTGAACCTGCATCTTTCTGCTGCAGGTTGGCAGGTTCTTGACTGCAGGGGGTTAGTCTTATTCCAAAGGCATTTTTCATTATTAACAACTATAATTAATCATAAAATTCTACTAAATCCCATAGACATTCAAAGATCACACATTCATTCATTAATATAACATATCATCTCCAATGCTTCTTAGATACTTAAAAGTATATATAAAGGTTTAGAAATGTCTATGAAACTTAGCAGAAATGAGATAAAAAGAATGAAAATAAAGCAAGGAACTGGACATTATTAGAACTCAACATTTCCTTCACCGATCATTGAAGTAAGTATATGCAAGCAAACAGCTCAAGTGAGAGCTCCAACCTAGTCTACAAGCAAATTCCAAAAACAAAAGAAACAGCACCAAATGCATTGGAAGAATTCAAAAGGTCCAAGAACATATTGGTTATGGGGCAAGCACGAAATGGTACAGCATTTTTCAGGGAAGTAAGGATTGACACTACTAGAGATGGTGATAGGAATCCCAACATGAGAAGATTGAATTGTTGATTACTATCTTTTCATTTTTAAAGCTTTTGGGGACCCAAAAGCATTCGGGTGTGTGTGTGTTCCATAAATGGATCTGGTTCATCACCAAGATCAGTTGTTTGAGTTCAGTGACTGTTTTGGAATGGATCTGGTTCATCACCAAGATCAGTTGTTTGAGTTGAGTGACTGTTTTGGCCTCACAAATCCAATTGTCTTGCAGGGTCAAAAACGGTTCTTTGGTGGCACCCAAAGCTGAATATTTTTACATACCCAAATTCCTTTCAAAAAATTATGTACTTACCAAATAAGCAGCAACTTGCTTTGAGTCTGTATGCAAAAGTATGACTTCTAGAAGATGGAGAACAAGATGGGCATTGAACGACAAGATAGGCATTGAAGGGGTGGTTCTGTAACTGTAATGTGGTGGTTACAAAACTGCCAGTTCCATTGAAGGTGGTTTCATGACTGCCGGGTTGGTTTTGAAACTACCAGTCTAATGAATGGGTCAATTTCATTATGGACAAGCAGACAAGTAAAAATAATGTGGAGAGAGAACATTGATTCAACCCATAGACCTCTCTATCTAAAACAGCAACGCTCCATAATAGTCATTTAGTTGTTTTGACTCCATTTACTGGCTTGTGGTGAGCAGTTTTAAATGTGCTCGCTGAACATGCTATGCTGATGTGAAATTGATTCAACCAAATCTGCTGTAAATGACTTATTAGGAAATCCTTCGCTTCTTTAAGTTTTTTGCTTTTTGCCTTAGTTGACATCCTGTTAGAGTGTAATATCGATAGGTCCTGTTGACTATTGCCTATCCAGCCCCCAGAATGCACATTTGGTCATATTAAATAATTATTTGAAAATCAGAATACAACAGATTTTTAATTTTCAATTAATTAATAAACATGACCAAATGTGCATTCTGGGGACTGCATAGACGTTTCCGGCCCTGTTGTGTAGCTATTTACTCTATATGATTAAGAATATTTACTAGCTTTTCAATAGGAAAAACAAGCTACTCTCAGAGACAAACTCTCTCCGATTTAGTTAATAGTCACAAATATACTGGATTGTGGATTTGCGTATAGCAACCATGAAGAAATGCAAAATACATATCAAAATAACTGAGTCAAAAGTCACCCGCTTAGTAGGAAAATTTTGAGATTGTTCAGAAAAAGAAAAGAAAGAAGTTAACTTCAGGAACCTTAGCTGTAAGAAAACTTAAGAAAATTTTAATCTGCTATTAAAAAATAATTATTTATTGACTCTTACCTTTAGAATTTAGATGTTTAACATTTTGGAGAGAGCTAATCAAAAATTCTCTCCCCTGTTGCGAACACTAAGAATATGACAGCACTGAAAATGCAAAGATATGCTGGAATACAGAAGATCTGGGTCCAACTGTTTGGATTTGAGAGATCCATATTGGCAGCTTTGGCCGACTCAAGAATTTGACCTGTCCAACCCACACCAACTATTCCGGCCAGCGTGCCAGCTGTATTAGAAATTCCCATTACTATACCTGCATAGCGAGGAGCAACATCCAGGTGGTTAACAGCAAAACCTGCTCTTCCAAGTGCTAGAAAGCCAAGGGACACAGAGGAACAAAGCACTGCTCCCCAGGAAGTTCTCAAGGTAGGCATAATCACCAAAGCAAACGCGGCAACAAGAAAACCTCCAGTGTTGAGCCATTTCCTCGTATTTGTCACGGACATTATCCTTTTCGTGATCAGGTAATCAGCTATCACTCCACCTATATTGGAGAACACAAACATATTCAAATAGGGGAGCATTTTTGAAGAACCCATTTTCTGAAGGCTCAAATGCAGACCCATTTCAAAATATGTTGGCAGCCAGTTCATCAAAACATAAAGCGCGTAATGGAATGTAAAATTGTTGACAACAATGGCCCAAATAGGCAGGCTAAACATTAGATTTTTCCAAGGAATGGAAGCACGGCTTCTCTCTGTAGTCATAGTGTCAATCAAGAGACCATTTTTGTGTTCTTTGTCTCGAGTAAGTGGCAGCAAACCCTTACTATTGGCATATGTAGTAGATTGACCAAAGCCAGCAGAGACGGCTTTTGAACGATCTGAACGTGGGGGATCAGTGGCACACATAAACCAAATAAATGCCCAGGTGCCACCCATGGCTGCCTCTGCTAAAAAAACTGCCCGAGGTCCACTGAATTGGACAATGCCAGGCAGAAGAAGCATCCCTGCAGCGGCTCCAAAATACATGCCTGATGTAGTAAGGGACACAGATCGTGACCTTTCATGAGGTGGAACCCATTGAGCCAAAACATTATGAATCGAAGGAAAAATGAAACCTTGTGCCACACCAACAAGGAGGCGAGCAATTACCATTGCTTTAACGCTCCCAGGGTCCAGGGGCACCACTGCGGTTGTCAAAGACCACATTACAAACGAAAAAAGAAGAACGCGTCTGCCCCCTATTCTCTGTGCAACCCAACCTCCAGGAATCTGTGATAGGGCGTAGCCATAAAAGAAAGTAGATAGAATTAAGCCCTTTGTTGATTGGCTTATACCAGCTGCATCTGCTGCTGCTGTGTATGCGATGGAGAAGCCCACTCTTTCAATGTAGCACACGCAGGTACACACAAATGTCAATGCAACAATGACATGGCGTGTAGCGACGCTTCTCCCCATTGCTGTGCAACCACTTTTGACAATTTAAAACATTACCTAGTCCTAGTATCCATGTTTGTCCGCTTCTCTTCACTGGTACATCTACATGCTACGGCGCCTGGATCTGGATTGTCCAGAGGCACTCTCAAGAAACAAGCCTTACGCTCCTTTGCTCCCGGCAATCCCCTACATGCTTAGGTAGCCTCCGTTGAAAAAGCTATCCCATTCATACATTTAGCTTCTTTGAATACTTAAGTCTATTGTTATCGCTTTTTAACAGGTCCTAGTCAACTCTTCCCTGTATAGATCCTATAATCGTTGCAGAAACAATTTCAGTACGCACAATTTTCTAGGTAGGTTCGATTTAATGATAAAGGCAAATTTTATAAGCTTATAAAAAAGCAATTTAAATACTTGCTATTAATGAGTTTGATTTTGGATTTGGTCATAGCTTAGTAGATTAGTTAGTGTTGCTCAAAGAGCATGAGGCACTGTAAGAAGTTAAACCTTTGAAAGCAAAAATTAAAAGAATGGAGAATACTTCAATGTTATTATTCATGATTTTTTGGACACGATTTTTAATGCTAATGGTAAGTTGTGGAAGATGTAGAGGAAGGTTGTCAATTATGAGTTTGACACTAAGTCTCTTAGAAATTTTATAGCATGGAGATGGTGCAATCAAAATTTTTAAAGCGTGTCATACTTGTCCTCTCGAAGGCCTACAATAAAGGAGTCTCCATAGGACTGTGAGATGTTTTTTAGAGATTTGCCTCTAATAATATTTGCATAGTTGCCTTCAAGGCAAATTTTGCTTATATGCATCCCTCTCTCCCACAACTACCTCTTGCCAAAGATCTTAGGGATGTAATAGAATTAAGATTAATGAGACTACTATACAACATGTCCTTTCTCTAGAGGATCGAGTGTACCCTTAACCTCAATTCAAAAACATAGTTATGTGAGGTGATTGCTATGGTGGATAATTTTTCTTTGAATGTCATTCTCTATAAGAAAGGAGATTGTTGATAGTTAAATTAAGGGAAATGATTCCTTTATAAATGGTCACATTCCAAATTGATGATAGTAACTAACAAATTTGAAATAGACAATGTGTGCTTTTAGATATGTACTAAAAATTTATTATTTAAATATATTTAAAATATCATTTTATTTCATGTACGAAGATGTAGGAAAATATCACCATCCTCTTTTCGTAGTAGATTTTTATTTATATGCTCCAAAAAAAAAAATTGAATATTTAGAATCTAATCAAATAAAAAAAGTTTATAAACATGAATATGAGATCATCATTTGTGACTTGATAGCCATGGAAACTTCAAATGCTCTAAACCAACAGTTTTCAATGTCTCTTTCTTTTTATATAGAAGGGAGAGTGGGGAGAGAGAACAAATTTCTATTGATTAGACTTGGGTGCTTTTGGCAAAGCCTAACTAGATCACATCCTCATCATGTCTTTGCAATCAACTTTTGATTTCATACATACTCTAGTTACAATATTTACAAATCAACAAAATGTCACTTTTAGAATTCACTACATATGTGCAAGTTATAATGTATACTTGTAAAAATTCACACAATTTTCTTATCCATTTCACAACTATCTTAAAATGAAGACTTTTAGTATTTTAGAATGTGATTTGCACTTTAAGATGATATCAAATTCACATGAAAAATTAGAGACATATTGGGAGCACAAAAATTTGTAACTTTTATGTGTAGCTTGTGAAGAATTGGAGTTCTCAACATTACCTATCAACTTTGTTCGTTCTTTCTTTTTACTAAAAGAAATATTACGTATGACTTTCTAAATTTATATTGTAAGCATGCAATTTAAATTTTTTCAAGTAAAGATAAATTATGTGTTCTACATGATTTAGAATTGATAAAGTTTTTAAGATGCTTAAGTACACAATATGTTGAAAATTATTACAAACTTTTGAAAAGCATCTTGGGAATATTGTCCCATAAAACCCAATTTATGTTAATTTTTGCATGTTTGTAAGTGAGTGTATAGTTAATAATGATATAAATGAATAATATTCATGCCACTTCTTGTTAAAATTACCATTGAGAATTTATAAGTAATCCTTTATTCTTTTGAATGTGAATAGGAAAATCTTGTGTCATATAAGTTAAGATCAAGAATATATAACTAGCTATGCCAAGTTGCATTGAAAGATGTACAGATCAACCTATAACATTGGAATCCCTATCACTAATTGGATCAAGGAGAAATTAGAATTGTTAAAATTCTTGCATAGTCTACATGTGGATACAAAGAGAATTTTTAAACATTGTTCATGTCTTGTCATGTTTCACAATTATTCCTTATAAAGACACTAAAATGTTTGTCTTTTTGTTGGGTTGAGCTTCTATTGTACTTACCTTTTTACAACATTTTAGAAGAAATTGGGTCATGTAGGCACTTAGGGATTGTCACCCATTGGGAGGGAATGGTAGCATGCATGACATGTTGATCGCACAACTCCAGAGTCGATTAACAATGATGATTAACTTATGTTTGATGGATCAAAAAAGAGAACACCATGATACAAATGAGTTGTGGTTCCTATCATGCCTAGATCTTCTTGGACACTAAAATTGATAATACAATGGTTTGCCAATATAACTGCCCCTTCTTGAATTTGGAGAATTCTATTACAATCATTGACTATAATTTTTTAACAAAATAGGTCAAACAAATTGAAACCAACTCATGTATCACAAAGGACAAGCTTTCCCTCAATCAACAAAATGATTTCCACAATATTTTGATCATTCTTCTCACATAGGAATGCAATCACCACTTTGAATTATTATACAAGGTATCCTACGAATAATGAAATCGTACTTGGTTAATAATATCAAGATAACACTCAAAAAAGGTACCCCACTAAAAACACTCTTTCTCTTGCTCGTCTCGACAATTATGGCTACTTTCAACATCAATACATTAACCATTCATTCAACACTTCACATACCATTCAAAGACATGAACCCTCTTCAAATTCAAACTCTATCAACTTTCCCAAATATTATGTATTTCATTCATTACATTTTAACTCATTAAATGAGTTTCTTTGGACCAAGGTTGTTACAACTTATTGACAACAAGTTGTGTACTTGGAATTCCCATATCACAATCAAAGTTCATTCAATGGTCATTCTATTATGCTTGTTGGTGACCCAAGATAATTATCACCAATATGAGACATGAAGATGAACTTGACCCAAATCAATATTTGTAACCTTCTTACAAATATAAGGAATGCAGAGGCAACACAAATAGATCGGTAAACCTCACGTCATGTACCAATACTAGCCTTTCTAAAAATGAATAATATATGTTATTGTCATCAATGTATTTGTTTGCAACAAATGATTTGGTTGCAATATATTAAAAAAATATTAAATTTATTGGTCATACTAGTAACACTCTTCATTGTTGAGCGAAAAAAGGGGCATTATCAAATTCAATTTCAAATGGTGAACAAATAGAGACAATGGTGGTGTTGTGCATTGGACAATAGGTTATGTAAAACATAAATTTGTAGTTTATAGTTGGACTAGTCAATAGTGTGCTCTATGAAGCCATACCTCCTCCTCTATTCACATCTTATTCTAATAAATTTTTTTGCATAAAACACTCTTGGATGTGCTATTACCCTATGTTATTATGATTGATTATATGGACATTTATACTATATTAGATTAGTAGTTAATTATCTATTATGATAAAAAATGGTTAACTAGTGAATATGGACTTGTTTATGTTATCTTTATTTTAGTATAGAATTCATGTTTACCTTGTTGCTTTGGATTCATTTTTAAATGGACTAATTATGCAATGATGAATCCTAATGTAATTAGATAAACTTGTTATGTGTTTATGCTATCATGTGTAAATGTGATTTTGTTAGTGAACTAAAATTATCATTAGATTTTTATGGGATCATGATAATTTTATTTAATTATGATGTATATATAGTATATTAATTAATTTTATTGTAAATGGTGTTTTGGCTTTTATGTTGGATATATTGGTGTTTATGTTCAATTATGCAAGTTAAGTTTCATGACCAATGAAAAATTGTGGAGGTTATCAAGAAACCACTACTGTGATTCCTCAATATACCTAAGACTTATTCTAATAAGGGATTGAATTTTTATTATGTAAATGTTTTGTGTACTATTGGTTAACAGGTTTGTCACTTCAATTATTACCTTGAAAAGTAATCTTGAATCACCTAGCAGACAAAAAAATGTACCAATAGTTAGATAGATCGATATTGGGTTAATGCAAAGCAATGATAACTTTAAGAAAACCCTCTAAAAAAAAAGATATAAAATCTTGGTGAATTGTTCATTTTTTTTAGAAAAATATTAATTTCTATTGGTGAATCCTTCGTTTTTTATAAAAAAATATTAATTTTATTGGCGAATTTTTGTACATCACTAAAATTTTGTAGAAAATATTGGAAAATCTTGGAAAATAATAGGAAAAAGCATTAATTATGACGGTGAATCCTTCCAATCTAAAAACAATTCTTATGGAAAAGTAGGGGCCCAAGGGTGGGAATTATTAATGGGTTTAAGGGTAGACTATAATATTTACTTGTCACCATTGATTTAAAATATAATCTAATGGACCTCATTGTATTCCACAAGGTAAAATGTACCCATAATATGTAATTCTCATTGGTCCCTAAATTGCTTTAGGATCATTAATCTTCTAAGATGAACAATCCAAAAGAAATTTTGGACCCCATGAGCAATATAGATTGTAAGTACATTTTACCTTGCACAATACGATGAGGGCCATTAGATTATATTGTAGATAAGTGGTGAAAACTAACTATTGGAAATATGGCCCTAAAGAAACTAATAATTATGATATACAATTGGCGAATTAATATAGATTTCTACTATAACTTATAAAATTTAGGTGAATATGATCTAATCATGTATCGAATATTGTGGTGAATTTTTAAGTTAATTTTTTTATAAAATAATTTTTTTGGCAATTTAAATAGAACTAAAATAAAATTTTGTAAAAATGTGGCGATTCAGGTTGCATTACATCTCGAACTATTAGCCAATTTTTTATTCCCAAATTTCAACTATTAGCCAATTGGCGAATATTAGCCACTAAAAAAATCACTAGTGCAAAGGAAAAAACTAAATAAAAATTAACTATAGAAACCCTAGTTGTAGACGCATGAATACCAACTAGAGTTTCACAAATTTATACAGACACAAAGAGGGGTTCATCATAAAATTATAATACACATTATGAGATTTATATGATGAATGGAAATAATAATAAGTATTATGTTGTGACTGATGGGCCTGGTCAATAGCTAGTTTTCTTCCATTTATTTCATATCTTTTAACATTTTAAGTTGCTTATTTCACAAACATTCCAAAAACTTATATATCTTTTATGCATCGTAAACTAGAATTTGATATGTGGAAATATAATTATGATATGATGATATGTAAATGGATAAATGTGTGAATGTTCATGAAATTCAACATGAATTTGTGTTTGATTTATGGTTGTTAATGATGTGTATACTTTAGATAAAACTGGCCTCTTGCAACTGAAAGAACTATAACCACAACAATTGGATTAACCAGCCCATAGCCAAACTATTCCAGGTAGATTGCAGGGGACAATCCAGAATGTTGAAAACGTTATAGTTATCAGAAATGATGGAAGCAAACATTAAAGTGGTCAATTGTGAGTCACCAAATCATCTAATAAGACAACAGAAGGAAGAAGAAGTATGTATTGATAAGGAAGCCAATGTGATAGTTTTCACAAAGCACATCTCTTTCAAACTGTTAAGGAAGAGTTTTAATTCTATTTCTCTTCTTTTATCTTTTTCAATTATGGTTTCAATTGCAAAGACTAGTCCTCTCCCTATTCTTGAGGGAGAGTTTGTTGACTCTCAGTTGTTTGTGATTTGTCCTTGATGACAAAATTGGTTATCATAATGGTGTTCTTTGATTGACATTGACAAGCTACATGATGTGCATATTGGTTTCGAGGATGCTAATTGGTTGTTTGGCAACTAGTTCATTGACAAGATGCAAGATGCATTGATTGTTAGGTTGATGGTTCCCATGATATGCAAATGGTGTATTTAGTTGCTCATGCTCGGTTTGTCTTTGAATGATATGTAACTCTGACATGTGTTGTGTCAGTGACATCTTGGTAACACTGTGACAAAACTCCCTGGTTTGGATAATACATGCACACGGTTTATATAGTAGGGATGGTCTAATCTTGGTGGAAAATGATTTGGTTCAGTTTATATCATGATTTCCTTAGCTCTGTCTACATCATTTTGATGGGATCTTGATGCATATTTGTACTGACAGTGTTTATTTTTCAGAGTGCTACAAGTCAGATTTTACATGATGACATGTGTTCTTGATGTTGCCAATGATTGATATCAAAATCACTTGATATTGGCAATGATACTTTGTGGAATCCTTTTGTGGACATGAGTTTTAGGAGATTCGTGACTATTCATTTTTAGATTCCATATTGATGCTACTTCACTTTCAGGATATCCATGATGGTTCAGTTGTTTGATCTACTCTACATGATATTCTTTTAGTGTTTTGATTATGTTGGACTGATAGTTTTGATAAGGCATTGCATAGGGTATTCAGGTTGATCATGGCACAGGTTATTTGATCATATTCTGATTGAGCATTTGCAGGTTCATTTTGCCAAAACAATTAGTGCTTCAGGTGACAAAGCATTCAAAACAAGGCATGCATTTGCTTCAGGGTATATATATTTTGTTTCAGATATATATGGCTTATCATCATTACAAGTCTCGGGTTGATCACTTTCAGATTGTGGTATATTCAACTTGATCTTTTGCAAGTTGTTTTCACATGATATATGAATGACACATTTCATGTTTAAACAAATATATTCAAGTTTATGAAAGGCATAGGAATGCATATTACAAGTTTTAAACTTGTATATATATATATTCTCTTCATTGATATTTAGTGTGCAAATATTTTGCTTCTAAGCAACTTGAATAGTCACATTGTATGTGACATCGGCATTAGAGAAGTATATTCAAATTGAAAGTCACATAGTAGTGGCTAAGTTATTGGGCAACATCATCTAAAGGCTTATATTTGGTTTTAATTGGAAGGTGAATGAATTTGATTAAAGTCATGGAAATATGTTTCAATGGTATTGTTGTATCAGTTTTAAATGATAAGTCACAATATACATGTGACTAACATCCACAACAACTATTATGATTATTTTTATCGACGGGGATATCATTTGGCATAAGTGATGTTATGTTTATTTGTCGACAAGTTTAGCAGGGATATTATTGTAGACTTCAAAATGATTATGTTGGATAAAATCGACATGGACATCAGATTCTAGGTCATTATGAAGCTCGGATTTCAAATGATTATATACTTCTGAAAAGTTTTCGAAGGATTTGAAGGAATTGTAAAGCACAATTGTTATTGTTTCATTGTGTAAACTTCTGAAACCCTAGCCGCCACCATGGAATTGTGATTGCATATTTCTGGTAAAATACTTAACTGAGGAAGTTGAAAACAGGTAGAGCTTGTTGATGGAAGACTTCAGATGGACAGTTTTGGAACGGTTCTTCTAGTATTTGTTTATTTTCATTCCTCCTTAAACAGGTATTAAAGTTAACACTATTTACGGGCTTTGATCATTTTTGTTAAGGTAATAACAATGAAGATTCAGTGGTTAATGATATTCAAAACCCTTGATTATTCCTTAACAACCAGATAAAGGGTTAATGCATTCAGTTGAAGAAATCAGTTATTTCACTCTAGAAATTTTGATGAAGTTACATGAGAACACATATATATAAAAGAGAGGTTGATTATTGTTTTGTTGTTGGCAATTTTAAGAAGATTAGTGCACAAATTCTACCATTGAAATTTTTGTAAACATGATGCAGAATCTTTAACTGGTATATCTTGTATTTCAGAGATTCAAAAATGTATCTTTAGGATATTTGATGTATTAGTATGAAAGAAGTGTGTGGGTTGAATTGAAACAGAGAAACCCTCTGATATTTTATTATTTTGATTTTTGTAGAAGGGGTTGGTGCTCCTTGGAATGGGTGTCCCTAAATTTGTAAGGGGTTGGTGCTCCTTGGAATGGGTGTTCCTAAATTTGTAAGGGGTTGGTGCTCCTAGAGTGGGTGCTCTAAATTCCTTTTGTAAGGCATTGTAAACAATGGTTTTATTTAAGCCAATAAGGCATTATTTTGGAGTGGTTTTTCTACCCCAAGAGGGTTTTCCACTCATCAAATTCATGGTCTTATAGTGTCATTGCTTTGTTATGATAATTTTTCTAGATTGTGATGTTTGTCCTTGTCAGTTCATAGTTGAATGATTGTCTTTTCATTTCTACAAATGTTTATACTGAAGTTGTCATGTTAATGTTATGAACTTTCATTCAAGTGAAAGAACAAATAGTTCATTTAAGTCTATCAATACCAATGTCTTATTCATATGCTTAGTTGATACACAAGTCAAGTTTGCTTCACAAACTGTCATTTGTTTTCTTGGTTTAAAAGTGAACACAAATCCTTGCTCTTTAAAAAAAAAATTGTGGCTTTCAAAAATCACTGATTCACCCCCCCTCTCAGTGATTTCAGTCTTCCAACAATTGGTATCAAAGCATAGGGTCCTCATATAGGTCTAATCAACCTAGGATTGATTATGGTCTTGGAAGTTTGTTAAATATGTCACAAGTTCAAGAAGGTATTTATGTCTAATGGTATAGTCTATGTGTTTTATGGAAACATATCTGATTTTGATTGATATTGGTGTAAAGAGCTAGACCCTTGCATAAGCCTTACCAAATTAATGGATTTCTGGTAAGTGAAGTGCTATGGGTAAGTGCAAAAGAAACAAAAGTCAAAAGAAAACCACTAGTGTCAAGTCTAGTGAAGTATTGTCTCAAGCAAAGTCTTGCCAGTTGACTCTATAAGTGTTAATAAGGAAAATCTTGTAGAATAAAATGTCTAATATAGAACTTGATGAATTTGTGGTGGACATGAATGATTCAGATATTGAAGGAGAAATTGATCTTGAGGCAAAACTTATTTATGCACTTGATGAGATTAAGAGCATTAGAAAGGTGAACAAGGAAGTAAGATCTCAGATAAAGAAAAAGGAAGAAGATTGCAAAAAGTTAGAAACTAAAATTATCTCTTTGAAAGAAAAACTTGAAAAATCAAATGAGTCGGTTATTTGTCTAAGAGTTGAAAATGAAGAAAGTAAGAGAATAGCCCAAGTGACTAGATCCAATTTAGAAGCCATAGCAGTTTGAGTGCCAAAAGTTAGAAAGTGAAATAGTTGTTCTAAGGAAAGATCTTGAAAGTGTAAAGATTCAGTTACAGAAAAATAAATTTTTTGATCAAAGTACCAACAAGTTGAATGAAATGCTAGGAAACCAAAAACAACATAAAGATCCTACTGGTTTAGGATATGAGATAGGGAAAACTTCTTCAAATGAAAAGGAGTCAAAACATGAGACAATCTTTGTATCTGCAGATGGAAAAATGCATAATTTTAAAGTTAGACAAACTCCCAGAAAGAAAGTAGACTTGAGTTATCATTTTGCTGCTCTTGAGGAAAATAAGAAGAAAGTAGAAGATAAAGTTGTTGATGTTGGAAGAAAAGGAACAAATAGATTCTCAAGACCTCTACCTTCCAGGCAATATTGGCCAATGAGGTACAAATATACTCATTTTCAATGTTATTGTTATATTTGTAACACTTATGGTCATAAGGCTACATCTTGTAAGTTTGTTGATAAAAGGTGGTTTGGCTTTTCAAGAAGCAATTCTTTTATTTCAAGGAATCAAATGTGTTTCAATTCTCATAATTTTGGTCATAAAGTTGCACATTGTAGAAGGTTTGCAAAGTTTGTTAAGAAAAGTGTAGATAATAATATAAGATGTTTTAAATGTAATCATCTTGGGCATATAGCACACTTTTGTAGAAGCAGTGTTGAAAGACTACTTAGGGATCAAGAAAAAAAGAAAGGATCACACATGGTTTGGAGAAGAAAGCATAATCAATCTGGTGATAATATTTCTTACCCCCTATGAGGTTCAACAGGTTTGTTGATGAGTGCTTGTCAAAATGAGTTAGTACTTGACTGATTGAGTACATGAATTTTTCAAAGGTGGAATTTAGTGTTTGTAATGTTCATTATGCTTAAGGAACACAGATGCCAAGATTGATTAACAAGTTGCATGATCAGGTTGTATCCTCCTTTTCACATTATGTATACACTTGTGGTGGTTGAGCTAAAATGATCTATGGCTTTCATATGTCAGGAGTAAGGTTGAATGTTATCTTTTTTATTCTTCTTCATGAAAAAGAGAAATTTATGAATAGTATCGTGATGATAAAAGATCTATGATAGTTTTCTGGTAGTCTTACCAAACAAAGGGATAGTCATTAGCCATATGGATAATCATTGAGTGATGGATAGATAGATGTGATGAAGTCATGTACAGTTTCCTATTCATCTATGACAATGTATTTGAAAATGATGTGATGCTCATACTTTTCATAATACAATGACATGTTTGGTTTGATAGCAATGAGTCAGTGACAATTGTATGCATCTTGAACTTTGACAGTTGTTGAATGCAATTTAAGTGAACAAGACTTGATATGGTCTGGTGGTCTTGATAAGTTCAAGGCTCATAAGTGACAGTGGTTTGCCAAGCTTTCTTGATAACAATCTACTCTCTATGGAACCTTGACTGCTAAATGGACAGAGTATCTCTATTTTTTGTGTTATAGTCAAACTGTGGTTTTGGTGGCAGTTTGATGACTGTAGTCTTCATTCTTTTGGAATTCTTGATCTTGCAAGCATAGGATGTAAGATAGTAGTAAATGAGTGGATACATTAAATTTGTAGGAGCTTTGATATTGCTACAAATCAGGTGTGTGTGTGGCTTTGGAATTAATGCATAGTAGATGGTATCTGATATTTTCTTTTCACTTGTTGAGTATGTTTTGGACATCTGTCAGTGTCATGGAGTTATGATGCTTGATAACAGTGACTTTGGTCTAAAAACATAGTGATTCACAAAGAAAATGTTTTAGTAGCGACTTAATTGGGTTAGTGGATATTTTGCTACCTAGTGTCAGTGGTCCTATCTAGTAGCCTTTTTGGCATAATTACCAATAGATGAGAAGGGCTTAGTTATTGGATGTGGTCTTAATGATGATCTATTGAAGTTTATAGTTGTATACACAGTGAATATGGCATCTTTAGTTCATCTTTTTAACAATAACACTGAGAACAGTCTATTGGCAAAGTGTGGCCTGTATATTGTTAAGATTGTTTGATATTGCTCATGGATGACAAATTTCTCTTGCAATAAACTCGAAAAGCACCAATAGATTATTTTCCATAGTGGTAGTAGGATAGTGAAGATCAGAGATTTAGAGATACAAGGAAGTTAGACAATGGATTTCTAGATCACTGGTATGCAGTGGAAAGTGATTTGTTACTGTTTGTCATTGGTGTGCAGAGGTACTTTAGTGGTATTTTTGGTGGTAAAGATCTCTCTTGGTGATACTTCAATTTTTTAATCTTCATGAGTGTGATTTGTTACTGTGTGTCATTGATCAGATTAGAGAACTTGCACATCTACAATAAAGTTTGCAAATGGGGTGGTGAATTGCTAGTGTGCCCATTTGGATTATTTGACAGTGCTCTTATCTTATTAGTTTTCTTGCTTTGC
>VDFB02265144.1:0-229059 GCA_007258455.2 Sequoia sempervirens
AAAAAAAATCCAAAAAAATTCATAAAATCAAAAAATCCAACAACATTTAGAAAATTGTAAATCCAAAATCCAAAACATCCAAATCATATCAAAATTCCCAAAACAGGTCAAAATCATAAAAAGTTTGAAAAACATGGTCATCGTACTTTGAGGTATCTACATGTATAATGTAGGCAAGGCTAATCATTTATCATCCCCTGAGGCCCTAGGTTAGTCCCCTTAGGTTTGGTTCTTGGTCAAAATCTCAGAAAAACACAAAAACATTTGAAAACTTGAAAATCAAAACATTCATAAAACAACCCAAAAACAGCCTCAAAACATTGCAAAGACATTGGAACATTCTAGAAAATCCAAAACTATCCTTCCCTTTTCACTTTCACTCACAATAAACTTTCATCCATAATAAAATGTTCGTCATCTTCAACCTTTGGTAAAATAAATGGAAACAAGTGTGGAACTTCATAAAGTGTAGGCATAAACGTAAAAGTATTGAGTCTAGATCATTAGGTAAACAAGTTGGTTAACCTTTGTATCAATAGCCTATCATCTAGTTTTTTTTAATCATTTGATAAACATGTCCTAGGATGCATCCTTATGAAAATGGATAATAACATTAGGCATCACCATAGTTTTAGTCTTGGCTAGAGGTATGAAGAACATTGACTTGTTTGTTCGCTTGATCTTTTCTTGTGATTTATCTTATTGCTCTCATTACAATGACCTCTCAATGATGTCTTTCAAAATGATTTAGAGAGAAAGGAATGGGGCATTGATCATTATATTTCATTTGTTGTGCTTGTTTGATATTCTTGTAAAATAACCTTGGCAAATACTAGCTTTGTTAGGTGTGTATGGAAGGGGTTCTGGGCAACTTGTTGACTATTACATTGTTAGGTTATGACTCTCTATGTTTTGGTCCAAGATGTTCAAATTTTTTGAAGTACATCCTAGCAAGGTTTTTTTATGTCAGGCGTGAAAAAGAATACTCCTATATGTTTGTAGAGTCAAATTCCATCACACTAGATACAACTACATCCTAGTTATCCATACCTTGATGCATTGTGTCTATGTGTTTTATCAAAAATAAGGAATAATATTTCATTAGTATTTTAATCCCTAAAACAAGCAAATCATCATCTCTCATCACCGTATCTAATAATTTCTTAAGGAATCATAGACTTATTGGACTTTGACTCAATGGCTAATCCATCTTACACTTCTATCTCCTTTCTGTGCTAACACAGTATCGTGACACTCAACAAAAATAACAAAGCATCAATCTTGCATCCACAAACCATCAGTGTACACACATCCTACATACTCATAACATATCATCATAATGGGAAATACAATCCATTTCATTTGCATGATCATCATCATTTTTAAGTTATTTAGGATAATATATATTTGTTATTCTAAACATCTTAATCCATTTCATGTGCAAATGTTATCATTATCATTTAATTTGTTTAGGATAATATAGATTTTTTATTATAAGCATATTATAGAATTAAAAAATCATCCATAACATCCATATAATTAATATAAAATGCATTCATCTCATAGAATTAATATCCTACATCATCATAAAATAGCATATAGAAAAAGATACTGAAAAGGGAAGTAAATCATCCATTGCATTTGTATCCATGTCATGTTCCATACATCAAATACATCCATAACATCACATTATGAACATCATATCATATGCATAAATCAAAGTACATGCATCCATACATACATAAACCATGAAATAAAGGATATGTCACATCATAATTTTTGCATCAAAGCCATCTCATATATATCAAAAAATTGAATGTCATGTTAAAAATTAGTCATTGTGTACTATCATAAAAAATGGGTATACAAGAGGCTATCAAAAATTAGCCAATGAATGCATATACATAAACAATCAGGATGTACATCCAAAAAGTTTCTATAATGTGCTAATATCTCTAGCTCTAGTAACTGTCATGGTGGGAACCTAACGACTATCGACTAATGAATTGGGCACCTCCTGAGCTGCTTGGTGCCACCCTACTCTTCTTAGAAAACTTTGGCTTCCACTAATGAGAAGGGCCTCCCTGTGGTACAAGGTACGATAATATGAGACCTCCTACATGGCCTGGTCGTATAACTGTGTTGAGACCATTTTTCCAACATGTCACTGTGTCTGCTATGGAACAACCTCTAGCTTCTACCTATGCCTTATCTCTTGGGCTAGCGATATATTGGCCTATTGCCTCAATTTCCTCTCCTACTCTCTCCCACTAGTGATGGACTACAACTATTTCCATTCTAGATATTGCTCACTTGTGACAATCTATAGCTATTAGCGGGCCTAATCCTACTCTTGTCTCAATCTATCCCTCTCTATAGTCAAAGCCTGTATCTATAAATATCATGGATCAAGACCTTGTGGTAGCTATTGTAGAGGTTGCTATCATACTAGTTGTGCCAAAGGAGGATGTTGATCCTTCCTATCATGCCCATCCTACCCATCGTGCCCATCATGGGGAGGTTGTTTCTATTGACCTATGTGTTGTCTATCACATCGTCTCTTTCCTCTAACTGGGAACTATCCACTGACTAGATCTGTTAGTTGTACTAGGGCATGATCTTTCCAATATGCATCATATACGGTTGTCGTGCCCACATCAAGAGGCCCACTAAAGTATGCCCAAGGCTGTTGAACCAATTATCTAAACTCATCAATCACAACCTAGGGAGGTTTCTTCTATCCCCAGGATTTCTCTCTAGAGGTCTTAGAAAAAATAACTATGTATCCTTACTGAGGTGCATCCTGCACCTCTTTGAACTATCAAGCTACCAAATTTTGTAGGTACTGCTCGATCATATGATTCTCTCTCCCCTGCATATATTTGGTATAATGAGAAAATAATATATATTGATCATCATATCATCAATGAGCCTAGATCCATGGCCTCCACCAAAAAATTGTCATTTTATCTATAACCCACCTCCAATACGAGATCCTTGTGATATCGGTGTATTGTAAAGTAGTCATGGCTCTATACCTTTATATTGTGGGCTCATCAGGATCTATGTCAAAAAGTGTGCTAATTTTCCTAAGTATGGCAATATGCGCATATGCACAAATGTGAAGTAGTGTCACCCTGACTCCTATGTTGCACCCCTCGAGATAAACCACCTAATGCATGTCATGGTATAGTGAAGTGAGGAGCACTAGGTCCCAAGTTATAAAGTCATCCTATCCATAATGTTGGCCTATACCACTCCCCATCCAAAATTGAATCTTCTAGCATGTTGATTGAGTAGAAGTACCCATGAAATTAATGCTCTAACAAATAGGGTCAAGTCTGGGCATGCCCCTCATAAGCATGAAAATCAATCTAGCCATTGTCATTCCAATACTCATCTACACCAAGAATCTCAAAAATAGTGTCACCTCTTGCCTTAGTGTCATATATAATCCTAGGGATGGGGATTCATAGAATACACCAAACGTCCTTGAGGGTCATTGTCACCTCTTTAGTGGGAAGGTGAAACGAGGAAGTATTGTTACACCACCACTCAACTAAGGTTGTCATCATCACTAGATGTGTACGAATCTCTGTCATGTGCACTATGAAACCCAAACCAATGGTGTCTAGATAGGCTATCACCTCATCAGTCAACTACCCTACACAACAAGGAATATTGGACCGATGCTCCTTGGACAAGAGCAAGCAAAGAACCTCCTACATGCACGAAGTGCACCATGTCAAAATTTCTTGAAGATGATGAGAAATGTTAATTCTAGACCCTATAATTGTAAAAGAGATGTTATTTACCATATCCATGCTCTATCTTTCTAGAAATAGTGGCTCTATAAGCAAAAGTGGCACAATCTTGCAAAAGTGGATAAATTTTTTTGCATGACACTAGACCCAAATCATTGTGCATGACACTATACTTCATAGGTAATGCTATTTACCATAGTGATGGTAGACCTAAATTACCCTCTACGATGCTATTTTGCAAAGGTAGATTGGCATTTCCAAGATGAATCAAGCAAAAATTGACCCCATGACACTATATCACAAAGGTGACACTCTAGCATTAATAGCGATGCCAACTAGAGAAAAACTAGCACAATATAGTGTCACTATTGATTGACTTGTATAGGCCCTAATAAATGCATCAAAAACACAAAAAATGAGAAATTTTTTGATTTTCGTATGGGGGTCCTCAGTCAAAAGGTTATCGGTACTCTCAAACCCTATCCACTCAATTTCAAGGAAGCACATGATTGTCTATAGCATTAGTGGCTTAGAGAAAAATGGCAAGAAATCTCTAAAGGCAAGTGTGAAAATGAATTGAAAATGACCCCTGCACTCATATTTAAGCATGAAAAATAGTGTTTTTTGCTCTAATTGAGGTGGGAAACTGTGTTTTTAATCCTCTTGATTGAATATCAAGCCATGAAGCCTATTTTGAAGTGTTTTTAGTGTCTTGAGCCTATTTTTGTGTCCTATAGCTAAACCTTTGTTGAATCTTTGTCGCGAGCTCGACCTAAAAAATGAAATTTATGCTTGATCTCTCAAGAGGCCAATGTACCAACATAATTCATTCCACTGGGGCAATAGTAGGGCATCCAAAAAGCTAATAAATTTTGAATTTTTGATCTAAGTATCATTGATATTGAAAAGTGTCAGTCTTTGAACCAATGTAATAAGTACCTCGCTTCAAAGAGGGGAAAAATGTTGACACTTCAAATCGTCCTAATCAATTTTACGCATTTGAATTTTATTTTTAACACCATTTCATCTTGAATCATCTCTTTTCTAACTATTTAATTAAATAATATAAATTATTTAATTAAATCTATCATTTTCTCCTATTAATCAAATAATCAATTTTATTGGATTAATTCATCCCCCTTCATACTAATTTTCATCCCATTTAATTAGATAATGCATATTATTTAATTAAACTTCCTATGTCTTCCCATTTGATTAAATAACTCTAACTATTTAATTAAAGCTAACATTTTACCACATTCCTCTAAAATATCCTAAATGACACCTAAGTTATTTAATCTTTAATTAATTAACCTTATCCACATTTTAATCCTCATTAGTCCATTCTCCAACATTTAATTCCATTCAAGTTAAATAAACCCATGGTTTATTAACTCCAACTTGCACAACTAATTAATTTTCTCAAAATAATTAAATGGATATTTTCCCTCACACTTGTAGGAGAATATTCCCATGGAATATTCCTTCTTTATTTAATCCATTGAATTTCTCTCACCCAAGCCTTAATGGATCTTAAACCAGCCATTGTGTCTCCCACCCAAGCCTTAATGGCTCTTACACAAGCATTCACTCCTCTTACATGAGCCTTAATATCCTTCACCCACAAGTCTTAACTCATTCTTACATGCTCTCTTCCCAAAATGTGCTCACACATGTGGGAACAAACATCCCCATCACATCTCTTCTCCTTGTGACACTTGTCACAAGGCTAATCATCCTTCAATCCTCTCATCAATTAGCAACCAGTGATTGGGAAAATGAATCTCAACCCTTGGTTCAACCATTTTCCCTATAAATTGAACTCACTTCTATGAGAAAGGGATCCACTTCTTGAAGCAAAGTTACACTACTCAATTCCATACTTTCTCTCACCCATTTTCAGCATTTATCTCACATCTTGCATCAATATTCATCCATAAGCCATAATCTTGAAGCTTGTTTCATCAAAGGGATTGGAAAAGGGCTATTATTTCACTTCAATATGGCACCAATACCCCTATGGGATGAGGTTTGGGGAATTTAGATAGATTTCGTTCATGCATTGCTTATTATTTCTTGTTTTGTGTCAATGGCTTCCATGTTCATGCTTTCAAGTATCTCATAGGAAGTTTGAATTAACTTAGCTAATGTGACTAATTTCTTTACGTTTTAATCATGTTTGGCCTAGGTTATGATCACACTCACGGATAGTCATCTAGAAACTTAAAGAGAAGATGGTTTCCACTAAATTTGATAAGACCACAAGATTATAGGTTGATTGGATTGAGACAATAGAAAGAGGATGGGGTTGATAGGTTGATGATTGATTTGGTGTCCAAAGGCTAGTTTTGATGTTTGATGAAGGATGGTTCAAAAAGGATGGTCCAAAAGGATGAATGTTGTCTGGGGAAAACTTTAATAAACCCCCCCCTCAACGAAGGTGTAAAATCTTGGTGAATCTTGTTTACTTCCCAATAAAAATATTAATTTTAGTGGTGAATTTTTTCATTTTTCATGAAAAAAAATAATTTCCATTGTTAATATTTTCTAATCATTAGAAGTCTATGGAAAATCCTAGAAAAATGCAAATTTTTTAAAACCACTAAAATTTTTCCATTGGTGATTAAAATCTATTTTGAAAGCAATAAAATATTTCGATTGGAAAATTAAACCTATTTTCAAACCAAAAAAAATAATTTTATTTTATTTTTCAAATTGAAAAATAAAATTCATTAGCGAATTAAACCTATTTTCAAATGATTAAGAAAAAAATTGGTGAATTAAACATAATATCAAACTAATAAAAAAAATGCATGAAAACAAAGATTATTGGCCTCATTGTTTTCATCAACCATCCAAAAATACCTATAGCTATAATAGTTTTTTCAAAAAAGCATCTTAACATGCTTCATAATAGAGAAAATAACCCTTCCCAACTAAAACTAGTTCACAATTATCTGTATCTACCTTACATATTTCAGCAAGCCAAAAATTTAGTACTATTCTTGCATTAATTCTGCAAAAACCCTACAAAAACTACAAATTCAACTAGTGCTACTATTTCATAACCAACTTTCCTTGTTGCTTTTCCTTTCATCTTTTGCTTCCTCACATTCTATCCTTTTTCTTTCATACACTTTTCCTCCGCTTTCACCTATGCTTCCATGCGCTCTATCTCCACTTTCGCATGTGCTATAATTGCTTCCACCTTCATCAACTCTATAAAGAGCTTCAATGCTTTCTAGCCTAACCTTGCTTCTTCCTTGCATCGATTTTTAATCTCATCCTCCAGCCAATGCATGAAAGGGATGCATCCTTCAATCCCTTCCAATTCCACATTTTCAAAGCCTTGTCAGATGTCAAAACCTTCACTTGGAACTACCCATTCAAGTATTGATTCTAATCCTTCCAAGAAATCTCTATGCACAATCATCTCCATCACTTCTCTCACTATTCTTATTGATTCCCCCAAGTCCAAACCCCATGCTATAATCAAGGAGTATACATCCATTTTAGTCCTATATCTATGCCTCATATTTCCAAATGATTTCCCCAAAATCATGCGCACACTTTGTACCAACCTCCCATCTATAAATAAAAACCTACCCATTAATATTTTGTCAAAAGCTTCACCATAAAATGGGTTTAATTTCCTCATTGAATGTAGAGTGAAGTTGGCCTCCATTTGAAAAATGTTACAGCTACATTGCCACCACTACCACTCTTTTAGACTTTTTGTGTGCCTTCTTCTCCATGCCAAACTCTATTATTAACTTCGCTAATCAAGGGCTAAGAGGTAATAATTTTCCAAACTCTGCACGTACCGATCTTAATTACCCATTGATTTTCCTATCATGTCCACTTGCTAAAATCTTCCCGCGATCTTCGATTCATTAATGCACCTTTCTTACCACCTTTCCTATCTTAATTCACCAAAGTTGGGGTTTTGGTGCTTTTCCTAACCTTAGTTTCCATCTTTCCTATCTTAGTTCACCAAAGTTGGGGTTTTGGTGCTTTTCCTAACCTTAGTTGCAAGTCTTTCTTGGTCATCTTTGTAGTCAGTGGGTTGGAGGTTTCAAAAACTTTGAAACTTAAAACTTTGGTTCTAAGGTTCCAAATTTCAATGACCATGTGACATTATGGACCACGACCATTCGATGAATTTTTGATGGATGGTTGTAGTTGCATTTCATAAGTTTATCTCTCAAGCACTAGATTTGTGAATTGAAACCTTCATAATTACACTAGAACTGTTAAATATTTTACCGTTTAAATATTGGTGCTCTTGTTTACCATTTAATATTTCCTAAGTCAGACCAAAATAATTTATGACAAAGCCTTAAATCTTAACTCTTTAATCTTGAGGGTTGAGTCTCGTCAACCTAGCGATGTCCCCATTCTAAATTATGCATGTGCATAAAGTTTGTTTTAAAAGGACCATTCGATGAATTTTTGATGGATGGCTATAGTTGCATTTGGGAAGTAAATCCTTGAAGTACTAGACTTGCAAATTGAAACCTCCAGAATAACACTAGAACCATTAGATTTTTAGAATTCAATGGTTGAGATTTTATTAATTATTTAGGTATGTCGGTCATCGTGCTCTTGTAACCTTGTTTACCATTTAGTAATGCTTAAGTTAGACCAAAATATTTTATGGAAAAGCCTTAAATATTAACTCTTTAATCTTGAGGGTCGAGTCTCATCAACCTAGTGATGTCCCTATTTTAAATGATGCACATGCATAGAGTTTGTTTTAAAAGAGGGACCGTTCGATGAATTTTTGATGGATGGCTATAGATGCATTTCAGAAGTAAATCCTTGAAGCACTAGACTTGTGAACTGAAACCTCTAGAAAAACACTAGAATCGTTAGATTTTTTAGAAATTAGTGGTTGAGATTTTATTAATTATTTAGGTATGTCGGTCATCGTGCTCTTGTATACCGTTTAATATTGCCTAAGGCAGACCAAAATATTTTATGAAAAATCCTTAAATCTTAACTCTTTAATCTTGAGGGTTGAGTCTCATCAACCTAGAGATGTCCCCATTTTAAAAATAACTTTATTATTGTAGTTTATTTTGCATGTGCACTATGCAGCCATCTTCTCATATGTCACGAGCATACCTTTAAAGCACTTGTTTATAAGGATTCAAGTGTTGAAATAAATGTTAATTGTCACATCAATGATAGTGGTGAATTTAAAAATGAAAAGTGTGATGTTATACTGATTGTTTCCATGCTAACTTCTATTATTCTATATATACTTCACTAACTTGATGTTCTTCATATCATTTATAATATATTTTGCATTGATTTATTTCTTCTCTATTCTCAATTTAACTAAGATATTATAGTCTTCAGAGTGTGTCATAATACCCAAAATTTTTTGGGAGAAAAGAAGGGATGATGCATATGACAGATGAAAGTTGGGTATGGATTTTACAATTCCTTGTGTGCAGGTTGAGGATGCTATAAGAATAATTGTGCGTAGGGAATGACTTCAAAACAACCATCATGCTCTATATTCTAAGGTAGTTTTGGCTTTCTTGTCCAATTACATGGACATTTTTCTCGATAAATACTTGGTGAAGACGTTGGCAATATGTTATTTGCATCCTTCCATTTACTCTATTTCTTTGTTGGAGTTGGTGTTGGAGCATTACAATTTTGAAAATGGGTTAGCACATGTTCATGGAATCTTTAGGAAAGTGGAATTGCATGCTTCTACAGTATAGGATTTAGTTGGAAAAATAAGGATAGACAACTGAGAGGGGGGGTGAATCAGTTGTCATAGAATATTTAAACTTTTCAAATTTTACTTAACTTAACGTTAGATCTAATGAAGGAATAATAAACCATAAACAATTAACACATCAGAAACATAGAGAACACCAAGATTTTTTTATGTGGAAACCTTGTTAGGGGAAAAACCATGGTGGATGTTAGTCCACAATATTATACCCTATTAAAAGTATAATGAGAATAATAATGGGAATGCACATGCATTTAGGAACACTGTCTAGAGGTAACTACTCAAATACAAGAGGGCTCACATCCCAACAATACACAGTAATTTGGATTAGATCCACAAGGTGTGAACTAAGAAAATAGCTTCTACACAAGCCTAATTATAGTTCTAGTTAACCACAAAAAACCTTCTTCTCACTCTGCTCTGCAATCAAATGATTAGATAAATATTTGCGAACTTTCTCTTTCTCTAGCTTTCCTTTTCTTTCTCACACACACACAATTCACTCAAACAACTATTCTTATATATTCACAACATGAAATACACCAACAACTTATTCAACCAAAAATATAAAACATATTTACAATGTTGGCCCAAGTTTACAAATAACTTTTAATTTGAATCATACACCGTTAGCTAATATTATGATGTGACCCAAAACAATATCCTCGAGCATGCCAAACATTCAAATTTTAATCTTCAAGGATCCACAACATGTTACAACCATCATGTCATCCAAGAACATGAAAACCCAAACACACATGAGAAAAATATTCAACCATGAGCACACCAATCAATGCAGACATACAACAAAGATAGAGAATGATCTAGAAGCATCCTCAAACAACAAGAACTAACAAAGAAGCATCTTCAACAACAAAAATTATCAGAATCACATAAAATTCAATCAGAAACAACATAAATACTGTCATAACACAACTAATCATAGCATGATCAAATCTTCACAATGACCTTTGAAACTTCTGGTAAATGAACTATATACCCTTAGTAATAAACCCTTTAGTCGACAACAACTGATCTTCAATGTATAGAACAAAAAACCTTCATGACCTTCATTGTTCCATTGGTAACCTGCAACTATTCCTTTTAACAATTTTCTCAATTTCCTCAACATATACAACCTTCAATACAATAATGCTAGTATTGTTGACATTAATGACAACCACATATCAACAACACAACCACAACATCCAACAATCTCCCCCTTTGGCATTGATGGCAACACATGATGTGAAAAATACCATCAACATAGCTACACTAAGTCCCCCTTAGGTTCTGACTCTTTTCCTCAATTTCTCTTCTCCCCTTAAAAAGATTTTTCACATTGCTCTTCTCCCCCTTTGACATCAATGGCAAAGGTAAGCATTACCTTCCCACATACAAGCTCTTTACCACATATCTGCACATCTGACTACTCCCCCTGGGTAGCAGCCACAAAAACATCAATCTAGATTAGGAAATATCTATGAAGCACATAGATTGATGCAAGTAAATGCATCTTTAGTTCATATAAGGAGGGGTAATTACCCCTAGCATCCCTCTAAGATACTCAAAAATATCCTTTGGAAATGGCTTAGTGAAAATTTCTGCAACCTATTCTTTGGTAGGCACATACTCCAGTCTGACTTATTTCTCATTCACTTTCTCCCTTAAGAAGTGAAACTTGATTGATCTATGCTTAGTCTTAGAGTGTAGCACCAGATTCTTCAAAATGTTTATTACACTTGAATTGTCACAATATATGGCAATAGGTTCTTCATATACTACTCTAATATCTTTCAACATTTGTTTCATCCACATTACTTGAGTATAGTTATTTGCAGCAGCAATATACTCTACCTCAACAATAGATAGAGAAATAGAATTCTACTTTTTACTCAACCAAGACACCAACACTAGTACTCTTCTTGTCATCAACATCTCTTGCCTAATTTGCATCAATATATGCACTCAAAGTAAGATCATCATCCTTAGGATACCAAAGTCCAAAATCAACTGTTCCTTTTAGATTTCTGAACATTCTCTTTATAGTAATCACATGAGACTCTTTTGAATCAGCTTGAAATCTAGCAACCATACATACAACATTCATAATGTCTAGTTTGGTCTGAGTTAAATAGAGAAATCCACCAATCATTGACCATTATCTTTTTTGATTTTCCTTAGGAGAATCATCATTATGTTTTAACTTGCATTCAGTCACCATGGGAGTACCAACAAGCTTTGAGTCTTCCATGCCAAACTTCTTCAACAACTCTCTCACATATTTGGATTGAGATATAAAAATCCCATTGTCTAACTGAGTAACTTGCAATCCTAGAAATAACTTCATCTCTCCAATCATACTCATCTCAAATTCACTCTTCATTTCATTAGCAAACTTCATACATAGATTATCATCTCCTCTAAAAGTAATGTCATCAACAAAGACCTCAATAATCAACTCTTTGTCATGATCCAACTTGAAATACATGTTGCTACTAGTAGTACCTTTATTGAATCCAGGATTTAGTAAGTATTTGTCTATTCTAGCATAATAGGCTCTGGGGGCTTGCTTGAGTCCATACATAGCTTTCTTCAAGCAGAAAACGATGTCTTCCTTGTTAGTCAGTTGAAATCCATCTAGTTGTTCAATGTATACTTCTTCTTCTAGCTCATCATTCAAAAAAAATGACTTTACATCCATTTGATAGAATTTATAGTTATTATATGTAGCATAAACAAGAAATAATCTAATAGCTTCAATTCTTGAAATAGGGGCAAAGTTTTCTTCAAAATCAATACCTTCCATTTTTGAATACCCTTTACATACCGGCCTTGATTTATTTTGGACGACTTCACCTTGTTCACTCAGCTTATTTTGAAAGGCCCATTTAGTACTAATCACATTTTTATCTTTAGGTCTGGGAACAAGTATCCATGTATCATTCTTTTCAATCTACAACAACTCTTCCTTCATAGCTTCCATCTCGTGTTCATCTTTGTAGGCTTCATTGACATCTTTAGGTTCAATCTTGGAAGTTATACAATACTCTTTTGCAATCTTTCTTCTAGTTTGTAAACCTTTATTCTTGTGTCCTATAATTTGATTTTTAGAATGATTTAGCTTTACATACCTTGGAACTTTGGGACTCTCGTAAGCTTCTGGTTCTTCTATTCCTTCTGCTTCACTTGCACTTGTCTTTCTTTCTTGACTTACTTGAACTACTGGAACACATTGAAGTTGTTTTACTGAAACATATGGCACAATTTGAAGTTTATTTTGTGTTTGAGAATTCTTCCCTTTTTTTGTGCAATCTTCCTGGTCATCTGAATCATATCCACAATATCTGGATGATCTAGTAGAGTCCTCATCAACTCTGATATTTGCACTCTCAACCATTTTTCTTGGTCTTCTATTATAGCACTAGTAGGCTTTGGTTTTAGTAGAGTAACCTAGAAAGATACCTTCATCGCTTCTTGCATAAAACTTTCCTATATCCTCATCTCTCTTGATATAACACTTGCTTCCAAAGATCTTGAAATATCTAAAAGTTGGCTTATAACCAAACCATAGTTCAAAAGGAGTCTTAATAGAATTACCATTGACATTTACCTGGTTCAAAGTGTACACAATAGTGCTTACAAATTCAATCCAATAGATGTGAGGCGCATTTACTTCTATCATCATTGTTCTATTAGCATCCAAAATTTTTATGTTCTTTCTCTTTGCAACTCCATTCTATTGAGGGGTTCAGGGAGAAGATAACTGTCTTCTGATTCCATGCTCTTCACAAAAGGAATTGAACTCCCTAGAGGTGAACTCACCACCTTTGTCTGACCTTAAGAATTTTATTTTCATGCCTTTCTCATTCTCTACCATATCTTTGAAACTTTTGAACTTCTCTAATGCTTAACGTTTTTCTCTTAAGAAAGCAACCCATATCATTCTAGAATAATCATCAATAAGCAACATAAAGTACCTTTCTCCATGAAGACTTTTGACTCTGGAGGGACCACATAGATCAATGTGCACTAGCTCTAGTAATCCATTTGTATGATGTTTTCTCTGAAAAGAAACTCTAGTCTATTTTCCCATTTGACATTCCTTGAAAATTGTGTTAGCAGGCTTCACTAGCTTAGGTAGATCTCTTACTGCTTGAGTGGAGCTTACTTTGACAATGTTATCAAAATTCACATGTCATAGCCTCCTATGCCATAACCAACTTTCATCTACATGATAAATTAAACAAATCTCACTAGCAGCATTCAGGTGAAAAATATTACCTTATGTATTTTTACCTAAAGCTATTACTTTTCCAGATCTTCCAAGTATCTTGCATCCTCCATCTTTGAACTAAAGATCATAACCCTTGTCCACCATCTGTCCAACACTCAACAAGTTGTGCTTCAAGACTTCAACATAAAGACCATCATTAGTGTTATGCTTACCACCAAGACAAATATATCCTCTACCATGAATCACACCAACATTTTTATCTCCAAATCTTACAACCCCACCACCATACTTCTCTAGACTTACAAATTTGCTTTTGTCACTAGTCATATGATTTGCACATTCGCTATCAATAACCCACTCATCCTTTTCTTCAATTCGAGCTGCAAGAGCTTTCTCAACTTTAGCAGATTCAATAGCCACCAAGCCATTTTCCTTGATAGCAAGGAACACCCATTCATCCTCATTTCCATTATCTTTATCAAACTCATCATTAGTCACTCCTTCTTTAGCATAGTAACATTTCTTTTGGAATCTAGATTTGTTAGGCTTAGATCTAGGAACTCTTTCAGGACACCTTGATGCAAAATGACCTATTTTACTGTAAGAAAAACATTTAATAGGAAAAATTCCTTTATACTTACCTTGTCCTCTGCCTTCTTTCTTCACAATCAGTGCTTCCAATTCTTCTACCTCTCTTTCTTCATCTTCAATATATTTCAATTCTTCATCATACTTGGATGAATTTCTAGAACACTCTCTCGGATCATATCTTTGCTTGTTTCTTCCAGATACAATAGCATTGAATGCAAATTTACCAAATTCACTCAACTCAAAGGCAACAAGTTTTCCAATCAGTGTATCTCTTGTCATATTTGTCAATGATCTAGTTTCTTCAATAGCATGAGCCTTTGCTTTGTAGGAGGGAGGCAATGATCTGAGAACTTTAGCTACAATTTCTTCCTCTTCTAGGGTACCACCAACACATCTAATACCCATCACTATTTCATTTAATCTTTGCAGAAAAGAAGAGATATTTTCATCTTCACCCATCTTTACATTTTCATACTTGCCTTTCAAACTTTGTGGCTTAGCCATATTCACATGTACATCTCCTTCATAAAAATTTTCTAGCTTCAACCAAATCTCATGAGCTATCTTCAGACCTATCACATTTTTCATCTTTGAATCTATTAGAGAACTTATCAAAGCTTCCATAGCCCTGACATTATTCTCACCCTCTTTAATCTCATCATCAGTGGAAGGACCATTCTAAGGAATAACATATAGATTATTTGCAATCTTACATAAAGTTTCTCCAATACACCTCAAATGACATTCCATCCTGGATTTCCAAAATGAGTAGTTTGTTCCATTGAATCTAGAACTGTCATTGTATGATGCCATCTCGGATCACCTCAAGATTTTAAAATTCATTAGAGGAACCTTCTTTGATACCAATTTTTGGAAAAACAAGGACAAACAACTGAGAGGTGAGGGGTGAATCAGCTGTCCCAGAATATTTAAACTTTTCAAATTTTACTTAACTTAACCTCAGATCTAATGAAGGAACAATAAACCATAAACAATTAACACATCAAAGAAATAGAGTACACCAAGATTTTTTTACATGGAAACACTGTTAGGGGACAAACCATGGTGGATGTTAGTACACAATATTATACCCTATTAAAAATATAATGAGAATAATAATGGGAATGCACATGCATTCAAGCACACTGCCTAGAGCTCACTGCTCAAATACAAGAGGGCTCACTTCCCAACAATACGCAGTAATTTGGATTAGATCCATAGGGTGTGAACTGAGAAAATAGATTCTACACAAGCCTGATTGTAGTTCTAGTTAAGCACATAAAACCTTCTTCACACTTCGCTCAAGCTTCTTCTAACTCTACTCTATAATCAAATGATTAGATCAATGTTTGTACACTTTCTCTTTCTCTAGATTTCCTTTTCTTTCTCACACACACTAACTTCATTCAAACAAATATTCTTATATATCCACAACATGAAATACATCAACTTAGTCAATCAGAAATATAAAACATATTTGGAATGTCGGCCCAAGTTTATAAATAAATTTTAATGCGAATCATACACTATCAGCTAATATTATGATGTGACCCAAAACAATATCCTCAAGCATGCCAAACATTCAAATTTTAATCTTCAAGGATCCGCAACACATTACAACCATCATGTCATCCAAGAACATGAAAACCTGAAGACACATGAGAAAAATCTTTAACCACGAACACACCAATCAACGTGAATGTACAAAAAAGATAAAGAATGATCTAGAAGCATCCACAAAAAACAAGAACTAACAAAGAAGCATCCACAACAACAAAAATTATTAGAATCACATAAAATTCAATCAGAAACCAAAAAAATACTATTAGAACACAACCATTCATAGCATGATCAAATCTTTATGTGGACCTCTGAAACTTCTGGTAGATGAACTAGATACCCTTAAAAATGAACCCTTTAGTCCACAACAACTGATCTTCAATGTACAAAACAAAACACCTTCATGACCTTCATTATTCCACTAGCAACCTACAACTCTTCTTTTTAACAATTTTCTCAATATCCTCGACATATACAACCTTCACTACAATAATGCTAGTAGTGTTGACATCAATGACAACCACAATAAAAAATACAACCACAACATCCAACAACTCTTTCCCTAGTTAATATGAGATGGGGCCTACTATGTGATATGAAAACTGAATCATTAAAGAGTCACGTGTCATTAAATTTAGTAATGAATTGTGTGATGTGTCACGTGTCTATATTTTATTGTATAGTGTAACAGTTCTAAGGTTCTTGTAATATGTACTTTGTGACTGGTTTTTTGTCATGGTTAGTGGATTTTTGGCCACACTAGTTATGTACTATGTACTTCAATCTTTAGCAATAGCTACTTAAATTAAAATTCTTTTCATGGCTCCATTCTTGTAAATCCCTTTTGCTTTGATCAATATAAAAATGTTAAATGTGGCTTTTAAAAGTAATAGTAATTATCAACATATAATTCTGATCATAAGTGAGAAAAATTTATTGTGACTTATTAGGACATTGATAATGATTAAGGTAAAACGAGACATTTAATTCTCTCTTTTCAATGCGTCAAAGTACTCTACCTTTCATTTATTCTATTGAAATTCTCAATTTGGTTGTGGTACTGGGCAGCGGCATAGATTAATGCCATATGAATAGCCAGAGTGATTGATTGGATAAATTTATATTGAAAACTGCACAATGTATTTTAGAATCATAGATGATGATGTTAATAATCTAGTGATTTTGACAATCGACAACTTGTGTGGTACTTCCAATTTTGACAATTGACAACTTGTGTGGCACTTCCAATTTTGACAATTGACAACTTGTCAGCTTGAGGTATAGTTTGCAACTTTGCATGTAGCTAGCTTGAGATACCAATTAAGTTGGTTTGGTTTATGCTAATTGCAATTATTACTTACTAATCAATAGTAGCTATACAAAACCTCACACGTGACATGTGTGAGTTGTACAAGGGACCAAGCTGTTAGTGGTACTTTTGACCCATAAATAAGGATAGTAAGAACAATTAAAGTCATTCATTTAATTATCATAAGGGTTTTCATTTTGTAGGGTTAATAACTTAATAAAGATTCAGGAAGAAGATGATGTGGTATTATTGGGGATGCTCTAAATTCTCCTACCCCCATTTATGTAGTTATAGAGTAAAAGACCAATTTCCTTCAAGTTCAAAATAGGTGGAATTGGAAAGAAGTTAATTTGGTTCACCTAACTTCTTAGACAAGTTTTGAACCAGGATGAGGATCTCTAATGGAGATAAGTGCTATCCTAGTGCATGAAAGTTGCAAGTAGAAGATGGGATCAGTTTTACTACCCCTCATCATCTGCATGGTTGCCCAGGAAATTCCCATGCATTTATTTTCAGTGCTCATCTTCTACATGGGAGTAATTTTACTACCCCTCATCATCTGCATGGATGGCCAGGAGAGTCCCTTGCATTTATTTTAAGACACCATGGCCTACCAGGCAAGCCCCATGTATTTATTTTTAGTGCTCATCTACTGCATGGGATAAATTTTAGAACCCCTCATCTTCTGCATGAGTCTAGTTCTGAGAGGGGCTAAGTACATTTTTTTTATATCTTTGTAGCTCCCATTTGCCCATTTCGATTGGGCCTCCTTTCCCCATGCATTTATTTTTAGAGACCATGGTTGACCCGACAAGTCCCATGTGTTTATTTTTCAGAGCTCATGGTTGACTTGGCAAGTTCCATTTATTTTCAGAGATACATGTATCACATTTTTGTTTTCAACTTTTCACTAGTGGTCCAACAGAAGTTTGGCGCTTGTGCTTACATTTGTATTTGTACTATGTAATAATGTGACATTGTAATTCAATTGTAATAAAATAAATGGTTGTGCTATTAATGTGACATTGTAATTCATTTTATTAAGTCCTTTCCAAGTTAAGTGCTATTAATGGTTGTGCAATGTGCTATTAATGTGACATTGTAATTCATTTTATTAAGGCCTTTGCAACGTTAAGTTTCTAACCCCTTGGCCTTGATGTCAATCCTAGCGCATTAAAGTTTAAAGGAAATTTAAAACAAATGTTTTATGTTTATTATTTATATCATAAATTACTCAATCGTTCGATGAACATTTGATGTATGGTTGTAGATGCATTCCAGAATGAAATGCACAAAGCAATAGGCTTGTGAACTAAAACCTTCAAAATAACCCTATAACCGTTAGATTAAAAAAGATCAATGTTTTAGAATTTGTTGTCAATGCAAGAGTAAATCATTAATGGCTTGTTTTAAATGTTTTTAGCCATGTGGCATGTACTACCTAATTGTGTACTGTGTAGTCCATAAGTAATGAGTAGATGTTTCAGTGTCATTCACTTTAATATTCAAAAAATAAGCACTTTCTATTGCTAAGTGATTTTATTTTGAAGTTAGAGGGTCAACACATGGGGAGATTTCAGTCTTCAGTTTGCTCATTGTAGTGCACCACCCTATTCTGGGTTCCATAGTTCCACTTCCAACAAAGCCATTCCAGTAACCTAGTTTTAAGTTTCAACCCAGTTTCAACTTCAAAAATCAAAATTCAAAATCTGGGTAAGTTAAAGAATTCCTGTGGCTATGTTTCATCGTTTGAAATTTCTTAAAATATTATTTTGTCAAACTTTGAAGTTTAGGTTTAGGGTTAAGAGGCTTAAGAATTAAGAAATATTAAGGACTAATAGGGAACTCATAAATTTCATGTTATTGATTGTATTAGCATTTCTACCACCATTAGTAGTGCCACTAGAGAAATGTCAGATAAAAAATACATTATGCAAAATTGCTTAAAACCTCAGGTTTCATTGATGAATACCATGATATTTATGATCATGAAACCTATGGTAGGTGTACCTCAGAACTTAGATTTTCATCTCAGAATAAGGCTTCAAATCAAATGCAAGTTAATAGTTTTAGTGCACTGTGGGTAAGTGGATTAGGGTGCATGATGTTACATGAGGTTTTCCCTTGCCCAAAATTTATCATGGTCTGTGCCCTAAATTATGATGATAATAAAAGAGAAATTGTTAATAAAGATACCAAAGGAGAATTTTTATCCATTAATGTAGAAGAACTTGGAAAAGTGTTGGCCTTGGGGTTTGCAATCAAAGAATTTGGAAATGTCCACATTGACCTAGAAAAGCTTGCTAGTGATTATGAAGCAGTGGATGAAAAGGAGAAAAATTCTTTCTTAAATAGAATAGTTCAGGATAGAAAAAAATTGAAAGGTGATCATAAGCCTCCTTATGATTTAAATATTTTTAAACCATGGGCTCAAGATAAAATTTCCATGCTAGCATTTTTTCTAGGATTGGATAGTAATTTGGAAGTGGGTGCAAGCCTCCTCGAAATGGTATATAATATCTATTATCATGTTCCACATTTCAAATATAATTTTATTGGGCACATTGTAGAATCCATGCATAAACAATTTTTAATGATTAAAGGAGGTTCTACCAAGAAATTTAGGTTCACAACCTACTTGTTGTATCTTTTTCTATTTAAATTTAGAGGAATGTTTCAGACCAACAAGCTTCAAATTCAACCTTATAGTAATGTTGAGGAAAAGAAAATGGCTCCACTTCCAGTATGTGAATGGACCACTATGATAAGGATGCATGATTCTCAAAAGAACTATAGTCATTTTGTAGACTACTATTTGGTTCCATTGCATCAAGAAATTACAAATACTCCAATGCCTAGATTTCCTATATCATGTAAAAACTACATTCAAGTAGGAAAATAAATACAATTGGCTGATTGGTACTTAATGGAAGAATATATTGTGCTAAGATTTTATGGATCGGAAGTACATCCATACAAACTTCCAATACATGTGACAAAAAGGGTTTTTGCTTGGGAATATGTAAGGTAGATGCAAAGTACTGATGAAAAACACTTTACCAGTCGGGGAAAGAACACCTTATTTCCTTATTTACCTTTTTCATGTGGAAGGATCATAGTCGAGAGAAAGGAATTTAGTGTGGCACATGATCTTTTGAATTTTTTTGATTTTGATGCTATCTATCACTAACATTATGATCCATGTGACACCATTAAATAAATGATTGTGCTCAATAAGAATGTTGGAAGTAGAATTCAACATCAAGGTAAACCCTTGCTTGAAAACTTGAGAAACAAGGATTCTTGGGATGAGGTCAAATTAGCAATGGAGAAAAGTGTTATTGAGAATGGTATTTCTTTTGAACAATTGTTAGTAAAAATTATGGCATTGCATCGAAAGACAATTAGGAGGTACAACAAATTTTATGAAAAAAGTCATAAACCATCTAGTAGAGTAAAAATGCCAAATTCTCTAGAGAAGGAAGTTACAGAAAAAAATTGGTCACAATAAAAATTTACTACCTTTTGGTCTATGAGGAAGGAGCTAGGTGATCCAAGAGCTCTTGTAGAGTATGGAGATAATGAAGAAGACCTTGAGTTTAGAAAATCATGGAATATAGAGCATCCAAATGAATGAGAAGATGAAGAAAGTGATGATGAATCTAATGATGATAGGGAAGAACAAAGCCATTTCAATTTCAAACTTGGTTTAAGTGAGGCCACAAAAGAAGCATTTACTACATGAGCAGCCATAGCTGAAAAATGGGTTATGAAGGTGGTCCTTTGGGGTCCCAAAGACAAGGCCCTTGGATGGTAATAGATGTAGAGAATAGAAAACTAGTTAATAAATTTTCCCTTGGGGATGGAGGCGAAAAAGTAGACCTAGGGTATATAGGTCAATTTGTGAGAGCTTCAAGTTCAAATCCTCATCCTCATGGTCAGACACAATCACAACTAGGACATGCCCATGGTGGAGGGCTTAGTGTAACTGGAATTTCCTTTAGTGGTGATGGTATGGGTAGTAGTACTAGTAGTGGTCAACATGTGCTACAACAAAAAATTACACACAAGAGGAAGAAAACACAATATACCACAAAAACACTAGGTGATCAAGGCATACATAAGAGGCAAAGGATTTTAACAAGTACACCTCCAAGTAACACTACCAATGGATCCACCACAAAGGAGGTATTTCTAGGCACTCCCTCAATTCCAATTAGTCTGGCTATGACATCATTAGCAACTACAATTACTCCTATTCCTTTTCCATTCAAGCATTCCATTGTTCATGCATGCTTGGGTTTTGATTACATTGAAGAGTTTAAAAAGAAATTAGAATTGAATAAAAAAGTGTATAAGAGTGAATTTTCACCCTAGGCACAATTCCCCTTTTTTACTTTATACACTTTAGAAAACAAAAGTCGGAGGCTTAAATTTACTTAATCCCATTGTTGGCAGTCCACGTGGAGCCTCTTTTGTGTGTCGGTGGAGGCGTTTCTATCAGGGACACCCACGCGACACACAAACATCTGTGTGGCACACTTACGTCCCTGGTAGATTCCTGTGGCTGAGCCAATAGAGGCATTACTCTTCCCATTGGAAACAAAGTTGTAATGCCCCCTTCAGCCAACTGACCCAAATATGGTCATTTTCTTCCTAATTCCTTCATATTCACTCTTTCAATTTGCATTCCAACTCTTGAACAAACTAAGCTTCCATACTGTCACTCTGACAAGCTCATTTTCACTCACTTCCAAGCATTCCAAGCATTCCATTGCATCAACATCACACCCCATCAACTAGGTAAAGAACATTTAGGACCACACCATTCATAGTAGAGGCTTGAGTTCCTCTCTTTTCTTCCCCAAGCAGCCTTGAGTTCTCTTGGTGGAGGTGGTAAGCTTCCCTCCCCTCTCCTCTATCATTTGGTGAGTAGCATAGTACTACATTGTAGTGTTTGACTTTTCATTACATTGCTTCTTTATCTCATTCTTTTGGCTATCTGTGGTGATGGAAACACCTAAATGGGGGTCTGGTTGAGGCAAGCCCCTATACAACCCCTCCAACATTTTCTCTCTTGATGTGTGTAGGTGGACATACTTTATGGAGCTAGCTAGTGAATAGGCTCTTCTACGAGATCATCTTCATCACCTTAGCATTGGTATATCTATTTTATCACCTCTATTTATATTTCTCTTATTTCATAATATTGTTTTGTTTTCTTAGAAGTTGTTAAGCTAGGCCGTTAGTCATTTTAACGAGTTCAACCTTGCCTCAGCTGTGTTCTGGCTGTATGAACTACAACACACTTTCAAGACGCCAGTGCACCACACTGTCGTCCAAAGTCTACACTGATGTCCTTGGGAAGAGAGCTCTTTGAGGTGCAGAGTTGGACCTAAAAATTGACTCACCTAGCCCCACCTTAATGTTGGTGTAATTAATATTTAATTACACTTTGTATAAGTTTACTTAAGCTTTATTTAATTCCTAAGTTATAGGTTCTTATCCTTATCTTATTGAGCTATCTTGTTGCTCAAGATAAGATTAGGGTTATGCATCTTTTCTTTTATAAAGCAAATCATTATCTTGTAATTATGAATTCTCGAATAATAATTATTTGCACATCTTGCAAATCTCTGCTTTTTTTGTTTTTCTCTTCTGTGGAAGGTCTTTTCTAGTTTGAAAATCTAATCTTGGTTTATAATATGGTATCAGAGCCTTGATTTGCAGCCCCTTCTCAGATTTTTGAGAATATCATTGCAGAGTTCGTTCGGGATTCCTTGAGGGTATCATGCCTTGAGCTCATTTATGAGGCATTTTGGATCAGATCGGGCTTCACCATTGGATTCAGAGTGCTAGAAAAAGTCAGGATTGGCTTTTATTTGTAGATTTTGGCCATCATTTGCCAGATCTATGAGGGTTTCAGGCTGGGAGATTTTTTTACAAGTTCTAGAGGTAGCCATTTTTTTTGGAGCAGCTTGGGCACAAACGAAGGTCACCATTGCGTTCGCATCAGCCAAAAACCCAAAGAATGCCTGTTGTTTTGTTGATTTTGGTGTAGTTGATCTGGGAGGCAAAAAAAATTTTCTGGCGGGCCGTGCGGCCTCCCCAACACGCATTTCGAGGCTCACAAATTGAAAGAAATGGCAAAAAAAATCAAAAATTGGCGTTGGTTTTTGTGCCTCCAGTGTTAATCTGGCACACCACCCGCTCGCCACCCAGCGGCCACCAGACGGCTACCCACTGGCCGCTTAGGCCAGCTACACCACCCAAAGGCCACTGACCTGTTTAGCCCTGCGGCCCCTTTCTGCCAACTGGAGATGATATGAAGGACCTGGCCCTCCGCTCAGCCCCCGCGAGCCATTCAGCTCCAACTCCGGTCGTATGGGGGACCGGGCGCTATGCGCCCAGCCCCCATCTGGACAACAAGCATAGCCCGCAATGCTATGGAGGACCAAGGGCTCAGCCGAAGCAATAGTCCACAGCCCCTGGTCGTGCACAGGACCAGGGGCTCATTTTTTTTAGCCCCTTGGGCGCCCTGTAGCCCTTATTGGGCATTCTAGAGCTGTTTTCACCAAATTAGGGGTATTTTTTGCATACGATCTCCATTTTTCACAAACAAGATACCGTTGGAAAGCTGATTCTAACGCCGATCTAGTAGTTTAGGTTTTTTTACCTGATTTTTCTCTAAATTTATTTTGCAGGCCTTTGAACTCAAATGTTGTTTTCACTCTGGAGGGTATATCTTTTGACTCGGTGATCCATTTTTTGTCATTCTTGTAGCATTGGAAAGCTGATTCAGTCCTCTACATAGATATGAGGTCTATTTTATTTTTATATTTATGCATGTTTAGTATGATCTCCTTTTACAATCGTTGGGTTATTGTAATAAATGAACTGAGATAAAGTTCCATCAAGGGGGTTTCTTGCATAATAAATCGGATTAGAGTGTAGTTTTCACTTTGATCTCCATATTCATCTTGATCTATTGGAAAATCGTATGGGTTATTTGGTTTCCTAGTTTCTTTTGGCCACATTTTTTCTATAGCTTGACACATATCGGATTCATCAGTTCACACTTCAGTTGAGAGATTATGTTTCTTGATCTGCATTGGTTCAGATCCTTCTTAGTTTGAGGGCCATGTTTTTATGGTTAATGTTCCAAATTATTTTTGGTACTCCTTCCCATGGAAGATTTTTAGTCACAATTTGGCATTGGCATTGAGATACATGGCTTCCAAATTCTGTCATCATCTCATCTACTGTTGCTTCACAGATTCTAGGGTTGTTCCAGTTTGTGAGTTTTCCAGTGTTCCGTGGCATCGGGTCTACTGTCACATTATCATGATTCCAGTTTTGGTTTCAATTGTAGACATAAGTATCTTTCCTTGCTTGTCAGACTGTGGTTCCAGTGTTACTCCACAGTGTTCTTCCAGTGCTTCTTTGCAACAGTCATCTCATTGTAGGGGGGTTTTGTCCCACTAGGTTTTCCTTCTCTACCTCATATTGCATTTGTACTTGGGTACCTGATTAGGCCTTGTTGCTAGGACCCATTCATGCTTTCTTGCATTCATCTTAGTTTTAGGTGCATACTTTGTTAGTCTCCCTAAGTTGCACTTATGGGGGGGTGTTGGTGTAATTAATATTTAATTACAGTTTCCATAAGTTTACTTAGGCTTTATTTAATTCCTAAGTTATAAGATCTTATCCTTATCTTATTGAGCTATCTTGTTGCTCAAGATAAGATTAGGGTTATGGATCTTTTCTTTTATAAAGAAAATAATTATCTTGTAATTATGAATTTTTGAATAATAATTATTTGCACATCTTCTTGCAAATCTCTGCTTTTTCTTTTTTTCTCTTCTGTGGAAGGCCTTTTCTAGTTTGCAAATCTGATCTTGATTTCTAACACTTAAAACTTGGGATTGATGAGTGGTCATAGTGTTCTATAATCCTCATCATTCTCATTCCCATATCCTAAACACTACACTTAGCTAAGGTAAGTTAGGGTAGCCTCTCATGTATTGACCCTCTGTGACTTAGGGTCTTACACGTGGTGGTCCCCCTCTCTTACATTTTTGGTGAACCTAATGTTAACTGACATCTATTCATCTGTCGGTGTTGAGGCTTCACTCAGTTGCTTCATGATGGTTGTGTTCTCAAGCATTGTGAAGGTTTATGAGCATCACAACCTAGTCCACAACTTCTGGGCATATCGTAAGGAGAAGTGTATGACACTCTCAATGGATAGAACAAATGTTTTGTTTGGCCTCTCTACAGGTCTCTTCTCTAGTCCTGCTATTAGTCTGGCTATGCAGGAGTAGGTGTCGAGGGGTGAGATAGGATTCGTTGATGAAACCAATCACATTCCCAATCCTCTTGTGTCCCCTGTACCATCATTGATGGATGAGCATGAGGTCATTCAAATCCCTGTTGAATATGTGTCCACCCTTACAAGGAGGTTCAGAAACCTTGAAAATCATTTGGAAAGAAATCTAAAAATGGCTAGGGCCGCTTAGGTTGTTAGTGAACTAAAACATATGATGGATAAAGACCGAATAGGGGTAGAGGTTCTAAGTAGTCTCTTCAGTATTATTGAAGCATGTGCCCCTTCTAGCAACTCTATTTTTGCACAAGGAGTCACCTTCGAAGAACACGAGAGATAACTAGGAGTATCAATGTCTCCCACCTTTGTCTACATGGCTGATGTGGTCCCTTCCATTAGTATCCCTTCCATACCTAATCAACTAGAAACTATCAAGGTGTATAAGGTCCCGTTGAGCTTTAGCTTTACCCCTTCTATCACCTTCGGTGGTGGAGGTCTTGGTAGAATATATAGAGGAGGCTTTGGTAGTGGTAGTGGATTTGGTAGCGAAGGTGGTGTTGGCAGAGGTCACAGTGATGGTTCTGATAGTGGCCCTACTGGTGGCGGTGGCTCTGGTAGTGGCTCTAGCGGAAGTCACACCGGTGGTGGTTGTAGAGGTGGAATCGGCGGTGGATCTGGAGGAGGTTCCTCTAGCCCTTTATCTTCTAACAACCCTATTCTGAACACTCTACTTCAGAATATGGGTAAGATATAGAGTCAGTTAGCGAGCCTTTCCCAAGCCTCTACCCAACCTATTTTCTAGCCTTTCTTTTTACATAGCCTATTTTTCAGTTGCCATCTTGAACACTCCCTTCCCTCAGGGAATGTAGATTCCTAAATTTGAGAAGTTTAGTGGTAAGGGGGATCTGCAAACATACGGTTTTGCCTTCAACACCCTTTGCACTAACTTCTTCCATCATGATGCCTTGATGGCTAAAATATTTCCTCAATCTCTCAAGGACACAACACTCAAGTGGTACTATTCCTTACCTAATAATTATATTTTCTCATTCGATCAACTTGTTAACCAATTCCTTAGACAGTTCCAAGAAAACATCAGGCCAAAGATGACCTTCTCGAATCTCGTCCGATGTAAGCAAGGAGATAATGAGAAGATTACTGATTTTATAGTGTGTTATCAAGCACTTGTTTCACAAATCTCATACCAACTACCCGATTCTGACATGTAGAAGGTGTTCATAGGGAACTTACAAAGGCCTTTGCAAGAGAAGTTTGCCCTTATGAAATATCCTTCTTTCATGCAAATGTGTGCAGCCTTACGAGAATACCAACAAGTGGTTGCTCAGTTCTAGGGATTTTCCTCATGCTTCCATTCTGAAGGGAAATCCATTGTATCAACCTCTGGGAAAGTAAAATTCATTGTGAATGTAGTAGCCACTGTTGATGATAATTGCAAAAGTTGTTGAAGGATAAGATCATAACTTTGCCACCCCCTAAGCCTGTTAAAGAAACCTATCCTAATTGGTATGATGGGAGCACTTATTTTTAGTACCATCATGTTAATGGACATGATACCAAATGTTGCGTGTGGTTGCATCATGAGATACATGACCACATTGAGGATAGTAGCATTCCTCTCTATGGGAACAAACAAAACACTAACAAATTAGTGGCGAAAGCTAATGATGAATTGTAGATATACACGTACCCATTTCTATCACATTTTTCCAACATGATTATCAATCCCACTGATTATGTTCCTCAACCCGAGGTCTATGTAAACATGGTCATGGTAACCTCTACTATTCCACTCACACCTAGTTCGCCGAATATTACATTTACAACACAAGATCTACCCTTAAACAACAAACCTTCACCTTTTTACATTCTCACTCGCATCAATGGTAACATTGTGATGGGAGTCCTAATAGACCCCATGAGTCATGTGAATGTTACTACTAAAGAAACATTAATATTGAACTCATTGAAAAAAGAAAAGTATGGAGAAACAAAATCTACCATTCATACCCATGATGGTATGAGTCTTAAACCTTATGGCTCAATCACTTTGTCCATCTTGGATGGACCTAGGACTGTTGACATGGTCTTTGACATTATCCCAAAGTCATACCTATTTAGAGTGAAGTTAGGCATTCCTTGGTTGGCTTCCATGAATGGGATTGCATCTATTATTCATCAGTGTTTAAAGTTTTCCCACGAGGGTGTCATGCATGTAGTGCATGATACCGGATATTAGCCTTTTGTATCTCATGGTGGATATTCGCTAAATCACTTTTGGCCCTCCCTGGTTGGTCTGCTTCCTCCAAGAATGGACCCACTCTACAAGAACTATGTGAAGTACAAAACTGGGGGAAAAGGGGATCCAAAGCTAACCCTTCTTGTAATAGAAAATTTGGTTGCCTCCTCTTCTTGAGATGAGAAGAAGGAGCCCACGCTTATAACTACTCTTTCTCCAAGAGAGAAGGAGAATTCCACATCCACCCCTTCTCCTACCTGCAAAGGAAAAGAGAAGGTTACACCATCTACTCCCTCTTCCCTAGAAAAAGAGGAGAAGCCCATAACAACTCCGTCTCCTCCTCGTAAAGGTAAAGAGAAAATGACCTTTTCCCAGGCTGCCCCATCCTATCCCCTTTCTTGGGAAGAGTACTAGATGAGAAATCCCAGTGTCTATCCTCTTAGTGTGATGATTCCTCCTTAGCATAGGCCGAAGATTAGAATCGCGGACCTTCCTATTGAATATCCAAGACCATGTTACTACTTATATGGAAAAAAGAAAGGTTCTCATAGAGAATTCGATCCACAGTGTCCTATTGATCCTACACCTAAGGTAGTGAGAAAAAAGAGGCCCGTTGTCGAGGCTCTCAAATTGACTCCTCCTGTCACTCCTTATCCTACTCCCCCTACTCCTGTACAGGAACCCATCCTTCCACCCGAAACGGTCATAGTGGACATTCCTATGGTGCAACAGGAACCTCTCGTCCCTTCGCAAGCTTTGATCTCTAACTAAAAGAGCCATAGAAATTGCCTTGCATGTGAGAACAAGTGTTGGTGAAAGGATCTCCTAGCTGAGCAGGCCATCTCATAGTAGGAGGAAGAAATGGCTGCTCTTGTTTTAGGACCTCCTATCGTGTTTCCTTCCTCCCTTCCTACTATTTCTCTTCAACCTGATTCACTCTCAACTTATGTTGCAAGCACAAATGTGCCTAACCCTAAATGGTTATAGGTGTTTATCACTCCTTCAGTGGAGTCACCTTTGTTGATGTCTTCCTTAGATATTTAGCCCTTCCCTAAGCCAATGTAAATGGTTAACACTTTAGTCGTGTCTGATGCAGTTCTATCCTCAGCTTCCTCTGCACCCCTAGCTTCATTTGTGGGGATTTCATCTCCTCCCATGAAGAAAGACGAAAAGGTTGGTCCTTCCAACAAAGAAGGATGTAAGAGGATTCCACCTTCTTCACAAGGTGGCCCCATGATGACTTGTTATGTCCTTGTGATAGAACTAGTCCTGGCTTCCCCTAAGTTCGTCACTACTCCCAAGTCATTCAGTGAGCTTAATGGTGAATCTTAGGCATATCCTATGCCATGCACTGAGGATAAGCACGATGCTCCTGCAAGATGCATGTTTAATTCTATGGATGAAGTCTTGACCCTGTCGGTGATCTTGGAAAAATCGCTAACTTTGACTCCATAGGAGCTCGGCGGAGAGGACCTTGAGGGGCCCTCTTCCTTGGTGCTAGTTGTGGGAGGGTTCAACACCCCTCCTCTTAACATTCCACCCTTGCAAGCTCATCCTCCTTCCCCTTATGAGGATCTAGATTGGGAAGTAGACGACCTCTTGGACGATCAGTGTTAGGAGGAGGTCCCCTTTTCTTGATCTTGTGTGTGTGTGTGTTTTGTGATGTGTTCCCCCATACTCATGCTATGTGTGCCTAGATGACCCTTGTCACCCTTGTTGGTGCTTAGATATAGGCATGGTTTTTATGTCGTAAACCTTCTTCTATTTGTAACATCACTCTTCCATGTTTGTGATTGACTTTCAATAAATTGGGGATGATGCAAAGCATTGGGAGCATTTAGGCTTCCCTTCCATGTTGACCCAATTTTTTATTTTTACTTTTCTTTCCATGCATTCTTCCTAATCTGGTTGGGGATTGATGATATTTCACCTTGCATTGTGGTTACCTACTATTATATGAGCTTGGACAGATCTGACCCCACTAAACCAAATCCCCCTGTGTCCTTTGTTTATATTTTCTTTTTTTCTCTCCCTTTATCTTTCTCTCTTTGCTTGAGTTGTCCCTCCTATGTGTGACAATGTTCTCCTCTTTAACACTTCGATTTTCAAAAAATTAATTTGTTGCCAACGGATCTTTTCTTGAAAGTCTTCACAAAAATGTTTTCCTTAGAATTGCATTCTCAACTTGGAACCCTAATGAAACATGTTTCCTTCATCATGGATTCATAAAGAAAGGACTTGAAGACATTCCTCTAAAGTGGGAACTACTTTGATTTCCCCTCGCATGGGGGCATGACCTTCCTTTAGAATTCCTTGATGATGAATCACTCTAAGGTGAACAGTTGCTTTTGAATTGTGTGTCCCTTGAGTGGACCCCCTTTCTTCTTCATGGTGGGTTCCCTAGGGACCCTTTCTTTAAAAGCCTTTATAACAAATTGACTTTTTCACGTTTATCCTAGGGGTAGCCCGACTAGGCTCATTCCATTTTCCCTTTCGCATCTAGCTCAGGGGTAGCTTGACTAGACCTTACTTTTCAAATAGCGCGTCCCTTGAGTGGACCCTTCTCCTTTTGAAGGGTTCTTGAGGGACCCCTTTGAAAGATTTTTAGTCTGCGTGACCAACTGCTTTAGACACATTCTATCTATGGGTAGACATGTTGTCACTTTAGACACATTCTATCTATAGGTAGACATGTTTCTGCTTTAGACATGATCTATATGCGGGTAGACTTGTCACCACTTTAGACATGTTCTATCTATGGGTAGACGTATTGCCACTTTAGACATGTTCTATCTATGGGTAGACATGTCACCACTTGCTAACTTTGTGGATTTCACTTCCTCAATGCGAGAGATCTTGGGGGTTGCCTCCTTGCATGTTCGTGGGCCTATAAGATGCTTTGTTCCAACTTCATAGTTATGAGCAACTATGGAGTCCTTCACATCTCTTGCACCTTTGGGTATTCCAGATTGAGTACTACTTCCTCGATGGTTCAGGTATACTTTTCTAACCCTACTCTCTTCTCGATCTACTTTACCACACATTCATTAGTACTCATGCTTACTAAAGTGGGGGAAAAATGTATAAGAATGAATTTTCACCCTAGGCGCAATTTCCCTTTTTTTCCTTAATACACTTTAGAAAACCAAAGTTAGAGGCTTGAATTTACTTAAGTCCACTATTGGCAGTCCACGTGGAGCCTCTTTTGTGTGACAGTGGAGGCGTTTTGGTCGAGGATGCCCACACGATACACTTATGTCCCAGGCGGATTCCTGTGGTTGAGACATCAAAGGCATTACTCTTCCCATTACTAGTGAAGTTGTAACGCCTCCTTCAGTCAATCAACCCAAATATGGTTGTTTTGTTCCTCATTCCTTCATATTCACTCTTTCAATTTTCATTCCAACTCTTTAATAGACTAAGCTTCCATCCTCTCACTCTCACAAGCTCATTTTCACTCACTTCCAAGCATCCCAAGCATTCCATTGCAGCAACATCACACCCCATCAACTCGGTAGAGAACATTTGGGACCATGCCATTTGTAGTAGATGCTTGTGTTCCTCTCTTTTCTCCCCCAAGGAGCCTTGAGTGCTCTTGGTGGAGGTGGTAAACTTCTCTCTCCTCTCCTCTATCATTTGGTGAGTAGCATATTACTACATTGTATTGTTTGTGTTTTCATTACATTACTTCTTTATCTCATTCTTTTGGCTATCTGTGGTGGTGGAAACACCTAAATGGGGGTGTGACTAAGGAAGGCCCCTATATATCCCCCCAACATTTTCTCTCTTACTATGTGTAGGTGGATGCACTTTGTGGAGCTAGTTGGTGAATAGGCTCTTCTATGAGATCATCTTCATCACCTTAGCATTGATATATCTACTTTATCACCTCTGCTTATATTTCTTTTATTTCATAATATTTCTTTGTTCTCTTAGAAGTTGTTAAGCTAGGACGTTAGTCATTTTAACAAGTTCAACCTCGCCTCAACTGCGTTCTAACTATATGGACTACAACACACTTTCAAGATGCCAACGCACTGTGCCGTCATCCATAGTCTGTGTTGACATCCTCAGGCATAAGCTCCCTGAGGTGTAGATTTGGACCTAAAAACTAACTCTCCTAGCCCCACCTTAAAACTTGGTATTGATGAGTGGTCACAGGGTTCTATAATCCTCATCATTCTCATCCCCATATCCTAAACACTACACTTAGTTGAGGTAAGTTAGGGCAACCTATCGTGTCTTGACCCTCTGTGACCTAGGGTCTCACATGCAGTGGTCCCCTTCTCTTACAAAAAGAAAAGAAGAAACTGATGGAGAGTGTGTCTGCTCTAACTTCAGAGCCTACAACAACCATGGTATTACCCACATTTGACACAAGTAAAGAAATCATGGAGTACACAATTCTTGCTCCCACAGTTCAAAATAAACCAGCAAATCAGATGGCTCCATCTGAATTCGGGGTAAAGAATTTTCAATTGGATTTTTTTGGACTTAGAAATACTAACAAAATTAATGTATCAAAGAAGAATAATGAATTGGTGTACACATCATTGCTAAAGAAAGATAGAGAGAAAAAAAGGTTGTAGACTCAAATTGAAAAGTTATAGGAAGACCTAGCAAATGAGAAAGCAAAGAGGAAATTAGTAGATAGCAAGAGGAATGAATTAGAAAAAATAATTAAATTTTTTTCCTCTACATCAACAAGCAAAGAGGATAAGCAGAATGAGACAATAGTGAATGAACTGAAGCAAAGGCTAGATGAGAGCAACAAGAAATATGATGAGAAAAAATCCACTTCAGAAAAATTATGAATAAGCATTACAAATGGAAATGCATAGTGGGAACAAAAATTGGAGGGGAGAAAAAGAAATGAAAGATTGGAGGCAAAGCTAATGGAAGCAAAAAATGAAATTAATTCTTGTCAAAATAAGTTATCTACATTTTATAGAGAAACAATGAGGCATACGAAACAAAAGGTATGGGATGAAATAATGTAGGGGATTGATCATTTGTGTGACATGTTTCAATTGATTGATGCTATCAGACAACATCATAGTAAGCTTGTTAGAAGATTAATCTTTACTTGGTAATGATTATTCTTTAATTGTAATTATTTATTAACTTGTGGGAATATTCCAAAGGAATCCCTACATGTCTTTTGTATTTTTTTGTAATCTCACACATGTGTGAGGATGACTTATTTTTAATTCCTTTATTAAGGAATATTTGTAACCACCTCCTTCAGAGGTGGCACTTTGCACACACATAGATGAATGGTGGCATTCATTGAGTTGGGAGTTACATTCTAACTCCTCTTCTCACCTCTATTTATTGAGGTGCCTCTCCTCTCATTCTTCAAGATTCAAGCAAGCAAGCTAAGGTTGAAGCTCTCTCTCTCTCTCTCTCTCTCTCTCTCTCTCTCTCTCTCTCTCTCTTTGTATTATTCTTTAGGAATTTTTCCTCCATTCATAATATTGGGGTTTTTTCTTGTTTTTTCCCCTTAATAAATTCTTGTGTATCTCTTGCTTTGGTGGTGCTTGGTTTTGCTACTTCAATCTATTTGGTAATATCTTTCCTTCAAACAATTTCTTATTTATTAGTTCTTTCCATTGCTCTTTTCTATTTCCTTTCAAAGCTCAACAAATATTTAATGGACAACAAAAATGTCCTGGCATTAGAGAAATCAGCAAATCAAATGCAACAAATAGTCTACAAAGTCAGTGAAAATGTTTTGAAATCAAAAGGGATTAATAATTGGCTTGCTACATTAATGGCATTGTCATATGTCATTACAAAGTGTTTTAGAATGCGTGAAACAAAGGAATATTTGTATTTGGCTATAGAAAAGATGAAGAAGGTGGATGAAAATGTAAGGAACTTCATAGAGCTTGGTTTGCTAGAGGCTTTTGACACAAATGAGCGATTCGTTGGAAAGATTTATTTTAGAAAGAAGATAGAGGATGCAAGGAAGATTGATTTGGACCAGTTTCCTCAAAACCTAGATGTGGTGACCTATTTGGATTCCATCAAACCATTTGTTATGAAATAACTTGCACAATAGAAGAATATGATATGAAATATGCTGCAAATACTTGATAATAATTGAGAATAATAGGCCACTTCGAGGGGGAAAACCTCCAAATATCTCTAATGAGAACACACTTCACACTTGATGATGAAATAAGACTCACAACCTCCTATATATACCTATTTATGCCAAGGATATCACCTAGGCTGACTTAGACACACCTATATCAGACTTAGGCCAACCTAAACAACTAAATAACAATATACTAATGATAATATGACTTAATAGAGAGTTAAGATAGCCACAAGCTGACTATTCATAACCCGATGTACAATAATAAAGGGTGTAGCATGCCTTCCTTCTTCAACGAAGCATTGTCCTCAATGCTAATCAAGTTTGGAAACTTTTGAATGAACTCCTCGTCTTCCCATGTGGCATCTTCAACTGGTAACTTCTTCCATTGGATGAGATACTCAGTGATAGTTCTATTCCTCAGCTTCTTTGTGCATGTTTGACAATGCACTCTGGTTCCAAAATGATTCTCCCTTCTTCATCCAGCTGGAAGTGTTGTTTGAGTGGGAATATTATTCCCAATTACCTTCTTCAAACAAGAAACATGAAAAACTAGATGTATCTTTGTTGTTGGTGGCAACTCAAGCTTGTAGGCAACACTACCGATCTTCTGCATGATTTGGTATGGACCATAATACTTTGGAGACAACTTATTATTCTTTCTTTTCTGCTTTAGTGAGATTTTCTTATAAGGTTGCAATCACAAGAAGAACCAATCCCCAACTTCAAAACTTCTTTCACTATGATATTGATCTGCTTTGTTTCATTTGATTTTGTGCCATAAATTCTCCTTGAGTCCTAAAAGTACTTGTTGTTGATGAAGCAAGTGGTCTTCTACTGCCTAAACTCTTGGGGACACCTTAATTGATGATGTGATGGAAGGAGGATGATATCCATAAAGTGCCAAAAATGGAGACATTTTTGATGAGCTATGAAAAGAAGTGTTATACCACCATTCCGCAAGTGGTAGCCAATCTACCCACTGAGACTATTTCTCTGAAGTGAAACAATGTAGATATCCTTCCAAACACTTATTAACAACCTCCGTTTGCCCATCTGATTGAGGGTGGTATGAAGAGCTAAGAGCCAATTGAGTACCCAAACATGAGAATAAAACTTTCCAAAAGTGACTAGTGAAGATAGGATCATGATTGTGATCAAGGGAAAATTCCAAATTTTGTTAAAGGGGTTAGCACAATAACATTAAAATTCTAATGAAATAACAAAGCACAAAGGAAATAATGTGAAGACAAAAGGGACAATGTTACCCTAAGTCTCCACCTTCCATGATTGATCTTTGTTACACCTCCTAGCTTGCAGTAAATAAAAATGCCCTTAGATTTATGTGAGCAACTATGCCTAAAGACTAAGCCCTATGCAAGTGTTGAAGGATTTGCAGAAAATAAAATAACCCTACAATGGATTAGAATGACTATGACTGTAAAAATTATAACCCTAAGTTGACAGAAAATAGACATAGACTAGAGGTCAAGAAATCAAAAGACCAAGAGACCAGCAAATGAGATCAAAATTGCCCCTTTATGAAAACTGCAATTTTGAACGTGTGGCTAGGATGAAAAGATGACAAGAACCCTAGGATTAATGATCAAGATTAAATGCTACTGTGCATTAGGGTTAGGTCAAAATTAGGGCAAAAGGTAAGAATGAAGGGCCAAGATTGAATTATAAGATAATTCAATCAAGGGTCGAATTTAAATGAGATATCAAAAGTCAAGAATTAATTTGGAAGATAAGGCTGGCACAGACAAAGAGGTTGCTGGAGAAATTAAATAATAAGATTTATTTACTCCAGGTGACTAGTAAATAATTAAATAATAGAGATATTATTTAATTATGGAGGAATGTGACAAAAGAATTGTTTTGAATTAAATAATGATTTAATTCAAAACCCAAGAGAATTGACTAAATTAAATAAATCCAATTTATTTAATTTCAATGAGAGAAAAAGCTAGTGAATATTTAAATAATTAGAGTAATTATTTAATTATAGTGGAAAGTGGACAAAATTAAATAAATAAGAATTTTTTAATTTTTAGAAGGGGGACTTAATTAGTGACGTAATTAAATAAATAAGATTTATTTAATTAATCAAGAAGACATAAATGACAAAGGAAATTAAATAAATTAGGAAATTTATTTAATTAAAGGAAGACTTAGATAATTAATGATGTATTAGATAAATAAATAATATTTATTTATTTAATAATCAAGGAGGAACAAATGACATGAATTAATTAAATAATTATGAATTATTTAATCAATAGTCGAATGTGGACCAAGGACATAATTAGATAACTTAATTATGCTAGGACGAAAGTGGTAAAAATGAAGCTTGCAGGCCTAGGTCATTTTTAGGTGTCTACAATGATCACTAACAATAACTTTAGGTGTACCATGTAGCTTTTGGATATTCTCCAAAAAGCTTTATGCCACTTGACTTGCTGTAAAGGATGTGCTTAATGCAATGAAATGTGCATATTTAGTGAGCCGATCAACTACCACCATGATGACATTATGACCTTTAGATTTGGGAAGCCCTATGATGAAGTCCATGGATACCTCTTCCCAACGCTGGCTAGGAATAGATAAGGGTTGCAAGAGACCTGGTGTCTTAATTGTCTCCCCTTTATGCCTTTGACACACCAAACATTCAGCCACAAATTTTTGAACATCACCCTTTAGCCCCTCCCAAAAGAAATCTTGCTTGACTCGATGATATGCCTTCAAAAATCCTAAATGACCACCCACTGGAGACTCATGCAACTTTGTGAGAATTTTGATTTTAAGGTTGGAATTCTTGCAGAGATATAAACGCTCTTTATACCAAAGAGTATCTCCCTTCCAACAAAACTTATCTAAACTACTAGGATCACTTTTTAATTGCTTGATGAGATTACTTGTCGCAACATCATTTTGCCACTCTGCTTTGGCTTCCTCCACCCAATTTGCTTGTAATATCAAAAGGGAACACAATAAGGCTTCATCTTTCTCATCCTTCCTTGACAGTGCATCTGCAACAATATTTTCTTTCCCTTTCTTATATACAATCTCAAGGTCATATCCTAACATCTTAGTGACCCATTTTTGTTGCTCTTCAGAAGATAGTCGTTGTTCCAAAAAATATTTTAGGCTATCATGATCTGTCTTAACCTTGAAATGTCTACCCAATAGATAAGGCCACCATTGTTTCACTGCATGGAGTATTGCTAGCATTTCCTTCTCATAAATAGGTTTTAGTTGATTCTTACCTTTTAATTGACGACTCTGAAAAGCAATTGGTCGACCTTCTTGCATGAGCACTGCTCCTATCCCATTTCCAGAAGCATCATATTCCACAATGAATTCCTTGGTGAAGTTAGGAGTGGCAAGTACTGGAGTTGTACACATAACCTCCTTCAATCTCTCAAATGTTGTATTGACAGACTCGTTCCAATGAAAATAATCCTTCTTCAATAGAGTGGTGAGAGGTGCTGCTATACTACCATAATTCTTCACAAATCTACTATAGTACCCTGTCAATCCCAAGAATCCTCTCAATTTCTTAATGGTTTTTGGAATAGGCCATTCCATGATAGCCTTAATTTTGTTAGGGTCCACTTTTACTCCTTCATGTGAAACTATGTGTCCCAAATACTCCACCTCTGTAAGACCAAAAGCACACTTGGATGGCTTAGCATAGATTTTATGATCTTCAAGTATTTGTAATGCTTGGTCCACATGTTGCAAATGTTCTTCCCAAGTCTTGCTATAAATCAATATATCATCAAAGAATACTAACACAAACTTTCTCAAGAACTTCTTAAAAATGGAATTCATCAAACTTTGGAATGTAGATGGTGCATTGGTAAGACCAAATGGCATCACCAAAAATTCATAATGACCCTCATGAGTCTGAAATGTTTTCTTACAAATATCTTCCTCCTTAATCTGAATTTGGTGATAACCAGATCTAAGATCTAACTTGGTAAAAAACATAGCTCCATTTAATTCATCTAGAAAATCATCAATGACTGGAATTCAAAACTTATCTTTAATGGTGTACATGTTGAGCACTCTATAATCTGGACACATGCACCAAGTATCATCCTTCTTACGTACCGTCACCACAGGCGAGGAGTAAGCACTTTGGCTATGCCTAATGATTCTTGCCTCTAGCATTTCTTCAACAATCTTTTCTAGCTCACTCTTTTGTATGTGTGGATACCTGTAAGGCCTGATGTTCGGTGGTTGGCTCCCTGGGACTAACTGTATGGCATGATCATGATCCCTCTTAGGAGGAGGTCCTTTAGGCATATCTCCAAGAACAACTGAGTGATGATCAATTATAGCTTGCAAATCTAGATGAGTAGGAGTATTAGATTGAGAGACTTCTAGTGAACATAGTTGGGCCACAAATCCATCCACTCCTTTCTTAAGCAACTTTTGTATTTGATGAGTGCTTACCATTTGTGGAGATTTTTCCTTCAACCCCCTTAGCTCTACTAGCCTTCCTTCCAATTGAAATCTCCTGAATAGTTCTTGGAAGTTCATCTCAATTGTTCCTAATGTAGTAAGCCATTGTACTCCCAAAACAATAACTGTTGCACCCATGGATATCGCATACATTGGGGTATCAAGTTGATAATATCCCATGGATAATTTAATGCTATGACACTTCCCTAAACAACTAAATGTACCACCATCTACAATCAAAACTTGAAACTCTGGAGCTGGATATATGAAACAATTTAGACGAGTAGCTAACTTTTTGTTGATGAAATTATGAGTACTACCTAAGTCGATCAACACTGTTACCTTCTGCTTCTTTAGGAACCCCACTACCTTGAGGGTTTGTGGAGCGCTGAAACCTGAGAGTTCATGATAGGAAATGATTGGTTGAGAATCATGTGATTCCTCATTTGACTCCCTTTCATCTTCTAGTATGGGTTCCTCCTCTTCTTCCTCGTTGGGACCTTCAATATAAAACAATTTCTTTTCACTACATTTATGTCCTCGACTGTATTTGCTATCACAATTGAAACACAAGCCTTTTGCTATTTTCTCCTCAATTTGTTGTGGAGTCAACTTAGTAGGTTGTGTTGAATATCCTTTCTCTCTTGTCACATTAGCCCCTTGCTTCTTAGGAATCAAATACTTCTCTCCTCTACCCTGCGTGCTAAGATAAAACTCATTTATGGAACTAGGGCTAAACATGTGTACCTCATGTTGAATGTGATCCTTGAGACCACCCAAGAATAAGTCATTCAAGTTTTCCTCCGTAATTGTATCCACCCTTAAGGATAGATTTTGGAATTGCTGAATATAATCCTTAACTGATCATGTTTGTTAAAGTTTAGCTAGCTGGCTGAAGAAGTTGTCTATGATGCTATTGCTATATTGTGCTTGGAGTTCCTCTGTAAAAATTGACCATGAGACGGTGAGCCCCTTTTTACTTTGATGAGTGCAAAGCCAATGATACCAAATGAATTGATCTGGTTCTAGATATAAGGAAGCCATCGTGACCTTTTGTCCATTTGGGATTTGGTGTACTTCAAAAAAATTCTCCATTTGGTTTATCCATGTTAGAGGATCCTTACCATCGAACTTGTGCATATCCACCTTTGGAAATAAATTCCTAGATCCCATAGGAGTACTAAAGCTTGTGTCAGTAGTAGCTGACCTAAAATTTTCACCTTGGCCGCTTGAGAACTCCTTTCTTGATTCAGCCATGTAGGTGCTTAACATGTTTTGTATGTTCGATATATCTCCTCTTAGGTCACACATATCCATCTTAATTGAGTAAATGTCTTCCTTGACCTTATTTATTTCCTCATTATGAGTAATATCCTCTATTGTTTCACCATCCTTATCAGGAGTCTTCCTTGGAGTGACATTCTTTTTACCCCTTGTTCCAGACCCCAGCATGATGGAAACCACTAATGTTCAAATAAATCACACAAATGAAACTTAAATTCTCTCAAATTTTTATTGTAATCTCCTTTATTATTTCTTCAAAAACCTAATAAAAATTAGACTCCAATTCAACAAGATGTGCGAGATATGTAGATTCCAAAAAAATAGTGTAGAAACCCTAATTCTGCAATAATTCACTTAATTCTACTCCAATTCTTCTAAAATATGTATTGTATCTTCTTCAATATGTTCTTCAAAAACCTTTTAAAAATTAGAAAAAAATTCACCAAAATCTGAAAGATATGCTCTTCCCACAATCGCCTCTAAAATTGAGAAAAACCTTGCATCTATGGTGCCAAGATCATGCTCTGATACCACTTGTTATGAAATAACTTGCACAATAGAAGAATATGATATGAAATATGCTGCAAATAATTGATAATAACTGAGAATAATAGGCCACTTTGAGGGGGAAAACCTCCAAATATCTCTAATGAGAACACACTTCACACTTTATGATGAAATAAGACTCACAACCTCCTATATATACCTATTTATGCCAAGGATATCACCTAGGCCGACTTAGACACACCTATATAAGACTTAGACCAACCTAAACAACTAAATAACAATATACTAATGATAATATGACTTAATAGAGAGTTAAGATAGCCACAAGTCGACTATTCATAACCCGATGTACAATAATATTAAGGGCGTAGCACCATTGCTAACCCTGAATGAAAAATTGACTAAAGAATCCAAGATAGGTTCCAATTTGAATCATGAATTATTAACAAATATTCAATTCAAACAACATCAGTTAGAATAAATGACAATTCCAACACCTGAAGAGTGGAAGTTGCTATAAAAGGTGATGCAGTGATTTAATTTTTGATAATATGAGTTTCCAAGTTCCAAGTTAGCTCTATGCAGAGTTGTCTTTGAGAAATATTTTGCATTGCCAATGCCTCTATGTATTCCTTCATGTGATAATAAATTTAAAATCTCAAATTTAGGCTTCAACAATGTGTTGATGTTCAATTATCCATATTATTAATTATATCATTTGAAGAAAAAGTCTGGTAGTGGTTTCAACTTCTTGATACACTTAAAACGATTATTGATGTTCATTGTTGTATATGCTACTAATACTATTGTTAATATGCTATTAATCTAATAAGCATTGAGTTGAGTGATGAATCGCTGAGTACATTCTCAAGTTTTACTTTTAATACAATTAAAATATGAACTATAAAGTGATTTTAATTCTAGGCATCCATAATCTTAGTAAAATTGCATTATAATTCACACATCAATAATCAATCTCCATGACTAATTAGTAGATCCACTAAAAATTTATATGAATTCATGCTTTAATCAAGGTACTTTAACTAGTTCATTAAACCAGAGCCAAAATTAAAGCATACCAAAATTAAAGCATACATCAATGCATAGTATTCATGTCAAAGAAGATTAATGAAAGATAATTCATCATATTTCATTAATACTTCATGTAAAATGTTATAGATAGAGAGATGATATAGATAAACTCAAAATAAGGGAGCAAAACCAACTTAGTCACTATTCCTCCAAGTTTTATAACCTTGTCGTGGAGTTCTAAATTTTCATAACTTCTCAATTCCCTGACTTGGTTCACTTTGTTGAGAAACTGAGCTGCAAGTCTTTTAAACCTAACCTTTGAGTTTGAGTTATGGTGTGTGGATTTATTCTGCTTTTGCTGAGTAGTTTGTCATGGATTATCTATTATTGGAATTGGAATGTTGGATTTTTGGTTAGTTTAATTGTTGTGGTTACTATCACTCAAAGTCGCGGTTTTGGTGCTTTTCCTAACCTTAGTCACTAGTGCTCAAATTTTTATAACCTTGTCGCAAAGCTCTAAATTTTCATAAATTCCCAATTCCATGACTCGGTTGATGGTTCAATTTTTTGAGTTGCAAGTATTTCTTGGTCATCTTTCTAGTTGGTGAATCGGAGGTTTCAAATTTTTTGAAGCTTTAGACTTTGGTTCTAAGGTTCCAAGTTTCAGCGACCACGCGACATTATAGATTTATCTTTCCTTAACCTTTCAAAGGTGTCATTATCTGACACCTCATTGAATTCTATGTATGGACTAATATAAAATATAAAATATCACAATTTCATTGAATACAACATAAAATATCATCAACTACAGTTTGACTTTGGAATATGATTCATGAAGTGCAATGTCACAATTTCATTGAATACAATATAAAATATCATCAACTATAGAATGGAACAATGGAAATTGATCCTGGGATCCATGAAGTGTAGTATAAATACCTAAAAGCTGCTAATTCTCTTCCATTTCCCAAATGGACTCGGGGTCCTCAAACTGACATTCATCATCAGATAAAGTAAAAGAGTCATCTTGAATTTGATTCCAAGTCTGCTCTTCATTTTCTTCGGCCTATGTCTCAAATTCAACATTGATTGTGTGATTTGTGTCAATTTGAACTGTTCAAGTCACACTAGCACTACCATCAGTACCAACATTTGGAATTGGAGTGTTGCACAACCCGGTCCTTCTTCTTTCACATGTGGACCTCCAAATTGCGAGTGCCCTTTCAAAAGGAAAATTAAAGACATTATACATAGTTCCTTTCAACCTCAAGCAATTTTCCAAATTCTTGTCTAGTTTGTTTCTTAGCTTTGATTTCAAAAACCCTGATGTACTAAAAAATATCTCATCCTCCACTGATCCCAATATCATTGTTTGACATAAATCAACAAGTTTGAAATATTCTAATATCGAACCATGCAATATTTCACTCTAACCTAAGTTTGTCCAAACCTTTTTTATTGATCCTAGTTCAAAGACCTTCTCCTTTCCCATGGATTTATATTGGTCCCTCATAGCTACTAAAAATCTCCCAGATTGTTTTCTAAGCTTAGCTTCATTTAAAATTCCTTCTACTTTCTGCTCATCACATGTTATACTTTTTGAAAATTGTTCGATCAAGATTTTTACTTGATCATGAAATTTTTTTGGGTTCTCTCAGTTTGACCAAATTTGAGGATGCACAATACCCATGGCTTCAATTATTTTATGTTGAGGGAATCTTTCATGAATCTCTGAGGAAAGAGATATTTTTCAATTTCCTTCAAATTATCATCAACAAATTTAACAATTTCTTTAAAATCTTCCTCCTTAACAACTACTTCTCTACTAGAGTGTCTAGCTATCTTACAATGGTACATTGGTATCTCATATCCACATACATAGATACATAAGTGTCTACTTGGATTAAACTATAAATAATTATCAGGATTATTGAAATCAGTAATTTTCTACCACATGAAATAATTTTGGCCATCTTGTGTTAGCTCTAGATATAGATGATTGAGGACCAAGCATGTATGTTTACGTAGATTTTCATATTCATTAATGTACATATTTGTGTCTTGGGATTTATTTACAAGATTTTTCATCTCATCCAGCATGGGGAGAAGACTAGCTAAAGTCAAGAGTGTCTCTATATCGCTTAACCTATGTAAGAGGTCAGGAGCTTTGCCTACTTTGCTATGATGCTCACACATCACTCCAATCAAGGATTGATATTCTAAAAGAACTCGTTGCATTGGTCCATGCATAGAGATCCATTTGGTATCGACATCATTGAGAAGCTTGTTTCCTAGTGTTATTCCCTCAGCAAAATTTTAAAATTCTACAAAATGTTTGGGACTTCGACAAAAGTATGCATGGATCTCATAGAGTATATTTTCAACTTTTGATACTGTAGGAAACTTGCTTACAATTTTGAATGCTAAATTCATTATGTGGGCCATGCAATGAATGCCAAGCATGTATGGTGCACAAGCAGTTTGTAAATTTGTGCAAACACTAGTCCTTTGACCTTGCATCACTGCATCTCCATCATCTCCTACACACACCAAATTTTTGGAAAATTTCAAGTCATCCATACTTGCAATTTCATTCAAAGATTTCTTGACTAGTTCAAATATATTTTGTGATGTTGAACTTTCCTTCATTTTATGAACACAGAGAAGATGAGCTTGGTGAACATGTCGTTCTACAATATACAAATTCATATAGACCCAAGAAGTATTGTCTACCTGTTAGCTCTCAAAAATCCAGGCTGAATGCCTCAAGAGGTTGCCAATCTCTTGATACGTTTCAGGGTAACAAACAAGGTCAAGAGAACTCAACCTTCTACTCTTCAGGTGCTGCTAAACCTAGGTGGGTGTACCTTTCTGAATGAAGCAGACTTAACTTATGATTTATCCTTCTGAAATGCTTTGTCCACAAGGGCAGATGAGAGTGAACAAATGAAATCAAACTTGATAGCAATCTTCTGATCTAAAACCTAAAATGCTTAATTAACATATATAAAGAAACTGAATGAATTCAAATGATGAAATCACAAAGACCAGTGCCTTGTTGGGTATATAGACTCAAATGAAATAGAAGTGGGCAACTTATTTTGGCAGAAAATCAAATTGCTGGCATATGATCTGTTTATAACTTGTATAAACATGCAATATTATGACTACTAAGCTCTACTTTAATAATCGAAATGAATCTTCCTAATTACTATGATCAACAAAAAGGATTTAATCTCTGCTTGAGAGAACCAATAGATTAATCACACATATACATCAAATGTGCATTGACAAACTGAACATAAACTTGTTATGTCAATTTAAACAACCAGAAAGAATCAAAATGGAGACAGCTTAGCAATACTTTTCAATAAACTCAACATACGATTGATACCGAAAATAAACTGCCACACTAGCTGAATTTTATTGGAATCGCCATTTGAAAACATGCACCATGGTCTCTGACTTGAGAAAATTATTCTACTGTATCCATCTCTACCTACTGTTTTCTAATCTAAAATTTGATTTGATATTACATTCAGAAGTGCACATTTATACACCAGCATTAGAAATCACAATGCTTCCAAATCATGTCGGCCAACTGTTACAATAGGGCAAACCCCATGTCGGCCTACAACTGTATCTAGAAAATTTTATGTTAGCCACATCATTAGAGTCTTTGTTAATCATCACTGAATAGTCACCAAGATAACACAAAAGGTATGCCAAAGGAAAATATAACACTTATTGCTATATGCCCGTGTTCCTCTGTTCATCGCTGTGACCATCCGAATCATGGAGATATCATACAACCTTCACTATGTCTCATCGAAAACACCTTTATCACTTGTATCGCTGTGACCCTATGATATCAGTGAGATATCATGTCAAAAACCCTTTGTCACATGGAGAGAACCTTACTGTTATTTTTGTTTCAGTCGCTAAGACACAAGAGTCCCTCTCACCAATGAGCTCCTTGCTTGATTCAGTGTCGCTGTGACATTCAACCATCAGGGAGATGCTATAGAGAATACCCATTGTTTCACCGAAAGTCCACACGATACACTTTGGTCATTGTGACTTAAAGTTTTTTCTCGCCGACGAGTCCATACATCTCATACATGTCTCTATAACTTCCAACCTTGGGGGGGACCTCTTGTAGACTATTTTATGTCATACCAAAATTTCCTTTATCTCCTGAGTCACCGAGACAAGAGAAAACTCTCACCGACAAAGTCCCTTTGTGTTCCATCGGCGAGACTAGAGGTCACTCGCCGAGACCTCATGCTGATATCGCTAACTCTTACCAATACATGAATACATCCACTGCCGGTCAATGAGACAATAGAATCTCATTATAACCTCTCACCGAAAACAACCTATTTGGTTGAAGCGAACAATAGAGCACAAGTTAGTAAGACTAAAGATATTTGCTAAGACACAATGCCGATAACTCCAAGCTATGCCGATGAATCTTCATATGCGCAATTTGGTGAGACCCGACCCATTCGGGGAAACCTCACCCCAGTGAAAATACTTACTCCGATATACCTTTCCTCTATCGCTGAAACAATATGTATGTCACGCCGATAACTGCCAGTGAATAAATTTCAATCGCTGTGACACAAGAAATGTCTTGCCAAAGGCAATACAAAAGTTTACAAGCAAAAGAATGGTTTGGGGAGACCCCAATATTGTCACACCGACACAGACCAGAATGTGAAAAATGCATGACACGATGGAATCAAAGGGGCAATATGGAAAAATATAAGCAGAATGTCATGATGGAAGGGAAGATGTGCTTACGATAAGGACTCATATGGGAACTCAGGGGGATGGAAACATGTGAAAATATTCAGAAAATTATAGTTCCAACAGTGGCTCCATCTGGGGATGAATGATAGTAAGATCATTGCAAGGATCCAAAATCTTTGGGTGAGCAGACCAGATACAAAATGAGCAAAATGGAAATGGACAGGCAGCAGATGGCATGAATGCAAAGTGAATGCAAAATGGAAATGAATTCAAAATGGAGGTGAACTAGAACCCTAAACTACTGTGCATGGAAAATGCATTTTAAAGAGGACAAGCAAGAGTTGTCCATGCATTGGCAACCCTTAATCCTCTATGATTCATCATCACCTGTTCTGAGCTGTTACGATCTGAAACTCAAACCATACTTTCCCCTATTAAATACCTAGTTTTGTCTTGAGTTCATCAAATTCCTTCTGAAGACACATATGCAAGCTTTCATATCACTAAATTTTTTTAGAGAATCACTATGCTCAGCTTGGCCCAAATTCCCTTCATCATTATGTAATTTATATTCTTCATCATCAGACAAATCTATGTTATATCCAACATACAAAATATACACATATTCAATGCAAAATTCCTCACTATCTTTCTCACTGTTGTGTATTATAAAACACTCACTCAGTTGTATTGAAAATTTATCATCAAAGTGCTTCTCTTGAGAATCAAAAAATTCTGTCAAACCAACATTGTTTGAAACAAACAAATCTGAAACCTTTTGCACTTCTTCAGTATTTTTTTTTGGAGACAACAGTGGATCATGACTCATATCCTCAATATCATGCATATGTGAACCAATAAAATCTGGACTGCTATCATCCTTGGCATGCAAATAAACATCTTCCTCACATGAATTAGAAATTTCAAAATCACATACCTCTTCTTGAATGGACACAGGCCTTTGATCAACACCAAAAGTTTCACCATCACTCCAAGAAATGCACAGGGAGTCATAAGAATCTTTACACAAAGATTTGTCACTGTCAAAACAAATGTAAGCTGGACACAAATCTTCAAGATCATTTTCATGTGCACATCCCTGGTATTTAGGAGTTAACAAATATGAAATTTGCTCACTGCTGAATGAACAAGTCTCAACATTCTTAATACTATAGTTATATTCTTCACTTTTGTCATCATAAAAAAGAAATCTAATACCATCAGAGAATGGGAAATCAGAAACATTATCAGCGCAGTTATTTATTCCATCATTTTGCTTGTCTGAAATTATTTCCTCTTTTTCATAGAATGGATTTGAAAATATCTGAAACTCATTCATGGACATACTTTGGAAAAATATCATCTGATCCTCTTTTAACTCTTCATCATACAATGGGTTTGAAAAAGCTTGGAAATCATTTTCAGATGTACAAATCTCATCATAATCAAATGTATCTTCATAACTTTCAACTGCAGCCGGAGGAATTGTATACTGACTATCTAATGAATCAACATCTCCCATTGCCACTTCATCCTAATCTTCATAAGAGGTAGAAAAACCCCTTGAATGATGATGAAAATCCTTAGGTTCATCATTAGAATACTCACTAGATTCCTCACAACATGCACTGCTTTCCCTATGGCAATCTGTTATGCAAGGGAAATGCCTTGTACCTTCATCTTCCTCAACATGGTGAAAAGTATCTGAAGTCAAATATATTGTGTGATCCTCTCCATTGTTTCCCATCAACATTCCCTCTTCTTGCATTCTCTCAGCTACAACACAATAATCTGGGGAATGTGGCTTATCACAAAATTCACAAAAGTAATTGTTACTTACCATATAGGTTCCCCTCTTTGTCAATGGATCAGGAACCTCCTTGTTTCTAGGCCTAGCTGTTATGGGTTTTTTCATCCTTCCAGTCTATATTATAAGGCATGTCATGCAACCTCAGCCTCTCATTTCTATAAGTATTCTCCTGTCTGTACTGATAATTGCTGATTTGCTGAGAAACCTTAGGGTTGTCTCTTTTACTGACTATCCCAACAGCCTTCCTGTTGTTTTCAATTGTTAGTGCTATCTTCTGAGCCTCAGCCAGATTACTTGGGAATCTATTTTTCAATTCATACCCAGTTTTAGGATCAAAAGCATTTAAATAAATACTCAGTGCTACAGAATCTGGCAACTTTGATCCAAGAGGTATTTTATTTTGCAACTTATTGAACCTCTGATTAAAATCATAAATTGTGTCATTTTGATCTTTCTGAGTCTGTATTAATTCATGAAGAGCAACATCTGGTGCACCTAGATTCCCAATTTGCTCGAGGAATTGATCCTGAAATCCTTGGAGAGAATTGATAGAGACAACTGGTAGGTTGTTGAACCAATCCCTAGCATCTTCAATAAGTGATATCATGAACAACCTCATTTGTAAATCTTCATAGGGCACACCCAAATCTTGGATGAAAGCATTGAAACTTCTTAAGTGTTCTTCAACAGTGATTGCATCACTCCCAGTAAACCTTGGAACAATACTTCTCCAACTGCTATCCATTGTATAAGGGGATAACTGAATCCCTGTCAGATCAAACTGTTTGATCATTGTAATGTATTGATGAGGGGGGGCGCTATGTGGGTACTGATGCTGGTACATCATACCATAGTGTTGTGTATGATGATATGGAATATACTATTGACCATGAGGAGCTCCAGCATGACCTCCCCTGAACTAAGATCCTCTTCCATTTATGTTTGAACAAATACAATATTTCTTTCAGAGTCGCCACCTACTTTTCCAAAAGTACGAAAATCATTATTTTTGATCTTTTCCCAATAGAATCACCTTTTCTGAAACTTCTCAAATTACAAATCTTCACTTCACTGACTCTATATGATGGTCTTCAACTGAATTTTCTGATGTAATACCCAACAGAGTCGCCAATTTGTTAGCTCTCAAAAACATAGGTTGAATGCCTCAAGAGGCTGCCAATCTCTTGATACGTTTTAGGGTAACAGACAAGGTCAAGAGAACTCAACCTTCTACTCTTCAGGTGCTGCTAAACCTAGGTGGGTGTACCTTTCTGAATGAAGCAGACTTAACTTATGATTTATCCTTCTGAAATGCTTTGTCCACAAGGGCAGATGAGAGTGAACAAATGAAATCAAACTTGATAGCAATCTTCTGATCTAAAACCTAAAATGCTTAATTAACATATATAAAGAAACTGAATGAATTCAAATGATGAAATCACAAAGACCAGTGCCTTGTTGGGTATATAGACTCAGATGAAATAGAAGTGGGCAACTTATTCTGGCAGAAAATCAAATTGCTGGCATATGATCTGTTTATAACTTGTATAAACATGCAAGATTATGACTACTAAGCTCTACTTTAATAATCGAAATGAATCTTCCTAATTACTATGATCAACAAAAAGGATTTAATCTCTGCTTGAGAGAACCAATAGATTAATCACACATATACATCAAATGTGCATTGACAAACTGAACATAAACTTGTTATGTCAATTTAAACAACCAGAAAGAATCAAAATGGAGACAGCTTAGCAATACTTTTCAATAAACTCAACATACAATTGATACCAAAAATAAACTGCCACACCAGCTAAATTTTATTGGAATTGCCATTTGAAAACATGCACCATGGTCTCTGACATGAGAAAATTATTCTACTGTATCCATCTCTACCTACTATTTTCTAATCTAAAATTTGATTTGATATTACATCTGGAAGTGCACATTTATAAACCAGCATTAGAAATCACAACGCTTCCAAATCATGTCGGCCAACTGTTACAATAGGGCAAACCCCATGTCAGCCTGCAACTGTATCTAGCAAATTTTATGTCAGCCACAGCATTAGAGTCTTTGTTAATCATCACTAAATAGTCACCAAGATAACACAAAAGGTATGTCAAAGGAAAATATAACACTTATTGCTATATGCCTATGTTCCTCTGTTCATCGTTGTGACCATTTGAATCATGGAGATATCATACAACCTTCACTATGTCTCACCGAAAATACCTTTATCACTTGTATCGCTATGACCCTATGATATCAGTGAGATATCATGTCGAAAACCCTTTGTCACATAGAGAGCACCTTACTGTTATATTTTTTTCAGTCGCTAAGACACAAGAGTCCCTCTCACCGATGAGCTCCTTGCTTGATTCAGTGTCGCTGTGACATTCAACCATCAGGGAGATGCTATAGAGAATACCCATTGTTTCACCGAAAGTCCACACGATACACTTTGGTCGCTGTGACTTAAATTTTTTCTCACCGACGAGTCCATAAATCTCATACATGTCTCTATAACTTCCAACCTTGGGGGGGACCTCTTGTAGACTATTTTATGTCATACCAAAAGTTCCTTTATCTCCTGAGTCACTGAGATAAGAGAAAACTCTCACCGACAAAGTCCCTTTGTGTTCCATTGGCGAGACTAGAGGTCACTCGCCGAGACCTCATGCCGATATCGCTAACTCTTACCAATACATGAATACATCCACTGCTGGTCGATGAGACAATAGAATCTCGTTATAACCTCTCACGGAAAACAACCTATTTGGCCAAAGCGAACAATAGAGCACAAGTCGGTAAGACTAAAGACATTCGCCAAGACACAATGCCGATAACTCCAAGCTACGCCGATGAATATTCATACGTGCAAGTCGGTGAGACCTGACCCATTCGGGGAAACCTCACCCCGGTGAAACTACTTACGCTGATATACCTTTCCTCCATCGCCGAAACAATATGTATGTCATGCCAATAACTGCTAGTGAAGAAATTTCAATCGTCGTGACACAGGAAACATCTTTTCGAAGGCAATATAGACGTTTACAAGCAGAAGAACGGATTAGGGAGACCTCGATATTGTCACGCCGACACAGACCAGAATGTGAAAAATGCATGACACGATGGAATCAAAGGGGAAATATGGAAAAATATAAGCAGAATGTCATGATGGAAGGGAATATGTGCTTACAATAAGGACTCATATGGGAACTCAGGGGGATGGAAACATGTGAAAATATGCAGAAAATTACAGTTCCAACACTATCGTAGTAACTTTATCTAAAGATAATGCAATGAAATTTGACTCTTTTGCTTTCCTTTAAATCTTCCTTTTCAACTGCAGTAATATAATTTTCCCATTCCCATCTAGCATGTACTGACCAATGTGACAAGGGATAGTGAGGAACATTCAAAAAAGATAATAAACCAAAATATTTTGGGTAGTCTATTATAGGACACCCTCTCAAAAAAATATGAAAAACAACACTTATTTGAATAGTTTTTGACATATTTGTTGCTTCCATTTCTTTTCCAAATTGAGCCTCAAGTGTACCTTTACATGTAGCAATGTTCGACATTATGTTTTCATGATCTTCATAATCCACGACATACCTAACATGAAGAAATTCTTCATTTGATTTCCATTGTATGACTAATTGTTCCTTTCCGTCTATGATTTGTTTTTCATAAACTTTATCGATATGATTTTCTATAATGTCAATCTTTAGCTGCAACATATTCGCTCTTCCACATTTCCAACTACAAAATGTACATTTGGCCAATGTTTCCTTTTCAATATTGTTTGAATTGCCAATCCCCACTGGTTTCATGAATGAGTACTTTGACAACCAACCAAGTTGAAAATTTCTTGTCATTTCCCACTCGCGCCCCATTTTTTATTTTCTTCTTCTTTTCTTGCTACCAACATCATCATCCTCATCCAAATCAATTATCTCATTTTGGCTAACCGGGCCAATGGTATCCCTTGGAACATCTTATGTGGTATTGCCATCCTAATTTGATACATTTTGATTTAAATCAATGAAAATATCAACTTGACCTTCCGGTGGCGGTGAGGTATTGTGAATGCTACCAATATTTGGTGGAAGAGTTGATGATGTAGCTCCATCTTGACCTGATGGATCAAAAGCTTTGGAAATTCCAAAGTAAGACTATATGCTACGTCTAAGTTTTTAGTGTTTTGATGGCGTCCTAGTCTCTTCACCACCCTAAGGAGTGGTAGAAGTCTCTTCACCACCTTGAGGAGCAGTAGGAGTCTGAGGAATGGCAGGAGTCTGAGGAGCGGCAAGAGCCTTACCACCCTGAGGAGTGGCAAGAGTCTCTTCACCATCTTGAGGAGTGATAGGAGCCTTACCCTTGCTACTCGAGTTGCTCAACATATTGATCTTTGATTCACTTGACATATTAATCTCTCACTTTGAATAAAAACTAGAAAAAAATGTCTTCTTGTTTAAGAAGGACAAAGAATAATAATATAGATCCCATTACATACTTAATATCATCTTTAAGACTGAAGCAAGAATGGAAAAGAGATAAAGAAAACTTATTATTATAAATAATAACACTATGAAGACATGATCACTCACCTTTAAGTTTACGTTTTTGGCTTTCGTTGGCTTCTAAATCAAGAAGTAGAACCTCATAACCAAACAAAATGTGTAAGAATAAATTACACTTTCAATTGTATTTATATCAATCCATGATTCCATATTTGGGAAATTCCATGAGATTTTTAAATGGTATATTAAAAATTTGGCTAATACTGCATGCTTATACAATGATATGTTGTAATTTTCATGGAAAAATGTGTCCTCAAATGTAATTATTTTTTAATGTTATTGGAAAAATAGGTCCTCATAAGCAACTATTTATAAATTTTAATTGGCGAAATGGGTATTCACAAGAAACTATTTGTAAATTTTAATTGGCGAAATGGGTCCTGATATAATGTTGTTTAAATAGTATTGGCGAATATGTAGGTGTTTTATTAAATGCTTTTAGGATTCCAAGAGAAAATATTAGTCAGTCCAATTGAAATGCATAGTTTGAAAATGGAAAATTTGTTGCTTAAATATGCCTCATAGAAAAAGTCATTGGCGAATGGACATGCATTAGACCTATAGTTCGTAAAATTCGGGCAATTTGGACACCCTATTGGGTGCAAGAAATTTTCCAATTTCGACTTGGCCGATTCCTAGAATTCACCAACTGGTGAAGATTCACCACTAAAGTTTTCCTTGATTTTTTCTAAGGTTGTTAAGAAATTTTGATGCAAATTTGGTTAATGTTTGATCTAATAGGGTTATGATGATGGTAAACCCTAGTTAAACTAAGTTTGCAATGAAGGAGGGAAATAGTTGAAAGTATAAACTGACTATGTAGATGTGGAAACCTACTATGACAGAGGTTCTAAGAGAAGGAAAAACTGATATGATAGTATCTAAGATGGAATTTTCCAATTCTAAGAAAAATTTCAAGTAAAAAAATGTTGCAAAAAAGGGAAAATGTGGTGGCTATGCAAGAAACCATGGTAGAATAATAAGACAAAAATTTAGTTTCTATAGAGGTAGATATGATATTCTTGACAAAATGACTCTATTCAGACAGGTGACTCTGAAAAATAGCAGAATGAGCAATAGTTACTAGATTTGCAATAGAAAGATTATGCACTGTAATAGTGACTAGATTTCTAGAAAAGTACAAGTAGATGTTGAACAAGAGCAATAAAATTCTGAGATAGACATGGTAAACTAGACAAAAGTGATTATGTTTTCTAATTTAGTTCTGCTGACAGTTTTGACAGTTTGTAATTTTAACGTTCAAGGTCTTATGTTTAAGATGTTTTTGTTTGAAATAGTAAGTGATACACACAAAAAAGAAAAAACAAAAAAAATGAAAAATGGTAATAGGATTCTTTGCACAAGCCTTCTTCCACAAGGCTCACTAATAGTGTTACTAGTTTATCATAAAGAATACATGTCAGTCAAGTATAACCTAGCTAGTGATAAAAGGTATTTCTCCCTATAGTAGGCTTACCACCTGAAGGTTAATTTGTATCCAAGGAGTGTGTGAATAGGGTATGCCAAGTTCATGTACCACCTTGAAACCCTTGGCCTTGAAAGATTATGAACTCTAGCAAGACACCTTACACCTCAACCAAGGATCAAACATGGTACGTAAATTATTGGGATGATGTTATCTTGATGCACTACTGTGACTCATCACAATGTCAACTAGTCTTAAGGCTTCTAAAATACAGTGGCTTGTAGTGACTCAATGAATGCTAGTGGTATAACATGAAATGTGAGACACTAAAGCCTCTAGTCAACCCCAATATGGTCTATACACCCACATTTGAATTGACACATGTGGTATACATCACTAGATAGTGTTACTAACTTTCTCCTTCACACCTTTTATATAGCCCACTTGAACACATGTTGGAGGTCATTCCAAGGGTGATGAAATCCCAAGGTAGGCCCCCTCTACTAAAATAAAAATTGGGAAAGCTTAAGTGTCTTGATATTTCTCATCACCCAAGATCATCTAATGATGCAAGGGGAGAGGATACGTATACAAGATGCCTTCAGTGACCCAAAATGTAGATTGAATGTGTTTCTCATCACCCAGAATAATTTAATGAAACAAGGGGAGAGGATATGCACCCTTAAACCTACCAAGCATGAAAAACAAGTTCATTTTATGCACCAAAGTAAATGTTGTCTAATCTAATAAAATGAAAACACAATGCTTGAATGGTAATTCTTTGGGTCTGCAAACAAAGTGTTAGTAGTTTGATTATGTCTCTTGGATCATTCAACCTACAACACAAATTAGATTAGTAGTCTTTAAAATTTTCCTTCACCCCATGTTATGTTGCATAATTATGTCAGATAAAACTCAAAACAATAACAAACTAAAACCATGTTAGGGTTAGGGTTAGCTAAAAATTCCAAATCCAAAAAGGTAGAATGAAAAGCCATAAAGTAGGTAAAATTATAGACGTGACACTATTACCTGTAATAGTGACCTTCCTCTGAGACAACCATTGTTAGATGTTTGTAAAAGCAACCTTCAGATGAGATAGCCATGACCTGGTTTCATGCAAGAGCGGCTTTGTTTCTCAATAATGGACCTATAACCTATCTAATAGAGGAAAAATATTGTTAAGAACCTAAAAATAGAATTACAAGGGTGATCACTTGATGTAATAGCAACCTTTTGATGTGTAAGGGTGGCCTTCTACTGGAGCATTCATGGTTCGTTTGAGTAATAGCGACCCTATTTTGAGACAAATGTGATGTTGTAACCTGAAAAACTCAAAATCCTATTAGAAATCCAAAAGAAAAGAAAGAAACCATGGTTTGAGTAACAATATAAACTTTTATACAAGACAATTGTAGTTAGATTCCCAAAAAAATTGATTCTATGCATAATAGTCATCCCTATTTCTAACATCTGCATTCTAGAAACTTGCAAAATGCTCAAACTCATAAGAATTGTTAAATTTAGGGGTGTGGATCCCACTAGGCATTTTGATAAATGCAATGGGTAAAAGTGGAAAGGGTTAAATAATTAGGAATTCAATCAAAGAACCCAAAACACAAGATAAAATTGACTTACCAATGAGATACAATTGCAAATCAAGCCATGAATCCAAACCCTGATGTTAGAAATTCCCATCAAAACATAATTGAATTCAAAATAAGAACAATCTTACCATCCCATTGTTGGAGAACTTTGTGTTTGCGGTGTTAGATTGCTCAACACTTAAGCCTCCATGATTGATTATAAAATCTTTCAAGATAAATGATGAATGTGATGCATGACCTAGATACTACAATGAAATGCTCAAATTTCTCTCATAACTCACTTTGACATGACTTAGCTACTCAAATTCTAGGTGAGAAATGTGAAGAATGAGGTTGATTATATAGATTTTCATGATTGAATGAAAGGTTGGAATTGAATCTTAATGCCCACAAAGAAGGGTCAATGTTACATCTTAACACCCACAAAGGAGAGAAGATCAAGGAAAATAGAGGGATGAGATCAATTAGAACTCAAAATATCCCCACATTTTTAGGAAAATGGTTAGGGTTTTGAAGATCAAGGGTGAATTAGATCTAAAGACCAAGGGATAGGAATGCTTGAGACAAGAAAATTCAAAGATATTTTTGAAAAAGGAATATTTCTCAAGAATATGCTTTATGGAGAAAAATTAGAGGAATTAAACAATTAGAAATTACTTAATTATGGAGGATGGGAATATTCTCTTTTTAGAAAAAGAATATTCTTTTAAATGGGATGAAATCAAAGTGGGATAATTATATAACTAAAATTATTTAATTATATGAGATTAAAAAAATATTAAATGAACCTAATTAAATAATTAAAAATTATTCAACTAGGGAGATGAAGGGGGTAATTAGTAAATGAAACAATGAATTAATTAAACAATCCAAGATTATTTAATTAATAGAGGAAATTAGGGTTAAATTATGAAAATGATGTTAAATGGTGATAACAATGCAAATTAAGTGAAATATGATAAATACAATTAATGATGATGGAAATGATAGGAAGAATGGAAAAATGAAGTTTTGGGATGTGTGAAATATGCTAGATATTTTTACATATCTACAAAATTCTCTCTTGAAGATTTGACTTCTATTATAATGGCTTCTTCAAAAGTTTCAAATGCATTTTATCTTTTTAGAAGGTGGTACCACTTATTTTGTCTTTTTGTGCTATTAGAGATAGAATATTTTTTTAGTTTGTTGTTCCCTTAATTATATAAAAGGTAATTATGATCCTTATTCAAATATTCAAGTCCTTTGGTTTTTGAGAAAGTATTTGTAAAGAATTATTCTTGTATAGTTAGGTATTTTGATGTTCAAAAAGAGAATTTCGCAACTCCTCTTTGTGATAGAAATAGACAAATTCAATTTTTATATTCATATGAATATATGTCACATCGATGTCTCCTCATTGTAAAGAAATATCTTGTTGAACAAGACAAATAAGAGGGGGGTGAATCAGTTGTAACAATTTTAAACTTTAAAACCCTCAACAAAAGTTAGATATAAAATCATTCATATAACCTTTGCACTACAAGTATGATTAATCATTAAAACCATAAAAAAAAACTAGAAGCAGCAAAGCAAAACATGCAAGAACACTATATTTACATGGAAAACCCAATGAGGGAAAAACCATAGTGAGGATTAGATCATAATATAATGAGTTTCAAAACTAAATACAAAGGCTTACTGCTAGAAAGGCTCACTGCCAAGACATGACACACCGTCCAATGAGGTCTCATTACCCACTATCACTACCATATAGTTACAAAGAAGATAGAAGAGAATTGTTACAAAGAGAAATATCTTAATGCAATAGAGATTCCACCACAATTTGTTCATATTTTTGCAGGCATGCTTGAAAGATAGAGTACATCGTCAACTCACTACCTTCAAGAACTCAACACTTGAAATTCAAATTGAAATTCAAACTAATCTAATGAAACTCACATCACACACACATATCTCACATCTCTCTATATCTCTTACAAACATCTCAACTCATACTTATAATTTCTTCAACCTTGAAGCCCTCCCAAGGTCGGCCATACACAATTTTCATTTACAAATTTTAATTAGGTTGGTGCCAAAGCATTCCTATGTTGGAAGAGAATGAGGGTGACCCAAACACATTCTTAATGGGGACCTAAATGAGTCCCAACATACATCAACATGATTCTATGATCTTCACAAGTAGTGTTTAACACAAGGTTAGCCAACACCTTTGCAAAACACAAAAAATTTAAGCACATGCATCCTTAACTTAGCCCAATCTTTCTAGACAACAAAATTCACTTGAACATGATTTGGAGTATTTAAGGATCACATGTAAATTAATCTAGAAGCTTTGCAACAAACTTCACCTAAAGAGTGTGGTCATTTTGTATATTTGAATAACCTTGTTGGCCACTATAATATATTGTAACTCAAAAGCTCATCAATAGCAACACCAAATCTCAAATCCTATTGAACCAAGAAAGAGAGAAATATTATTAACCTATTCTTAGAACCAAAAGTCCTCAAACAAAAATGTAGAGAAATATGGATTAAATGCATTTCCCCTATACCACAACCAGACATATTAAAATGCATAGTTCACACACTAGTGAAAATATCTCGCACTGTATGATGATCTAGAAGCCCAATTTAGGATATAGCAAGTACCAACAACCATGAAAAATACCTCATATCCACACAAGCATAGCATCAACCTAGAAGAAACACATATCACATCCTAGAGCATACACTGAATACCTACATAACATTATTTTCACTATTTTTCAGATTTTCTCAAAAGCACTTGGAGACCAAGTACCAAAGACACCATTGCAACACATTATTTCACTCTAACATAAAAAAATAAAGATAACTCCATATACCCATCACTCTGCTTCAACATCTCAACTATACATGCACAAACTGCAAACCTTCTTTATTACAATTTTCTCAATATCCTTGACATATACAATCAATAACTAGCTTCCATACACATAGTTGACATCAATGAAAACAACTAGTTGACATAAATGACAAAAACTTAATACTTGCAACAATCTCCCCCTTTGTCATTGATGGCAATACATTATGTGGAAAACCTTCAAAGACAACACAATAGCTCTAAACCACTTTCTCATGATTTCTTTTACTTTCTCTCCCCCCTATGTAGATAAAAATTTTTACATGATGTTTTTTCTCCCCCTTTAACATCAATGGAAAAGACAAAAGATGTTTTACAATTTTCTCTCCTTTGACATTGAACCAAGATCTATACCAGTACTAAATACTCCCCCTTAGGAGTATACCCAATCAACTTCACAATGACAACACATGACACTACCTTCTCCCCTTGAGAGGTAGCCACCAAACATTAGTCTAGAAGGAAGATAGATCCATAGATCCATTGGATGGATGCATCTCCATATGCATCTAGTTCAAGAAAGGAGGGGAAATAACCCCCAATTTCTCCCTGAGATACTCAAAAGTATCTTTAGCAAGAGCCTTTGTAAATATATTAATGATCTGATCCTTTGTAGGTACATACTAAAGCTTTACCTCATTTTCCATAACCTTTTCTCACAAAAAGTAATACTTGATTGATATATGCTTTTTCCTTGAGTGCATCATCAAATTCTTTAAAATGTTAGTTGCACTTATATTATCACAAAAAATGGAGATGGTATCATCATACATTACTCTGATATCCTTCAATGTCTATCTCATCCACAAAACTTGTTTGCAACAAGATGTTGTAGCAATATACTTAGCCTATGCAATGGATAAGGAAATTGAATCTTTCTTTTTTTTAACCATGATACCAATCTACATCCAAGAAAAGAATGCACCACCACTTGTACTTTTTCTATCATTATCACAACCTGCCAAATCTGCATCTGTATAAAAACTTAGTGTAAAATCAATATCTCTAGGATACCATAAGCCATGATCTGGAGTGACTTTTAGATATCTAAATATCCTCTTGATAGCTGAAACATGTGTTTCTTTGGGATCCTCTTTAAATTTGGCCACAAGAAAAACCATATGCATGATATCTGGTCTAGTACAATTAGATACAATAGTCCTCCAATCATTGATCTATATTTGCTTTGATCAACCTTAGGAGAATCATCATCTTTACTCAATTTGCAGCCAATTACTATAGGAGTGCATACCAATTTGGAAGCATCCATCCCAAGTTTCTTCAACATTTCTTTTGCATACTTTGATTGTGAAATAAAAATCCCTTTGTTTGTTTGATTGATTTGTAGTACAAGGAAGAAATTAATCTCACCAAACATAGACATCTCAAACTCTTTTTGCATTTCTTCAACAAATAACTTACACATATTTTCATTTCCTCCAAAAATAATGTCATTCACATACACAACTGCTATCAAGATCTTGTCATCTTCAATTTTGAAATTTAGATTGCTATCTGCAGTACCTTTGTTGAAACCTTGTTGAATCAAATATTTTTCCAATCTTGCATACCAAGCTCTAGGAGCTTGCTTCAAATGATATAAATCCTTTTTCAATCTACAAACCATATCTAGTTGATTTGAAAATTGGAATCCCTCTAGTTTTTCCATGTAGACTTCTTCTTCTAACTCACCATTTATAAATATAGACTTTACATCCATCTAGTAAACTTTAAAATCCTTATGAGCAACAAATTCCAAAAACATTCTGATAGCTTCCATTCTAGCCACAAGATCAAATGTATCTTGGAAATCTTTACCTTTCACTTGTGATTAGCCCTTACACACAAGCCTTTCATTATTTCTTATTAGTTCTCCATTCTCATTCAATTTGTTAAACCCACTTACTTCCAATTATGTTCTTGTTTGCTAGTCTAATAACTAGTTCCCAATTTTGATTATTCTCAATTTTCATAAGTTCCTCTTCCATTTTTTTCATCTAATTTTCATCTTTACATGTATCACTCATTGTATTAGGCTAAACTTCAGAAAGTAGACAATAATTTACCTCAACTTCAACAACTTTTCTTCTTTTTGATACACCTTTCCTTTTGTCTCCAATGATCTAATCTTCTGAATAATTATTTTGCACATATGTAGGGGTTTTAGGAACCCTTTTTGGGGCTTCTTCTTTATTTTCCATTTCCTTTTCTCCAACAATTTCTTCTACTTCTCTGCAATTAGGTTCATTTGACACATATCCATCAACTTCAATTGAATTCTTCAATGCTTTATCAACCTTGAAATTTATGCTTTCTAAAACCTTTCTTAGCCTTTTATTGTAACATCTATATTCTTTTCTTCTAGTATAGTATCCAAGGAAAACACCCTCATCACATCTAGCATAAAACTTTCCTATATTTTCTTCATATCTTTTGATATAACATTTGCTTCCAAATACCCTGAAATACTTGACACTAGGAATATTTCCACACCATAGCTCATAGGGTGTCTTATTGCTATTATATTTTTCTTGAACTTAGTTAAACACATAAATAGTAGTGTGAGTTTCTCCTCTCCAGTAAAATTTCAATAAACTTGCCTCTATTATCATTGATCTAGCAAACTTCCTGAATTGTCTTGTTCTTTCTTTTAGTAACTTCATTTTGCTGAGGAGTTTTAGGGGCATATAATTTTATTCTTATTCCATGGGATTCACAAAACATGTTAAACTTATTGGAGATGAATTCGCCACCTCTATAAAACCTAAAACATTTTATTTTCAAATTTATTTCATTCTCAACCATTTCCTTAAATTCCTTGAATTTGTCTAATGCATCATATTTCTCTCTAAGAGAAGTAACCCATGTCATTCTAGAGTAATCATCAATCAAAAGAAAAAAATACATGTCACCTTGTAGACTTCTCACCCTTTTGGGATCAAAAAGATCTATATGAACCAATTCCTATAGTTTAGTAGTATATTTTTCCTTTGGCCTAAAGCTATTTCTAGTTTGCTTTCCAAATTGACAATCCTTGTAGAAAACATTAACGGGCTTTGTAATTCTTGGTAAATCTCTCACATATTGTACTACACTAATTATCACCATGTTATCAAAATTCATATGACACATTCTCCAGTGCCATAGCCAACTGTCATCAATTTGAGATATAAGGAAATTTCCATTAGCACCTTTAAGTTGATAGATGTTTCCCTCAATCTTCTTACCAGCAGTAATCACAATTTCAAACCCTTTTTTGATTTCACAATTTTCATCGTTGAACACAAGACTATATCCCTGTTTACATATTTTTCCAACACTCAAGAGATTATGTCTCAAACCCTTAACATAGTAGAAACCATCAGTATTATGCTTGCCATCAAAACTAATTAAACCTATCCCACAAATCTTAGCACCAGAATCATATCCAAATTCAACTAAGCCTCCATCGTATTTCTCAAGTTTAACAAACTTACTTTTTTCACTAGTCATGTGATTTGAGCAACCACTATCAATGACCCAGTGGTTCTCTTATTTTTTAGCATGAAGAATAGAGACGACAGTACCTTCAAATTTCTTTGGATCACATTTCTTCACACATCTTTTAAAGCTAGGAACAAGCATTGATTATCATCAAAATCTCCATAATTAGACTCATAATTAGAAATACAGCATCTTGATTGACATAATTTTCTCTTTTGATCATATTTTTTGTTATTTTCTTTACCTTCTCTATGTTTATTTCTTTCAGCTCTTTTTGGACATCTTGAATAATAATGACCTATTCCCCCACAACTAAAACATTTGAATGGCAATTTACCTTGATACTTACTAGAGCCCTTTTTAATTCTTCTTCCAATATTTTCTTCCACTTCATCAATATTTTCTTCATCTAGATCTTCCACTTTTGTAACCTTGAATGTAGTTTTTGTCTTTCTTCCATTTTTCAACCCAAGATTCCTCATTTCAAAAGAGGTTAGAGTACCAATCAATTGATCTTTAGTATAAGTATTATAATCCAAATTTTCCTCTATAGCAGAAACCTTTTTACTGTATATATCAAGGAGAATTCTGAGTACTTTCTTCACTATCTTGGATTCATCTATTTGTGCACCAAGTCCTCTTATTCCACCTACCAAATGATCTACTCTCTACATGTAGGATTTTATGTTCTAATCTTCACCCATTCATAGGGACTCAAATTGTACCTCCAAGTTCTACAACTTTGCTTGTTTAACCTTTTCATCTCCTTCATACATCTTTTTCAACTTATCATATACCTCTTTAACAATATTCAGATTCATAACTTTAACTAATTTAGAATGTGAACAATTATTTACAATAATAAACCTTGCCTTATTGTTGATTTCATGCACTTTGATTTCATTAGTAGTACTTGGACCATTTACTAGAGCAACATATTGGTTTTGAATAGACTTTTTGATCTCATATCCATAGTATGCCATATAACCTTCCATATTTTCTTTCCAAAATGCATAGTTAGTGCCATCAAACATAGGACACTCTGAAGCTTCCTTAAGTGATTAATCTCTTCTCTAGGGAACCTATCTTTGATACCAATTGTTGAACAAGACAACTGAGAGGGGGGTGAATCGGTTGTAACAATTTTAAAATTTAAAACTTTAAAACTCTCAACATAAGTCAAATATACAAGCATTTGTATAACCTTTGCACTGCAAGTGTGATTAATCATTAAAAGAAGAACCAAAAACTAGAATAAAAAAAACCATACAGACAAGAACACCAGATTTATGTGGAAAACCCAATGAGGGAAAAACCATGGCGATGATTAGATCACAATATAACAAATTCTAAAATCAAATACAAAGGCTCACTACCAGAAAGGATCACTGCCAAGATAGGGCACACTATCCAATGAAGGCTCACTGCCACAAAATTACAAAGAAGATAGAAGAGAGTTGTTATAGAGAGAAAATCATATCAATGCAATAGAGGTTCCACCATAGTTTTTTCACACTTTTGCAAACATTCTTGAAAGATAGAGTACACCATCAATTCACTGCCTTTAGGAACTCAACACTTGAAATTTGCATTGATCTACTCGAACTCTCATCACACATACATATCTTGCATCCCTCTTTATCTCTTACAAACAAATCAACTCATACTTATACTATTTTCAATCTTGAATCCCTCCCAAGGGTGACCAATATGCATAATTTTCATTTACAAATTCAAATTAGGTTGATGCCAAAGCATTCTAACAGTGGAAGAGAATGAGGGTGACCCAAGAAAATTATTAATGAGGACCTAAATTAGTCCCAAAACACCTCAACATGCTTCTATGAACTTCACAAATTGTGTTTAACACAAGGTCAACCAACACTTGTGTGAAACACATAAAAAAATTAAGTACACACATCCTTAACTTAGTCCAATCATTTTGAATGAAAAACTTCACTTGAACACAGTATTGAGTATGTAATGAACACATGTAAATTCTTCTAGAAGATTTGCAACAAACTTCACCTGAAGAGCATGATCATTTTGTATATTTGAATAACCCTATCAACCACTATAATACATTGTAACTCATAAACTCATCAATAGCAACACCAAATATCAAACCCTCTTGAACCAAGCAAGAAATAAAATCTATCAACCTATTCTCAAAACCACAAGTCCTAAAACCAAAATGTAGAGAAATGTGGAGAAAATATATTTCTCCTAGACCACAACTAGACACACTGAAATGCATAGTTCACACACTGGTGAAAATATCTCGCATTGTACGATGATCCAAAAGCCCATATTATAGATATAGAAACTACCAAAAACTATGAACAATACGTCATATCTACACATGCATAGCACCAACCTAGAAGAAATGTAGAGAACATCCCATAGCATACATTGAATACCTGCATACTACTATTTTCATTATTTGTCAAATTTTCTCAAAAGCACTTGGAGACCAATTACCAGAGACACCATTGAAACACATTATTTCACTCTAACATAGAAACATAAGGATAACTCCATGTACCCATAGCACTTCTTGAACATCTCAAATATACATGTACAAACTGCAAATTGACTTTATTAAAAAATTTCTCAATATCCTCGACATATACAATCAATAACCAACTTCCATACACATAGTTGACATCAATTACAACAATAACCAATTGGAATCAATGAAAAAAAAATTCATAATTGAAAAATATCTTTTAAATCTTAATAATCTAGGATTATCAAGGTTCTCATTACACATTTTTTGTAATGGATTTTTGATTGATGGTTTCAATTCAAGTAATAGATTAAATTTTCTTTCAATTGAATGATTGAAGATTGTGGTTATACTAATGATTTTAAAGGAGATTAAAGATGTTGTCCATTAGTAGGTTTTATTATTGCAAGGTAATAAGATTATTGTTGATGGGTGTTTTTTCACTTCTCAACACAGACATCACACAATTGCAGTGCCTCTCTTGAAAGGTGAAAATCTATAACTAAGTTTTAGACAATCACCCCAAGGTCTCTCAGGTGTTAGGTCATGACAATGCTTGGAATAGTTCAATTGGTTTATGTGATTTACTGGTAATCATAGGGTGGCCTTTATGGTTTACAAAGCATGGGAAGTTGGGCCTACAAATTGAGTTTCAAGGTGTTGGAAATGAATGGACAGTGGCTGCTCACTCAAAACAAGTTGAAACTCACCATGTTCATTAGATTTAGCTTTGTTGTGATGCTTTGAATCCTACTCTAACAAAGGACTAAAAGAAATAGAAAAAGAGTAAAGGGTTGATAGGGCTGTTCTAAATCTCAGCTATGAATGAACAGTAACAATGGAGGATGCTACAGTAGAAAAACTCCAATAAACTAAGTTTTTCTTGACCAAGAGGAACCTTCAGCTACACAAAACTAGTGCAATCTTCTAAGGTCTGCTAGTTTTTAGATTGTGCATTCACCTCATGAACATACAATTGAAGTTAGTTGTAGCAATGTTAAATAAATCAGACTAGCTTTACAAAGTGATTCATCATCAACAAATCACAGAAGGCATGAGATTGGAAGTGCATCCAATGCTATATCAACATTCACTATTAAAGACATTCAAGAAACTAAAACTAACACTAACATGGAGGTTAAATCATGCATGCACAATGAGCAAGTTTAAAGAAAAAACCCATAAAAAAATGCAATACTTCCTTCTATTGCTGCAAAATGTCTATTACAACATTCACACCACTTACAAATGAGGAACAAGCCCTTATTTATAGTTTTCAAAAAGTGAAATGAATGGCCAAGATTCATTTAGAAGGAATGGCCAAGATTTGTTACAACTTAGGGTTTCACCTACCCCCAATATTTCACAATTTAAAATAGGCTAGTTTGTCCTCTTCTCTATTTTGTCTTGTAGCCTATTTTGTCTTTTAGTTACTGTAGTTGTTTTTTCTTCTAGTTACCTTCTCTCCCATAGTTTGAAACTATTGAAGGTTTCCCCCTCTCTGATATATATGTAGAATCCTTTCATCCAGTCGAATGGGTCTTGTTACTAATTCATGTCACCGAGAAGTAAATATGTTGCTCTTGATTCTAGTGGACAACTCCTGAAAATCATCATCATTTGGTGAAAAATAAAATAGATCCCTCTTTCTCCTTGTTTAAAATAATTTCTCAATTTGGTATTGCCTGACACAGATTCTTAAGCGGGCTTATTCAATTAGGTAGAACTCCCCTTGACGTCAATATTCAGATAAGCAGCTCCTTTGGTGGTCGCAATCACCCTTTGAGCATAGAAAAATCTACACCTTTAGCATGGTTTCATGAATCCTACACACAAGAGGTACAGTAAGGGATTTTATACATAAACCAAGGAAAATGTTAGTCAAATCCTACAAAATCATTGTTAGATCCATCCATGCATTAGTAAAATATCATAATATTCATCATTGTTCCACATTTGGAGCTCATTTGGACCATAAACATAAATGCAAGTTCAAGGGTGTGAGTTTCCCCTAGGCCAGAAGTCATTTAGAGCATCTAGGAGTAGAATGATGTCAAGACAAAGAAGATCCAAAAGCAACCACTTGTAGGAAAAATTTCTACATGGTGAGCTTGGTGATCAAATTCCATGTGAGGTGCTTTGGCATGTGTAGATATCAATTGTAAGGAAATTGAAGTTACTAGGTTATGCTTGATGCATTTGTGGGTCTGAGGCATGTGAGTGTAGGAAGGTCAAATACCATTTGGATTCTTTATCATTAAGCAATGGAACTTAGAGCACAATGACATGCAAGCAGAAGTTCACACTACAAGACCTGTGGGTGCCTCAGACATTAAGGGATACATGTGAATGTTTGAAAAATTTAGGAGATGTGAGATGGAGCTAGCATGCTGCCACCGTATGTTCATCATTAGGAATGGTGTTGGAGGGACAACAATTCTTAGGTGGCAGTCTGCTTAGGAAGACTTGCAGTGAGCTCAAGGACATGGTGTGTGTGGCAACAACTTTAAAATTTGGGAAAGGGAAAAGGCCCTTGCAGAACCTTGCATGAAAAAGGATGGGGGTGTAAGGATGTTATGGAATGGTAATGGGGAAATAGCCATCGACATGTAGTCGCTTGCACAAATCAGTTTGCATAATGTTCTGAGTTAGTCACTTCAAACAAACCGAGGATGGCGATGAAAGGGAAAATATGCTAAGGAATGTTTAGGCAATGGAAAAAATGGGTCGTGAGACACTTCAAGTCATTAGATGAATATTTTATGCTCTTGTGGGTTTGAAGGATGTAGGCGTCGTGAGGTAGAAGGGTTTTAAAGCTTAGTCGTTAAGTGACATCATTCAAGAGATGGCAACCTACATGCGGAGCTCCACAAAGCCACAACTCTTAGAAATTTTGAATTGTTTCAAATTAAGCACATGGAAGATGCATTAGAAGGATTCCTAGACCTATTACTCAATGATTTTGCACCTTTTTGAAAAAATTGAAAATCTAGCATGTGGAAGCTAGAGGGTTCATCGCCCTTTACAATGGCATTGAGCACATGGAAACATGCACATATAATCATGTTGATGGCGACCCACACACAAAATCCCACAAATGGAAATGGAGGGATGGAAACCCATAGATGAAATCCCATAGATGTGATGGAGGGACGAAAACCCACACATGGAATCCCATGGATGGTGACAAAGGGATGACGACCTATAGTGAAATTCCTGCAACTTCACAAAAGTTAGTAAATTTGAAATTTTTTAGCTTTAGCACATGGGAAAATGGGTAGAAAGAGTTCCAAGACATATTTCCTTAAGATTTGACTCATTTTGAAAAATGAAAAAATTTGGAATGCAGAAGCCAGAGGGTCTATCGCCCTTTACAACGACATTGCTCAAACGGACTTCCACGAAAAAACTTCCACGAGCAGACTTCCACAGTGAAATTTATGCAATGTCTAAATACATGGTGATTTTGATGCAAACCCCTTTAGGCATGTGAAGAAATTCATTTTATGGGCCCCAGATGATGAAAATTTGAAGTTTGCACCCCTTTGGAAATGCATAGATTTGGAAGGGGGAAGCTAGAGGGTCCACCTCCCTAAAAATATAAATCCACACAAAAACCTACACACGATGACCCACACATAGAATCTCATAGAAGGAAATGGAGGGACAATGACCCGCACATAGAATTTTGCAGATGGCGACAAAGGGACAACGACCCACACATAGAATCCTATAGATGATGATAGAGGGATGATGACCCATGGAGAAATTCCTACAACTTCTTGAAACTCAATGGAACCTTGGAAGTTCACTTAGGCATCACACAAACATCCCAAATCAAAAGGTAACTTGTCCCAAAAGTAAAAAAATGAAGGAAAAGGTTAAGCAAGTGAGAATGGAGCAAGCCAACAGGAGCAAGGAAAAAGGTGAAAAAGGGGGGTCCGTACCTTCGATGGGGCATGTGTGAAAAAAATGCACAACGAATGGTGAATCAGTTGGGAAAATGCTTAAGAGTATTTCAATGATAAACTAGAATCACAAACCTAGAATCTCTGGTTTTGACCTTCATACTAGGCCAAACAAATCAAACACTTGTTCAAAGGATCAAAACCACTAGTCAATCACACCTTTTGTATGCTAAACATCCAAGTGTGTGCAAATGCATTCATTCCAATCCTTAAGCCATTGTGAGAACCTAAGATCCATCAAGTTAAGCTATGTAATTGATTCTAACTCCAAAAGCATCTTGTACATTGCCTTGCTGCCATTCAGGCATCCATAGTCTCGATGAGGTTGTCACTTTGATTCTCCCAAACATTGATTTACTTCCGATCAGGGGTCCATATCCCTAGTAGAGTTGTTTGTATCCTCCAAAAATTTAAATTCCCTTTTGATTTTCATTATTTTCTTCTTTATTCTTTTTCTCTTCTTTCCATTTCAACTTGCAAATAGTGAAGCTCATGCTCAGGGCTGAGAATCACAATGGCGTTGAAGCAAAATTTTGAATTTTTCACTTAACTCAACTTTGCAAAAGGACCTACAGGGACCTCAAGATTTTTAAAGTGTGTGAGATATAATATTTCAAAATACATTAGGATCAGATTAAACCAATGACTTATCCCCATTGAATCAAACATACAAATCATTTGACACTAGTAGAAGACCTTCACCATCCACTCTGAAAACTTGATTAAATTTTCTCAAAGAAATACTTATAACAATCCCAAGCAATAAAAATGATTGTTGTGCTTGAAAAAATACCCAACAAGAAACAAAAGGACCCCAAGCAGAGCAAATGGAAATCAAACAATAAGGGAACTACTATAAAGTAGACTAATCTATGAAAAACCAACTAACCTAATGAAAGTAGGAAAGTTGGACTATATACACGAAACCTACACTACCTAGATTATGTACAAATAGATTTATAGAGGACCACAATCAAACAAAGTGGACTGAAATTGATGCCCATAAGATTTCTTAATGCATGCACAAGAAGCAAGGTAATCGTTACAATTCTAAGCCATGCAGATTCAATGTTGTAGCATTCAAATTCGATAACATATTCAGGAAGGATCAGTATTTGAGGTGATTCATTAAACACATGGTAAATCCATTAACAAGTCTTCCTTCCCTCATTCCCATAATTAAAATGATAAACACAACTGTGAGTATTCATAGGAGCAAGGAAAGAGAGAATCTGGGTGTTACCATGTGAAGGTGGCAACATTTGACAGTCAAGAGTGAGTATTGCATTGTTGACCATTACGTTGGCAACCTTAGGTGGACACAATGGATAGTGCACAATCCCCATTGCATTACAAATCTAGAAAACAAAATCAAATTGAACAGGCAGTAACCATTGTGAAGAAACTTTTTCAAATGCAAGGAACCCTGTGTATACACCTAAAATGGTCATCACATTCAATTAATTAAATACAACCTATTTGATTAATGCTTCAAATACATATAAATGAGGTCTTACTTTATTTATATTATTCACTATTCTTTTAATTCTTCGAAATCACATTCTTCTAAATAATTAAATAAACAAAATACCTTAAACGTGTTTATTTAATTAACCTTCCTTAATCCTGATTAAGAATTAGAGCACATTTCTACAACTTTTTGTGTGCCACCTCATAAATGTCACATGAAAATAAATAAGCCTAATTATTAATTAGAATTATCCTCACACACTTCTACCAATGAGAAAAGGCACATGGCTTTACTCCCCCACACTTCCAACAAATTTGGAGCACATGGGTCTTTGTTTCACACACTTGGGAATCCCATACATTTGGCATGTTTCCAATTGGTCAAAAGATTCTCTCCACACACATGTCATGTTGTATTTGGTCAAGGGGACAACATCATGATTCCTTTCATCTCCACTTTCTATTATTTATCCTTTGAATCTAGACCGTTGATAGGTGCCACCTCACAAAATGCTTGAGAAACCCTATAAATACACCCTCTTGCCTTAGCATTTATCATCCACAATTTGAGTAAAGTTACTATGCAGGTTTATCTTAGGAGCTTGGAGCTTTCATGGAGTCTTATACTTAGTTTTCATATCATGTGTTACTTTGCATTCTCATCTTAGATTAATTAATTTCTTCATAGTTACATTTAATCATCCCCATTGCATCGTAGTTACATTTTAGGTTAGTTTGATTTATGTTTGCATTTGATCATATGCATAATCATGGATAGTTCATTTTAGTTTCATATCATCTCACTCATCTCCACTTGTTCATTTACCATCAACATAATCCTTCATTTATCATTGTATCCATTATACTTTCCATCATTTTGTTTCATTTAGAAGCATACTAGTAATCATTCCAGCACACATTTGCACATTGAAATCATCTTAGCTTGCATATTAAGCATCAAATCTCATTTTATAGGTAGTCATTTTAACAACCTTTGAGCCCATAGAAATTTGAGGGCCAAAAAATTTAATGAATCACTAGAAATAGAGGACAATGATACGTATTTGAAATATTTGATTGTATTACGAATAGAGTAGTTTTACTTGCTTCAAACTTTGAATGTAAACCATCTCATTGAGGTTTGTGTTGACATTAGAATACTCTCCACATTCAACACACACACAAAATGGTGCCCATTGTGGGGCCTTTGCCTCATTGTTGCTAACTTTTTTTACAAATTTCATGATCGCATGTTCAAATTGAAGACTTGAGAGCCTTTTGCACCTATTTTGAGGCAATTTTGGGCTGTTTCTAGAGTTTTGGCGCCTCTTTTCTTTGATTTGGTGCCTCTTTCTTGAGTTTTGGCACCTCTTGCAAGTTGTTCCAATACCATTTTCACCTGTTCTAGGACCATTTTGGGAAATTTTTAGACTTTTGGCACCTCTTGCACCTATTTTGGTGCCTCTTTCTTGAGTTTTAGCACCTCTTGCAAGTTGTTTTGAGACTATTTTCACTTGTGCTGGGACCATTTTGGGCCACTTTTAGATTTTTGGTGCCTCTTGTTTGAGTTTTGGCACCTCTTGCTTGGGTTTTGGTGCCTCTTTCAAATTATTCCGAGACCATTTTCACCTGTTCTAGGACCCTTTTGCACTGTTTCTGGAGTTCTAGTGCCTCTTGCACCAGTTTTGGCACTTCTTGCAAACTCTTTTTGGGAGTTTTGGCTTGTCTAACTCTATTTTTGTGCTTTTTATCTCTGTTTTGGTGCCTCTTGTCTCTGTTTTAGTGCCTATTGTAGTTTGTCACCAAATCATAAACTCACATTCTGTGTTGTGCATTTGCAGGTTTTCCCAGAATTCACTGTCAAAGACTCAAAACATAAACTACTAACATATTGCAGGGGCTAGATGTTATTCACTTGTTTTCCTTTTGGTTAAGATAGGAACATAGCTTAATTAAAATGTTAAAGAATATCATGTTTCCTTTTGGTTAAGTTAGGAACATAGCTTAATTAACGGGTTAATAAACACCATGTGTTTTGTATGTAATGGATGGTAGGCATATTCTCTCCCCTTAACTGGGTGAGCCAAAAAGCTAAACCCATTCTTGTTTATGTTTGAGTGTAAGTGGTGTATATGGCATTAGTTCTCTCTTTATTCATGTGAAATAAAGATCGATCAAACTATGGGTATACTTGCTTGCTTTTGTTTATCCTAGAGGGCTTGCCTTGTGGGAAAAAGTAATCACCCAAGGGAATGACCCAACTGGTAACACGCTAAAGCCAAGCGACTTCCAATTGGGATATAAATGTGGATACTTGAGGAAAGTTCAAGTATCACGAGGATAATTCCAATGAGATGGATCGAAAGGGATTCTCACCACATGGATTATCCCCCATGAACAGAATGCCCGCATTAAAATGCTTGTTGTAGATTTGCCAAAATCCTTTATCTATTCTTTGGTGTAGGAACGGTCATTGCCAAGGCATCCACATTCTCACTTTTTAGTATAGGTGATCAGTTTTCCATGGGAGTTTCATGGGGATTGGAAGCTTTTTTGGCCTAAGAAGAGAGTGCACTATAAGGGGGAGGTTGTGCAACCAAGCTTCTAAACTCATCTGCTAAAGATAGTGTGGTTGGGGTAAAACCCGTGTGGAATCTAAAAGAATAAAGTCTTACATAGCCTTAGGATTGTATATTCTGCTTGATGTGTCTTCAAAACGAAACTAAAACAAAACACCATAAAAAACATTACATTTTGAAAGTGAAAAACTTGATTCAAAACTACATTCATTGAGGTATACAAGTCAGTAACTTAGGTCCATCCATCTTCAGAAAATAAGTCCTTTTAGCAGTGTTCAACCTTTCCTTAGGAAAAATAGAGTTAGAATATGTGGTTTACATGATGATTTCACAAAAGGTCAAGATTAGAAAACCAAAGATCAAACCTCTTAGTCGAAAACAACATCAAAAACATTTTTCTATGCTCTACAACTTTAGAGAAAGGTTAACCTTCAATTTTTACAAGAGATCTTGCAAGAACAACCTAGAATTATACATGTACTATTGTTAAAATCCAAGATTTTTCCAACATTTTGAGTACCTTAACTCACCATTTTGAAGAAAAAATCCAAGTCCAAGGTCATTCCTTAGATACCCTAGAAGTCTAAATGTATTAAAACTGACCTATACAAGTGGAAATTTTCAAACTAAAACTAGATCTAAACATTTCAAGGTGCCTAAATCATCAATAGCCATCACATCTTTGTTTGTACAACCTAGTTTCATCTTCAGGATTCGTCATCCTTTAATCATGAAATGATGCCATTCAATCAAATAAAACTTAGTCTTATCAATAAAATTTTTCATTCTATTTGACTTAGTTGTAATCCTTGGCACTATTTCAAACTTAGATCAAAGCTTAGTCTAAATCATAACACTTGTATGCCCATTTTAACAAGATCACAATGTTGAAACTCAAAACAGTGAAATCCAAACCATCATGGCTGAAATAGATGAGGATCAATTGAATGCTTTAGCTCATCAAATGAAAAATATTCAACAACAAATCTAGGATATGCAAGAGGAAACAACCACAAAAATACTTTTACGGCTACACATCTATTCCTATCCATCTGATAGAAATATGGACATGACACCTTCTCCACCAACAACATCATCCAAGTTCAATGTCATTGAATTTTTGAAAAAGTTAAATGAGAAGCCCAAATTTTAGTCCTCAAACACAAATGACATTGAAAAATCATACCATGTCATGCATCTATCTTCATCTCCCATAAGCCAAAATAAATCTCAGGATTCTTTAACCCAATTCAACGATTCCATACAACCACCTTCTTCTATCTTATCTTCTACATCCAATTATTCATGTCAATCTCCCAGTGTAAACCATGCTATCATAGACCCCTCTACACCTCAAGATCAAATAATTCTTTCCAATTCATCCAATGATATCAAAATTCCACAAGTTCTTCCAATCTTTGACCAAGACTGAATCTCTCAAGAATTCTATGATGATCCCCTCCTCTCACTTTTCATCCACAATGACTCCCTTCCATCTAAAGAGAAAAGTATCTTTCCAAGTCCTCCTTCCACCACATCTAATGAATCCATACCATCTCAAGATTCAATTGCATCCCAGGAGCATGATAGTTCTTCCATCCTATCTAATGATGTCCTATCACTCGATGATCAAGATATGCTTCCATCTGAGGATATCCCTTCATTCCATGAGGATGTTCATCCTTCTCAAGATCAAGATATGCCTTCCATACCACCACATGATGATTCCACACCTAATGAAGAGCAAGCTACTTCATCTTCTACACCTCGTGATCCTCTTCCAAGTCAAGATCAAAGTACCCCATCATCCCCATGTCAAGATCCTATCACACCTATGCAAGCTATCCATGAGCCACACACCTACAAATTGGGATTCTCCACCTTCATCCACTCTAGTTTGCTTCCAACACCTATCCTTTCATCCATATCATATCCTCCCTAAAATGGACTTGTTATGCCTTGCATAACCACCCCACTTTGTTTTGGATCAAAATGGGTCCCCCCTTTCTATTTTTATTTACTCTGCTTCCGGTTACTTGCTTTCCTCTTTGGAATTCTTGTGTTTTCCTCCAATTTTATCTTTTGTACTGTTTGATCTAATTTTTGTTCTGCCTCAGTCAGAATTTGGGTTTTCTCTTGAGTTCAGGATTTTCCACCCAATCCGGATTTTCCTGGATCTCACTCTAGCTCCAGCCAAACCCTATTGTTTGGGGATTTTTGGTCTTCGCGGAAATCCGCGTGGACCCGATTTTCTCGAAATCCCCGAGGCCTCCATGAAAATATCTTTTCGTGGATTTCCTTCTCTTCTGAGTTTTATCAAAATCGGTTGTTCCCTATTTGTTCCAGATTTTCCAGAATGTCTTCCCCTTCGTGGAAATCCGTCCCGCGCAGATTTCCCCAGAATCTGGTAGAATGTGAAGAGGTATGGAGTAATGGGACTAGTTAATTAATAATGATGCATTTTATGGTTCATTGATGCTTTTTTGAGGTCTCACGCGCTATTCCTTGATTGGTGATGATTGGATTAAGTTTCTAATGGGTGTTTCATGTTTATTCCGTTGGAATCCACTTGACTCGGAATTCTCCAAAATTCCTCCCTGTCTTAGATTCTGCGGGTCAACCTGAAACTCGAACTTGTTGGTATGATCATTTTGTTTGAGAATTTAACTGCACTTTGCTAACATGGGATTCATTTCAATGATGATTTTAATTATTTAACTACTATCTGTATGATCTTTACTGTGGTTTTCTTTGTTGAGTGCAGGATTAAATCGTGCCAAGATGATATTTGCCAAAGGAGCTCAGTTGAAGGGAATTCTTCTATCTAGTTGGTCATGAAAGTCAGCTAAGGTAAAAGTCGGCAAGACTTTTCTAGACTCTTACCAACTGGTGGCTCAGCTCTAACTATTTAAAATTCAAGGAATTAGAATACTCCCCATTATGGATCTTATCGGCATAAGGTTATCACGATCTCCCCGACCCATGGTTTGTTTTGTTCAAATCTCCATTTACATTTCCTATCGACAAGACTTTAGGGATGTCATGGCAAGTGGAAGCTACATACAGGCATCTATCAGCAAGACCAAGGTCTTCATCTTGGTGACTTTGGGGTTTCCTTTATCGGCATAAGGTTTACTCCCTGCCAAGAAGTCTCGGCGAGTGCATGAAGTCTCACTGACTAGTGAAAAGGAGGTCTAACACTTCGGCAAGAGTCATCTGCTTCGGCGTATGGTTTTGGTGAAGTCTTTTGGTCTTGCCGAGAGATGGTAGGGAAAAGGCGTGTCGGTGGGAGATATTGAGTTCGGGATAGAGTCTTGGTGAAAGCCTAGCTTCTCATTGACTAGCAAGAACAAACAAGTCCCTTTTGGTGGGAGTTATGTCTTCGGTGGAAAGTCTCCTTGAGTGCTCTATGTCTCACCGACCTCTGATAAAGTACTACATCTCAGTGAGAGACTTTGCTTCGGAGAGAAGTCTCGGTGAGGAAGGAAAGTCACATTGACACGGTGCTGGGGGATTCCATCAGTGGTCTTCGGTGAGAAATTAGTATGCTACAGCGACAACGGGATGAATTAGTAGGGCTTTTTCCAAGACATGAGGTATCTACAAGATGTCTCCTTGGCGAGGTGAGGTTACAGCGACACATGCCGAATGAAAGGAAGCATGTCGGTGTGGCTGAAAGTGAAGTCTTGGCGAAAACATGGGTCGACGAAAGGTGGTCATTTTGGTAGGAGTTCTAGCCGATGTACTAAAGTCTCGGTGATACAAAGGAGAAAACAAAAGCTCGCCATAGGTCTTGCTGAAGGGTTGGTCTTTGATATGACACGAGGACCTCGATATAAGGTCTCAGTGAAGAGGAAAGGTCTCGCCGATGTGAAGAGATATCGGTATAATCTCTTGCCGATTCAACAGGGTCTGGCCGAAATAAAACAAAATCACCGAAGGATATGGGACTCGGTGTAATGTCTCACAGACTATGAAGGTCACGCCAAAACAAAGGAAATTAGCGAGACTCCAAAACAATAAGGGCACTCAGCGAAATGTCTGGGTGACTTGAAGGTGTCTCAGCAAAAGAAATGGAGGTCGGCAGAAGGTTGTGGCTTCGACATAGTGTTTGGCCGAAAGAAAGAGAGTCACGCCGAAACGAAATGGGCTCGGTAAGAAGAAAGAAGTTTTGGGAAAGGTCTCCATGAAACATTATAGCCTCGCCGACATGAAGAAGCTCGCTAAAAGGTTTGCATCTTCACCAGGAGGTCTTAGCGACTATGAAAGTCACACCGAAGTAAGAGGAGCCTGAGCCCGGAGGATAAGGAGGATGTCGGGGAGACTCCAAAAGAAAATGAGGACTTCGCCATGTGGTCTTGTCGATATGCTAGAGTCTTGCCAATAGTGGTAGGTTCACAAAAGAAAAAGAGATATTGGTATAACCAAGGGGAGCTTGCCATGACCTTGTGCTAATTAAGAAGTCTTGCCAAAAGGAAAATGAACTCTGGGCCGGAGAGAGGGATGTCATTGCTGTGATGTCCTACCGATGAGCGACTATCTTTCCAATGTTCTTTTGGAGCTCGGTATGACTCCCACGGCTCGCCGAAAGGTCTCACCGAATTCCCCATGCTACCTCGATGACTACTGAAGGATGGGATCATATCGAGGAGACACCGATGGTGTCCCACCAACATGTGATGTTGATCGGACCACCTTTGACCACCTGAGGAGCTCAATTGGTGTATGCTCGACCAATCAGAAGGAGCCAAAAGAGTGACTCATCAGTCCCTTTGACCAATTGACTGCCCTTGTGATGAAAAACAACAAAATACAAGTGAAATGGATTCCTTCTAAGATCCAAAGGCAATGGATCGACTCAGGTGAAAGGTTTAAATCTACAGGAGGACTTGACGGTGCTTCTAGAAGACAGTCAATGAACAGTGAGGTCTAGAATAGAAAGGGAGTCGAAGGAAAGAAGAGATTGTGACTTAGCAGGGACACTTGTGGCAACTACTAGAAAAGAGGTAGATCAGCATTGATGAAGATATTCTGAGCATTCAAGACCCCAACAGAGTTCAAAGATGGACACGTAGATAGGAGATTAAAGGCTGCAGCTGCAAAAGATCTAAGGTCGTCCCTGGAACAACTTTTCAGCATGGACAACAGGGCTTCACATTGAATGCAGTTTTGACTTTCCTCATAAAGATCTGAGAGCCAACTCTCCTAGATGTAGATATTTTGTAAACCCTAGTGTAGGGGACAACACATTCTTGGGTACACACTCTGTATAAATGGCATTCTTTCCTCTTTATAAAGGTTAGACAATAAGGGATTAGAACTTCTAGATTTAAATAACTTTTAGACTGAGAAAATTTAGAGTTAGAACTATTAGGAGTTGGTTAGTTAGCTGAAGGAGATAGAATTGCATCTTGATTCTCAGTAATGAGAGATTCTTTGTCTCCTTGGTTAGCAGTAAGATTTCAGTATAGACTGTAATGTATTTTCTGAGTTCTTTTAGTGTAGTTGGAAATAATCTGGAGCCTCAGATTCTCTGTACATTGTTGATTGTGCTAGCTTTGTAAATATTGTTTATCTGTTTTAATAACAGTAGAAGCAATCAGAGTTTAATCTACTTCATGTTGTGTTCCTGAATGATATTTTTCTTAAATTGATAATTTGATTTGTGAAGTCTTCAAGGAATGAAATATTATTTTGTGTTTTATTTTAATGGTAATTAAAAATATGTTATGCGAATTAACACTATGAATGAAGGAGGCTATGTGTCAATCACAAGTTTACTTTGTTCTACAATTTTGGTTTACAAATTCCTTGAAGTTAACAAGTCTGGTTAAGGGTGGATGAACTATTGTTCTTTCTTGTTTCAAAACCCTGATCTATCTTTTGTTGTTTCTTTAAAACCCCAGTTAAAGTAGGTTTTATTTCATGCTTGATCTTAGAACAATCCAAAAGCTCAACACTAGTAGGCCCCTTGAATATTACTGTTGCATTGACCACTGAGTAACATCAGCACAGTTGAGACCCAACTACAAAGACCTTGGGAGCTAAGGCATCCATGTGTTTCCTTTCTCTTTCAGGATAAGCAAACTAGCAATATTTTGTTTGCATTGTTGTGGTGCCAAAATTGCCATCAACAAGAACTGGCGCTAGAAGGAGGGCCTAGAAAGGAAAACTGGATAAAGTTCGGTCTTTCTCATCAGAGTTGCCCCACAAAGTTCTTTGATCAACTCAAAATCCAACACCTTTCATAGAACTCAAGATCCCAACTAGACACAAGAGTCATAGGACTGGGGCAACCATCATACCACCTTTATCAGCTCCGCTCACTCCACTAGGCTTTTAACCAATACCCCAGTGGGTACCTATCAATCCACCATCACGTCCATCTCAAATGTCACCATAGCTAGTTCAACCCATATAATAGCTGGCTCAACCCCCACCACTGCCACCAATGGCCTTCTTCTAGAACAATCCCTCTCCATTGGGGACTATCCCTTGAGGTTTTCATGATATGCCCAAGAACCCTGAGAAGTTTTGCCCTAAGTATTTTCATGGTGAATCATGAAGTGCTGAGGAGCATATACAAGCTTTCAAGGATGCTTGTACTAGAGCTCAGATAGCTCACCATGATGTAGTCTATAGGTTATTCCCTTATTCCTTAGGGGATATGGTATACAATTAGTATCTTAATCTTCCTCAAGGTTCCATTCTGACCTGGACACATTTGGAAAATGCCTTTATCAACTAGTTTAGGGTTTATGTGGACCCAACTCTTTTATATCATAAATTTTCTACCATCAGGAAGGAACCAGGTGAATCCTTGCCTTTATTCAATACCAGATTCCAGTGAATGTATAGGAGATATCAAGATCCCTACCTAATCACCGAGGATAGTGCCATTCAAGCTTACTTTAGAGTTATAGACCCCCTGCTTGGCTTATTCTTGCAAAGGACTTATCAACTAGCTGATATTGATTCTCTATCTAAAGTCTATCATCTAGCTATCAAGCTGCACCAACAAATCAATTCTCAACAGGGGGGTCTAGGAGGAGGTTTCCCTTCAATAGGATATCAGATGCATAGTTCAACTGCTCTTTACAATACTGTCCCAGGAATGTCTCCCTCCCACTATGGGCCTATATCTGAATTGGAAACTTAGCCTCTTGTCCCATTCTTTGCTACAGTAACTTCTAACCCCTTTCAACAATCATAGCTTCCTCAGAGTCCCCATGGTCATCGGAACTAAATTGGAACACCAAATCATGGTGGTCAGCCACCTGCTGCTAGGAATGTGGAAAATGAGAAGACAACTCAACTTACAAATGAAGTAGAGACCTTGAAGAAAACATTGTCCCAAGTCACCAATGACATGGCTCAGCTTTGATTGAACCCTGTTCAAAGCCAAGGTAACTACCCTAATCAAAATAGTAACAATCAGGGTAGCTATCAGAATCATAGCAATTACAATCAAAGGGGTTATCAGGGCCAAAATTTCTCTAACCAGGGCTATCAGAATCAGAATAGAGGATACAACCAGAGAACAAATAACAATAGGCAATGGAATATAGGGCCTAATAATGGTGGGGTTCCTCATAATTACCAAGCAAATGAGGAGAGATCACATACTGCAAATGTGGTTGACCTCAACTTCATGACGAATTGGTGCAGGTTGCATGATAATGCAACCCATTCTGAGGTAAATTGCCCTTAGATGGAGAAACTAGTCAAGATGGCACATGAAGATGCCCACACATTCTAGGGGAATTCAAACAAAGGAGGTGACTCAATGGATACTGCACTGACTTATGAGCTCTTTGAGGAGGAGCCTTCATTCCCAAGACAAGAAGAAAATGAACCAGAGGAGGATTCATATGATGTCCAGGCTTTTCAAATGAAAGGAGGACACTTTCTGAGAAATCAAGGTAAGGGTCCATTCACTACCTCAACGCCTCCTAATCACATGGTGCCTCCAAATCAAAATGTTGATAATAATCCTCCTCCACCAAAAGGCCCGCCTGACCTCCATAACAAGGGTAATTCCTCTATTGTTTTCAAAAGTAATTCAAGTTATCATACAGAATTTGACATTGTTTCTGAGATGCAGAAACATAAAAATTCTTTGTCATTCTTTGACATTTTAAAATGGTGCCCTGCCCAAAGGGAGATAGCATTGAAAGCTCTAGAACAAGTTGATAAGTCAAAAGGAAAGAGCAAGGTAGCACCTACTGGGGACGTGAATGCAGCCTTATACAGAAACAAGGTAGGTACTCCACCTTTCCTTTTAAGTTTAAGGATTTTTTGCAAGAACCTACATAACTGTTTATTGGATTCAGGGGCTTTGGGCAATGTCATGCCGTTTTCCATATGCAAGAAGTTAGGATTAAACCCCATTCAAACCAATAAAAAGTTCATTCAACTTGACAAAATAGAGGTTAATGTGGTAGGGGAATTAAGAAACATACACGTTCAAGTAGGATCAAATCCTAGGATCCTAACCAACATAGATATTCAAGTGGCAGATATCCCCGAGACCTATGGTATGCTGCTAAGCCGAGATTTGATGAAAAATTTAGGGGGATATCTTTCCCTGGACTTTTCACATATGTGGCTATCATGGAAGGGGATTCCTAATCAGATTAGGATTGAAAGTGAGCCTCGCCTCAAACATGTCATCACTGACTATGATTGTCCCAATGAGGTGGCTTACTTTGAGACTGAGATGGGGGTTTATAAAAGAGAAGAAATTCTAACCTTCTTGGTTCTCTATTCTAAAGACATGTAAATACAGAAACTCCCTAACTTCATGATTAATGAAAATCAATAGGCCTTGATTAGAAAGCTGCAACAAGACCAATTGGTCCTAGGGGCAGATATAGATCTGCAAAGTCTCCTGCTCCCTAATTGGTGTAGGGTACACTACCAAAGTCATTCTGAATTGACTTGTCAACCTTGTAGAGACATTTTAAATCATGTTTCCCAAGCCGAGGAAGCTGGCATAAAGTCACCCTGAGACCATTGCAAACTGCTTCTCATTTGAGGCCAAGGAAGCAACCATGTTAACCAGGGATACGATACTTTCAAAAGAAATCCATTTTTAGATCAAACCTACTCTAGACACATGCCCAAATCAGCATATTGATAAAGAACAACCCCAAGATCTGTTTGACAGCCCTATACTTACAAATGAAACAAAACCCAAGGGGTTAACCAAAGACACTAGTGACTGTCAGAAGGATAGCCACGGGTCAGATGACATAACTAAACAAGAATTGGAGACCGCATCTAAGGAATTTACAGAACATCCTTTCCCTGTGTTGGATGCAAAAGATCAAGGAGCCCCACCTTTGGTTAATCCTATCCAAATACCTACAAAAGCTGCAAAAGGATTAACCCCTGCTTGTGATCAACTGTGGACCCTCACGTTTGATGGATCAAAATCTAAGACAAGTAGTGGTGTTGGAATTGTACTAACCAGGGAAAACCTTCTTTGCTTCTTACAGGTTGCAATTTGGATGCACAAACAACGTGGCATAAGATGAAGCTCTGGCATGGGGACTGATGTTTGCACATAAGAAGAAGGTCACTGCCTTGGTGGTCAAGGGAGATTCAGAAATAGTTATCAGGCAAGTGCACAGCCAATACACATGTCACAACAGAAGGTTGGTAGCTTACAAAAATTGGGTATGGAACCTGATTGAGAAATTTGATGCTTTTGGGATTAGTGTAATCCCTAGAGAAGAAAATCAGGTAGCTGATTCATTGGTTGTTGCTACAAGCACCTTGGAACCTATGCAAGGCTCTAAATTCAAAAGATTCTCGATGGAACTGATGTCCACCCCAGCTATTCCTGACAATATCAGGAATTTTTAGGTTTTCGATGATGACCGACATATACTTGCTTTTTTGGCAAGTTCTGATGTTTTTGAGGGGTAAATCATTGATGATTCTAATAGGGATCAAGGGGATTGGAACCTTGGAGATTGTGATACATAAGGGGTCCTTAATCTCAAAAGTAATAACATTCCCAAGGGAATGGTTGCTCTAGAAAGAATCTTTGACTTAGACCCAAGGGCCCGAGAGAATATATCAGCTAAAGAAAAGGGAGGCGAATATGAAACAGTTAACTTAGCTAATTCTAGCCCCCAAAGGAATGTCTACATAGGGAAAGCCTACCCTGAAACAATCAAAAAAGACATATTGAGGGCACTTAAGAATGATATTTCTACAATTTTCTCTGGATATGAAGACTTAAAGACATTTGATGCCTCTATTATGACTCACACTATTCCCTTGAAGCCCGAAGCTAAACCCTTCTGATAGAAGCAATGCCCTATCAATGCCCTGATTGAGCCATTGATCTACAAAGAAGTTTAGAAGTTGATGTCTGCAAGGATAATATTTCTTGTGCACCATTCAACATGGGTAGCCAACTTAGTTCCAGTCCGCAAGAAAAACGGGGAGATCAGGCTATGTGTTGACTTCAGAAACCTAAATAGGGCTTCAGAAAAGGATAACTACCCACTTCCTTCATTGGATGAGGTACTACAGACTATTAATGGAGCACAGATGATGTCATTCTTGGATAGTTACTTTGGATATAATCAAGTAATGGTCAACTTTGAGGACAGGATGAAGACAACTTTCACTACAAAATGGGGGATGTTTGCATACAGAAGGATGCCATTCGGTCTGATAAATTCTAGAGCAACTTTCTAGAGCGCCATGGACATAGCGTTCAAGGACCTAATTGGTAAGTGCATCATTTTCTATATGGATGACCTGACAGTGTTCTCCAAGGACTGACTGAATCTTGCTACAGACTTAGCCAAATTTCTCGAGAGATGCATCCAAGATGGCGTCTCTCTGAATCCCAACAAATGCATGTTTGGAGTCTCAGAAGGCAAGCTTTTGGGACATATAATTTCAAAAAAATGGATTTCAATCAACCTAGATCGAGTTGAATCCATTCTAAAGATCACCAGGCCAGGGAGCAAGAAAGAGTTAAGATCTTTATTTCCGAAGATCAACTTCGTGAGGAAGTTTATCACAGGCTTCACAGAAATTGTGAAGCTGTTGAATGAGATGATGAAGAAGGATACCAAAATAGAGTGAACGAATGAAGCAAAGGACACATTTTCACAAGTCAAACGATCCATCTCAGAAGTGCTAGTCCTCACCAGCCCCGATTACAAGAGGCCATTCTACATTTACTCTTTCACCTTTGACCATTCCTGTGTGGCCATTTTCACTCAACATAAAGACAAGGTAGAGGAGAGACTGATTGCTTTCATGAGCTCTCTGTTCAAAAATGTGGAAATCAAATACTCACCTCTTGAGAAGAAAGCCTTCATGCTAGTTTGGGCTGTCAAGAAGTTCCAGCATTACATTCTTTGAAGCCAAATCATTGTTGTAGTTCTTGATGCGGCTGTGAAATCCCTACTCATGCAGAGCAAGCTGGGAGAAAGGAGAGGCAAATGGATGGCCATCCTGCAATAATTTGATCTAGAGATACACCCTATGAAGCTAGTCAGGGGTACAGGTTTGTCTCAGTCCATGGTGAATGCTAGCGACAACATCATCTGTCAGCAATACACGACCCAGTCTTTCTCTAACGACCCCTGGTATTCTGATACCATATGCTTTATGCTCCATAATCGATCTTCAGAAGAAATGAATGCAACTCAAAGGAGGGTTGCTATACAGGAGGAATTTCGAAGGAGTATACTTGAGATGCCTTGATCATCAAGAGGCTAAACATGTGATCTCTGAGTTTCATGGGAAGCATGTCACAGGTCATGGTTCTGCTGATTCTCTAGCACACTAGATTCTTAGGTCTAGTTATTACTGGCCCTGTGTATTCAAGGATGCCCATCAGCATGTGAGAACATGCCACACATGCTAGGTTTCTACACCAAGGGAACGCCATGAGGCCATGCCACTACAACCCATCTACAAGGTAAGGCCGTTTTCCCAGTGGGCACTGGATTTCATTGGAGTGATTAACCCGAATTCCTCTGCAGGACATAAGTTTATCTTGACTGCTACTGACTACTACACGAGGTAGAAAGAGGCTATACCTTGCAAAAATAGCACAATGGAGGTAGTGATCAAGTTCCTCACTGAATGTATCACTATGAAGTTTGGGGTACCCTTCGCTCTGGTATGTGATAATGGTTCTGCTTTTTCTTCTGTTGATTTTATTTCTTGGGCATATGATCACAAGATTGTCTTGAAGTATTCTTCAAACTATTATCCACAAGGCAATGGAGTTGCAGAGTCTACCAATAAGAATCTCTTAGCGGTGATTAAAAAACTGTTAGAACATAACCCTAGAGACTGGCATACCCAGCTGAGACTCGCATTGTGGGAAGATAGGACTAGGATTAAGGCTGCCTTAAACACCTCACCATTCAAGATGGTATATGGCCAAGAGCCTGTCTTTCTCCAGTGATAATAAGATAGAGATCAGGTTAGCTACTTTGTTGAAATTAGAAGAGTAGAGAGATGTGGATTTACAACAATTCTTTAGGCATCAGGCTGTTGTCAAATGCTGGTTTGACAAAATAGCTAAGATAAAAGCTTTTAAGATATCAGACCTAGTACTATTGTGGGATAAAGCCGATGAAAAGAAGGGTAGCCACCAAAAGTTTGAAAAACTATGGCTAGGTCCTTATCAAATTGCTGAGATCCTAGGGGAAAATGCTTTCACACTGAGTAGCCTAACGGGAGAGTTGGTTCCTTTGCCTATTAATGGGCAGTTCCTTAAGCACTATTTTGAATCTTGAGGCTGGTTAACTTATGTTCTGTATATAAGTTTTTCATTGTATTCCTTATGTGAATAATTTAGCTGTCTCATGTTTGTAAATAATTTTCTTTCATGTATGTATCTTTTGTGCTTCAGTTTGTAAATAACTTTCAGTTTGTAAATAACTCTTTCCTTTATGTGAATAATCTACTGCTCTTTGTGTAAATAATGTGGCTCTTGTCTATAAATAGCTTCTTGTTTGTACGTTCATCCCTGTCTCCTTTTGTTTTCCTTGCCTTTTGTTTTCTGTTTGTTCTGTTCTTTGGGGGTTTAATTTGTTTCTTTCTATTTGAAGTTGGGGGTTGTTATCTAAAGCATACTGTGGTCATTAGGAGAGAAGCAGTTTAGGTATTTTCAAGTTTGTTGGTTGGATGATTCTATCCTCAATTCATTGTTTCATGTTTATGGTCAATAAAGGTTGTGGAAAGTTTTGGAGAACAAGGTACCAAGTAAGTAACATTCATTAGCTCCCCTAAATCTGTCACAAATCATTAAAATCATCTCCTCTTCTAGTAGTGTATTTGTCCTAGGATGACAGTGTTGTAAGATTTGAGTGAAAAATCCAAATTCCAAGTGCTGTTATGAGGTTCATTGTAGTCTTCAACCCAGATCAGATATTAAACATCTAACATACTGAAAAGAAAAAAAAAAGAATTAAATGAAATATCTGAAGCTTCAAAGAAAAAAGAAAAAGAATTATCAAAAGAAAAAGAGGATTCAATATGAATGGGTGATTCCAGTATCTCTACCTGGGCTATGGATGCCTGACTGACAGTAGAGCAATGTTGTGAGAAAATGAGAGGTATCTCCGTCGGGACTATAGACGCCTGATTGGCAGTGGAGCAATGCCCAAGATATCATTGCACGAAGGAAATCAACTCATGTAGTTAAAATCTTACACATTATAGTCAAAAAGATGAGGAAAACTTCATGAGAGAGTGATGCACAATCAAGCACACACATTGATTCAGAGGGTAGCCATTGATTGACTTACATTTTAGATTCTAGCTCTACCTTGCTTGTTTTAACTGACCTAACTGGAGTTGTGATGTTTATCAACCAAGAGTTCTAGGTAGTTGAATCCTTCAGATTCATGAAAATGGTTAAACCATTTTCCCAACCGAGTCACCATTTGTTATGCCTTGCATAACCACCCCACTCTGTTTTGGATCGGTCCCCCCTTTATTTTTTTATTTACTCTGCTTCCGATTACTTGCTTTCCTCTTTGGAATTCTTGTGTTTTCCTCCAATTTTATCTTTTGTTCTATCTGATCTAATTTTGGTTCTGCCTCAATCAGAATTCGGGTTTTCTCCTAAGTTCAGGATTTTCCACCCAATTCGGATTTTCCCAGATCTCACTCTAGCTCCGGCCAAACCTTGTTGTTCAGGGATTTTTGGTCTTCATGGAAATCCGTGCAGACTGGATTTTCCTAAAATCCCCGAGGCCTCTGTGAAAATCTCTTTTCGTGGATTTCCTTCTCTTCCGGATTTTCTCGAAATCCATTATTCCCTATTTTTTCTGGATTTTCTAGAATTTCTTCCCCTTCGCAGAAATCCATCCCGTGCGGATTTCCCCAGAATATGGTAGAATGTGAAGAGGTATGGAGTAATAGGACTAGTTAATTAATAATGATGCATTTTATGGTTCATTGATGCTTTTTTGAGGTCTCACGCATTGTTCCTTGATTGATGATGATCGCATTAAGTTTCTAATGGGTGTTTCATGTTTATTCCACTAGAATCTGCCTAACTCAGAATTCTCTGAAATTCCTCCCTGGTTTAGATTCCGCGAGTCGACCTGAAACCCGAACTTGTTGGTATGATCATTTTTTTTGAGAATTTAACTACACTTTGCTAACATGGGATTCATTTCAATGACGATTTTTATTATTTAACTACTATCTGTATGATCTTTATTGTGGTTTTCTTTGTTGAGTGCAGGATTAAATTGTGCCAGGATGATATTTTCCAAAGGAGCTCAGTTGAAGGGCATTCTTCTGTCGAGTTGGTCATGAAAGTCAGCTAAGGTAAAATTTAGCAAGACTTTTCTAGACTCTTAGCGACTGGTAGCTCGGCTCTGACTGTTTAAAATTCAAGGAATCAGAATACTCCCCATTATGGATCTTATTGGCGTAAGGTTGTCATGATCTCCTCGACCCATGGTTCATTTTTTTCAAATCTCCCTTTACATTGCCTATCGACAAGACTTTAGGGATGTCGTGGCGAGTGGAAGTTACATACAGGCATCTATCGGCAGGACCAAGGTCTTCGTCTTAGTGACTTTGGGGTTTCCTCTATCGGCATAAGGTTTACTCCCCACCAAGAAGTCTTGGCGAGTGCACAAAGTCTCACCAACTAGTGAAAAGGAGGTCTAAGACTTCGGTGGGAGTCATCTATTTCAGCGTATGGTCTTGGCGAAGTCTTTTGGTCTCGCTAATAGGCGGCAAGGAAAAGGCATGTCGGTGGGAGATATTGAGTTCAGGATAGAGTCTTGGCGAAAGCCTAGCGTCTCACCGACTAGCAAGAACAAACAAGTCCCTTTCGACGGGAGTTATGTCTTCGGTGGAAGGTCTCCCCGAGTGCTCTGTGTCTCGCCAACCTCCGATAAAGTACTACATCTCAGTGAGAGACTTTGCTTCGAAGAGAAGTCTCGGCGAGGAAGGAAAGTCACACTGACACAACGCTGGGGGATTCCATCAGTGGTCTTTGGTGAGAAATTGGTATGCTACAGTGACAATAGGATGAATTAGTAGGGCTTTCACTGAGACATGAGATATCTACAGGACGTCTCCCCGGTGAGGTGAGGTTATAGCGACACATGCCGAAGGAAAGGAAGCATGTCGGTGTGGTTGAAAGTGAAGTCTTGGCGAAAACATGGGCCGACGAAAGGTGGTTGTTTCAACTGGAGGTCTGGCTGACATGCTGAAGTCTCAGTGATACAAAGGAGGAAACAAAAGCTCGCCATAGGTCTTGCCAAAGGGTTGGTCTTTGATATGGCACGAGGACCTCAATATAAGGTCTCGGGGAAGAGGAAAGGTCTCACCGATGTGAAGAGATATCGGTATAATCTCTTGCCGATTCAACAGGGTCTGGCTGAAATAAAAAAAAATTGCTGAAGGATATGGGACTCGGTGTAATGTCTCACCGACTATGAAGGTCATGCCGAAACAAAGGAAATCGGCGAGACTCTAGAAGAATAAAGGGCACTCGGTGAAATGTATGGGCAACTTCAAGGTGTCTCAGTGAAAGAAATGGAGGTCGGCAGAAGGTTGTGGCTTCGGCATAATGTTTGGCCAAAAGAAAGAGAGTCACGTAGAAAGGAAATGGGCTCGGTAAGAAGAAAGAAGTTTAGGGAAAGGTCTCCTCAAAACATTATAGTCTCGCCGACATGAAGAAGTTCATTGAAAGGTTTGCATCTTCGCCAAGAAGTGTTAGCGACTATGAAAGTCACACTGAAGAAAGAGGAGCCCAAGGCTGGAGGAGAAGGAGGATGTCGGGGAGACTCCAAAATAAAATGAGGACTTCGCCATGTGGTCTTGTTGATATGCTAAAGTCTTGCTGATAGCGGTAGGTTCACAAAAGAAAAAGAGATATCGGTATAACCAAGGGGAGCTCGCCATGACCTTGTGCTGATTAAGAAGTCTTGTTGAAAGGAAAATGAACTCCGAGCCAGAGAGAGGGATGTCATCATTGTGATGTCCTACCGATGAGTGGCTATCTTGTCAATGTTCTTTTGGAGCTTGGTATGACTCCCATGGCTCGCCGAAAGGTCTCACCGAATTCCCCATGCTACCTCTATGACTACTAAAGGATGGGATCATATCGGGGAGACACCAATGGTGTCTCACCGACATGTGATGTTGATTGGACCATCTTTGACTACCCGAGGAGCTCACTTGGCGTATGCCCGACCAATCAGAAGGAGCCAAAAGAGTTACTCATTTGTCCCTTTGACCAATTGACTGCCCCTGTGATGAAAAACAACAAAATACGAGGGAAATGGATTCCTTTTGAGATCCAAAGGCAATGGATCGACTTAGGTGAAAGGTTTAAATCTACAGGAGGACTCGACGGTGCTTCCAGAAGACGGTCAATGAACAGAGAGGTCCAGAATAGAAAGGGAGCCGAAGAAAAGAAGAAATTGTGACTCAGAGGGGACAGTTGTGGTGACTATTGGCAAAGAGGTAGATTAGCATTGATGAAGATATTCTGAGCATTCAAGACCCCAACAAAGTTCGAAGATGGACACATAGACATGAGAGTAAAGGCTGCAGCTGCAAAAGATCTAAGGTCATCCCCAAAACAACTTTTAGCATGGACAGCAGGGCTTCACATTGAATGCAATTTTGACTTTCCTCAAAAAGATCTGAGAGCCAACTCTCCTAGATGCAGATATTTTGTAAACCCTAGCATAGGGGACAACACATTCTTGGGTACACACTCTTTATAAATGGAATTCTTCCCTCTTTGTAAAGGTTAGACAGTAAGGGATTAGAACTTCTATATTTAGATAACTTTTAGACTAAGAACCATTTAGAGTTAGAACTGTTAGGAGTTGGTTACTTAGCAGAAGGAGATAGAGTTGCATCTTGATTCTCAGTAATGAGAGCTTCTTTGTCTCCCTAGTTAGTAGTAAGATTTTAGTATAGACTGTAATGTATTTTTTGAGTTCTTTTAGTGTATTTGGAAATAATCTAGAGCCTCAGATTCTCTGTACACTGGTGATTGTGCCAGCTTTGTAAATATTGTTTATCTATTTTAATAACAGTAGAAGCAGTCAAAGTTTAATCTACTTCATGTTGTGTTCCTAAATGATATTTGTCTTAAATTGATCATTTGATTTGTGAGGTCTTCAAGGAATGAAATATTATTTTGTGTTTTATTTTAATGTTAATTAAAAATCTGTTATGTGAATTAGCACTATGAATGAAGGAGGTTGTGTTTCAATCACAAGTTTACTTTGTTCTATAGTTCTGGTTTACAAATTCCTTGAAGTTAACAAGTCTGGTTAAGGGTGGATGAACTATTGTTCTTTCTTGTTTCAAAATCCTAATCTATCTTTTGTTGTTTCTTTAAAACCCTAGTTAAAGTAGGTTTCATTTCATGCTTGATCTTAGAACAATCTAGAAGCTCAACACCAGCAGGCCCCTTGAATATTACTATTGCATTGACCACTGAGTAACATCAGCACAGTTTAGACCCAACTACAAAGACCATGGGAGCTAATGAATCCATGTGTTTCCTTTCTCTTTCAGGAGAAGCAAAATAGCAATATTTTGTTTGCATTGTTGTGGTGCCAAAATTGCCATCAACATGACTCACATCTTGTTTCACAAAAAACACGTATCCCATTGGTAAACGAATGTGTCAAAGTATGAACTATAAAGGAAAAGGATTAGGCCTTCATGAACAAGGTATCCTAGAACCCATTTTTTCTCAAGAAAACCCATATTTCCATGGCCTTGGTTATACACCTAAGTGTCCTAGTTCATCAAACCTACCATCTATCTTAGGTCCTCATCCTATTCCACCAAACCTTCCATCTATCTTAGGTCCTCATCCTAGTCCACCAAACCTTCCATCTATCCTAGGTCTTAATCCTAGTTCATCAAACCTTACATCTATCCTAGGTCCATATCCTATTCCTCAAGAACAAAAAAGGAACACATCCTTGATGCCCTTTCAAAATTCTACCACCAACAACTCATCCATGATACCTCCATACCATTCATCTCCATCCATCTCTCCTATTGCTCTTGGAAGAAATTTGGGTTCCAAATGTCAAAAGCTTCCATATCAAAATTCACATGTATCAAAGGATCAACATGTCTCCTCGAAGAGGCATGCAAAAATAATAGAAATTTTGGTCCAAAATCAAAGGAAAAATAAAAAAGGCCACAAAGGCCCATCAAAGAAAAAAGAAAAATTTGCAAGACCACAAAGGTCTATAAATCAAAGAGAAAAATCTCAAAGGCCACAATGGCCCACAAAACAAAAATCAAAGTCAAAAGTCATGTGGATTCCTAAAAGTCTCATAGAAGCAATAAAATCTAAGTGAGCACCCAAATCTGCTAATCCAAAAGCTTCCTCCACTTTTCCATCTAAAATATTATCATCTTCCAAATCCATTTTTCCTCCATCAATCCACCACCCTTCAAGGTGTGTGCCAATGTTGATCTTTCCATCCTTTCCATTTATCCATCAACAAACATTTCAACCTCCTATCCATTATCCCATCATACCCTAAATCTGCCAACATTTATGATTTTAATCCCCATTTCCATGGTTTATTAAAGGGATATTTGGTCGTGAAACTTGATGCTTAAGTCCTTCCTCCATCTCCCTATCATCCATATCCTATCTTCCATATTCCTCTTGCACTCTACACTTGGGGGGAAATTTTTTTCCATCTTATCATTCCTTACATTTCCACCTTTGATCTTGACAAGGTTAAGGATCTTCTTGAACATCATATATCTTATCCTATACACTCTATCCATATTTTTCATACCATATCTTTTGTCCTATCCATATTCCATCATTCTTAGCAGATACATCCTTTTTTTCATCTTTGGTCTTGATGAGGAATAGGAGAAAAATACTTGGGCCTTGTGCTCGTATCTTATCTAGTTGATCTTGATCATCCCATTCATTATTCTTATCCTTTCATTCTTCCATGCCATATCTCCTAGCTTATCAAAATCCATGTCATCATGTCCCTTTGCAACCTTGAATCTTATCATGCAAATCATATTTGAGCCTAGTTGTAAAACATTATCCATTCATCATATCTTTTGTCAATCAATCATCATCATGCCTTATGGAATCAATCATTCCTGGCATCCTAATCAATCAATCATTATCATCTTTCGACAAGAGATATGTTGCTTGTGTGACATGTTTTGCAGTGAATCTTTTAGTATGATCTATCATTTATCCATGGTTTCATTACCTCTATTATGGGGCATCTTGTTTCTTCAATCAGTCATATCCATATCTTCACTCATCCTACTTCCATCTCTACATCTATCATGCTTTCATGTTCACATCATAGCTTGATCCAGTGTTTGTATCATGGTATCCCCTAGTATTACTTGGCCCATTCTAGAAATTAGTTTGTCTTATTGTATCACACTGGGGGCATGTCCTGCATTGGATTGGATTCTTGTACATTCTCAAGGTCAGAAAATCAAAAATCCAAAAACATTTGAAACATATCAAAATCCAAAAACATCCAAAACATATCAAAATACAAAAAACATTCAAAATAGGTCAAAATCCCAAAATAGGTCAAAAAGTCAAAAGATCAAAAACATGGTCATTGTTCAAACTACGTCATCTCTTAGCTTTGAATGTAGTAAAGGGTGATCTTTGATTATCCCATGAGACATTTAGGTCAGTCTTTTAGGTGTCTATTATGTTCATATTTTTGTCTTGTAAATCTTGGTTGTGTTGTCAGTCAAACTACATGGTCTTTGCATGTATAATGTAGGCAAGGTTAATCTGTTGATCAGCCCCCAAGGCCCCTAGGATAGTTATTTAGGTTAGGTCTTGGTTGTCATGGTCGTTTCTCACCCTAGATTGGGGGAAAATCCTGCACTCACTAGGGGAAAATAAAATTTGAGCTTGAATCAATAGGAAAATAGTCATTGGACCAACGCGACAAACACAAAATTCAAATGGATGATGATATTTCTGAATCAAAGGTTTATCACGTTAAACATGAAATTTCAAATTTTTCTACTTTGATTTTTGATATCATATCTCTTGAGTCCTCAATGATGTATCGAACTAGAGGAGCAATGAAGGAGTATGATTTTTCTTTGTTTGATTTCTATGATTTTATCATTATTACTATGCAAGTTGTCATGAGACATGTGCTACAAAGTATCACTGATGACATTCCAAATTTGCATAGGAAAAAGATTAACTCTTGCTTGTTTACGCAAGTAATGCTCAAGTCATCTCAGTTTAATTATATGTAGATGCTTGTGTTAACTTGCAATTTTAAAACATCATTAAAGTGGTACTTAGGTCATCTTGGTCTAAAATATGCCATCAATGCTTGTACTCACTTTCAACATTTTAAAGGCCCAATGATGATAAAAAGTACAAAAAATTGGTTAATATAAATGACAACCTTTGAATACGATATTTGCATAGTTAAGTTAGACTGCATTCATGATAGTATTGCATGTGTATTTATGGGGTTTTTCAAAGCTGGAACAATTTCACAATGGTGTTGTCTCTATTATTAATGGATTTAGTACACTAAAAATTAACCAAAAACACATCATTCTCATTTAGTTTCACATCAGTTGCATCATCATTGGCATATGTTAGAAAACATTCTCATCTCATTTACATTCATACATTCCATCATAATATTTTCCTCAGAAAATACAAAAGAAAATAATAAAGGACATACATTGAATATCATTTCCAACATCAAAATCATGTCGTCTACTACGCTTAAATAAGTGAGCCACTTCAGATTTCCAAGAAAGTTGGGAAATATGTCAAAGTTATGAAGCTTAAAAGATCAATATATTGTAGTCTTCCCACAACTTTTGGAAGTTGGACAGACTCACTTATTCAAGCTTAAGGCCTTGAACATTTGAAGTCATGCACATTCAATCACTTGCATAATCATAATAAATCACATTGCATTGCATAATCATAGCAAATCACATCACATTGCATAATCATAAATACATTCTTCACATTGCCTAATCATTATCATCACATAGAAATTAAGTAAATTTACAACATTGCATATCATAATAGGGAAAGCGAATGCATATCAAAATTTAGATCATAATCACCACTACATATCATAAATCATCAAAAATGTCATAATGTCCATGTGTACAAGGATATCCAAAAGGGAACTGTATCATGGGAAACACATCCTCAATATCACAAAAGGTCTATACACAATGTCCAAGGAACATCACAAAATGCTATGTCGAGCTCCTCCCATATGCTGCTAGTCTCATGGAACTAGTACCTCCTCTACCTGACAGACTTGCACCAGGATCTCTCCTATGTCTAGGAAATGGCTATGTGACACCCATGCTAACAGTCAGAGTATGAGATCTTCCAAAACGAGACTATACACAACTCTCTCATTGCTCAAGAGGAACCAACTCATGATGTTCACCTTTGTAAAACTGCAACTCCTGAGAAATGTGTCAGTTCTCTCTGAAGAAATCCATTGTACCTACAGATGGTGTCGTATGTTGTATCCTCTCATCAATGGCCTCAACCTACTCTTTTCGGTGTCTAAAGGCATCCCTCTCTAAAGTAAGTATGATCATTTGTGCCTGCAACTATTGTATCTGCTGCCTATCTATCCCTCTATCAGTCATCAAAATATCAATCTGTGCCTGACACTTCCCTAACTCATCCTAAAGGGACACAATCTATGCTTGAGCCTATGCTATCTCGCTCTAACATGACTGAACCTTTTCCTGCAAAGCCACTATCTGTGATGACTGCTGATGAGAGGGTATCCCAATTCGAATCTTGGGAAGCACTTCTTGAGCTATGGTAACACTTCTTCTGTGACTCGAAACTGGAAAATATAATAGATGACTATCATTTGCATCATCATCACTCTCCCCACCACCCACTGCACCATCATCACTCTCCCCACCACCCTCTGCATCACCATCACCTATGCATCCACCCTCTACACCAACATCATCACCTCTACAAACACCCTCCCCAACATCATCACCACCCTCATCATCTCCTCTCTCTCCATCAACTAGCGATACTAGCTTCTCTGGATGAGTAAATCTTGGAAAGGGATGCGTGTGGAAGAACTTTGAAGAATCCTTGGTCATCCTGGTGTCTGTAATATATAGAACATAATCCCATAAACCTGGTGTCAAGGTATATCACTCTGTACAAGTTGCCTCATATGATACATAGGGGCCCCACTCTAAAACATCCTGTCATCGTCGTGCATAATGGGAAACTCCCAAGGGCATCCCCTAAACTCATCCAAACTTTTGACATAATTGCAGATATAGGTATCGCTCAAGCACATGTTTCCACCCAATCAAATAGCGGGATAACAACATATACGACATCTTTAGCCGATCCTCTGGCCACTACTCACAATCCAAGTATGGGTGCCATGTGATAGTCTCCAAATCATCTAAAGCACACCTCTAATAGGAAACCTTGCCCAACTTATGTTGGACATGTGGACCACTATAACTGAAAACATAGGGTTTCCCTATTGGTCGATGTCTCTCTCCCATGCCCAGGTCTGTAGTAATTTGATGCCACATGATAGGCTCATCTCCCTATAATAAACAACCTCATCCAAATCTCAGTATAAGTGGGCTAGCATGCATGAGCCCCATGCATATCTAGTACCATCAAGTGTCATTTGTGATAGCACACGACCCCAACCTACTAAAAATCCCTTTGACCTATGATCAGGACAAAGGAATCCACCAATGAATCTGGAAAGCACACATGGCAAAGGATCATATCTGCTAACCATCTTTGTCCAAGGAATCCATCGAACCATAACATGATCATCTCGGCATAACCTCCACAATGCAATTGTCTTTCCCTACTCTATCTTATCATACACCACTATCTCTCCCATCATTGGGTTCTGTAGAATACGATAGACATCCTTTGGAGTCACTTTCATCTCTCCCATGGCTAAGTGGAATGTGTTGTAGTCACTATGCCACCTCTTTGCCAATGTTTTCATCAAACCTTTGCTAATATGATATTGTGGGATATCTAATAATGAGGTCGGCCCACAACATGTGATAATATCCAAATATGTTGCAGACAAATGATGGACCATGTTCCATGTCTTTGGGAAACATTCCCGAGACTAGAGTACCTCTGAATCTCCCTAATCAAAGCATGTTCAATCAAGATTATCAGTCACTCAATGTCATGCTCAATCAAGACTATCAGTTATTCAAGTTAATGTGCAGTTAATCAAATCAAGTTCAATCAGGACAATCAAATCAATCAGAACAATCATCAACTCAATCAATAAGGAAAATCACTCCTATCATCAATCCTCACCTATCATGAGGTCAATGTGCAATCAATCCTATCATCGATCCTCACCTATCATGAGGTTGATGTGCAATCAATCCCATTATTGATCCTCGCCTATCATGAGGTCAATATGCTATCAAACCATTATCGATCCTTGCCTATCGTGAGTTCGATATGTTATCAATCCTATCATCGTTCCTTGCCTATCATGAGGATGATACATCAATCATTGCACCATCAATCCTTTCCTATCATGAGGTCAATATGCTATCAAATAATTATCGATCCTCACCTCTGATGAGGTTGATATGTTATCAATCCTATCATCATTCCTCACTTATCATGAGGATGATACATCAATCATCACACCATCAATCCTTGCCTATCATGAGATTGATATGCTATCAAACCATCATCTCTCTTCACCTATCATGAGGTCGATACAACATTGGTTCTCTGATTTGATTCTCACCTATCATGAGATCAAATCATCAACTATCCTACGCGAACATCAATCAAACAACGCACATCTCATAATCAAACTTTAATCAATCCAAAACATGACAAAGCAAATGACTAGTAGGACTCAGAAACATCTTGCAAACATCATCACGAGGGCTTTCCACAATCACACCTTATCAAATGACGCAAAGAACAGGCTTAAACTACCTAGAATCAATGAAGGTAAAGACTTTCCAAGGCAACAAGAGGCACTATTTGGGACCCCAAAGGTTCCAAAACAGTGTTAACACCCAAAAACATGCATTTTCAACCTTGCAAGAGGTGTCATTTGGGACCCCAAAGGTGCCAAAACTCCTAAAACACCCAAAAACATGCATTTTCAACCTTGCAAGAGGTGCCATTTGGGACCCAAAAGGCACCAAAACTCTCAAATGACTCAAAAAAATCAATTTCACTCTTGCAAGAGGCACCATTTGGGACCTCAAAGTTGCCAAAACTCTCAAACACACTAAAAAACACTTCAAAATGGCAAAAACATTATTCGAACATGCAACAATAACATCAAACGAGCTACAACACCTATCTATGGCATTCAAAATACCATTCAAAGGCAAGAAAATGACTAAAAAAGAGGTTTCTCGTAAAGCGTAAAGTAGGTCCAGAGGCAGCAGGCTGATCAGGTTGGCGAAGACGCTCGAAACGATGCTTGTGGTATGGGATCACCATCTTCCTCTAAGCTCCCCACTCTTCAACTTCTCCAAACTCCAAATGTGCAAATGAATCCAAATTTACCACTCTTTACCTTTTCAAGGGTAAAATGGAGGGAATTATGGTGGGATTTATCTCTCATTTTCTACCAAAAAGGAGTGGTAATTAATCAACACTATTCAAAGCAAGAGCTTGCAATGACCTTTCAAGAGATAAATCATCTCTGACATCAAAATCTCACTAAATCAACATTGGATCATCATCATAATCATCACAACACCATCATCTCATTCCAACATTTCATTTTAACATCCCCACATTCACCGATTTATCTCTCGAGGAGGCATATATCTGTCAATACCTAAAATTCAAAAGTTTGGGGCATGGTCTGGGGCATCAAAATCTTTTCTGAGCATCAACATCAAAGTTTTATTTGAAGCAACGAGTAAACACATTACTTGAAAGAGGGGAAAAATGTATACACCTAAAAATGGTCATCACATTCAATTAATTAAATACAACCTATTTGATTAATGCTTCAACTACATATAAATAAGGTCTTACTTTATTTATATTGTTCACTATTCTTTTAATTCTCCAAAATCACATTCTTCTAAATAATTAAATAAAGAAAATACCCTAAACATGTTTATTTAATTAACCTTCCTTAATCTTGATGAAGAATTAGAGCACATTTCTACAACTTTTTGTGTGCCACCTCATAAAGGTCACATGAAAATAAATAAGCCTAATTATTAATTAGAATTATCCTCACACACTTTCACCAATGAGAAAAGACACATGGCTTTATTCCCCCGCACTTCCAACAAATTTGGATCACATGGGTCTTTGTTTCACACACTTGGGAATCCCATACATTTGTCATGTTTCCAATCAGTCAAAATATTCTCTCCACACACATGGGATGTTGTCTTTGGTCAAGGGGACAACATCTTGATTCCTTTCATCTCCACCGTCTATTATTTTTTCTTTGAATCTGTACCATTGATAGGTGCCACCTCACAAAATTCTTGAGAAACCCTATAAATACACCCTCTTTCCTTAGCATTTATCATCCACAATTTGAGTAAAGTTACTGTGCAGGTTTATCTTAGGAGCTTGGAGCTTTCATGGAGTCTTATACTTAGTTTTCATATCATGTGTTACTTTGCATTCTCATATTAGATTAATTAATTGCTTCATAGTTACATTTTATCATCCCCATTGCATCATAGTTACATTTTAGGTTAGTTTGTTTTATGTTTGCATTTGATCATATGCATAATCATGGATAGTTCATTTTAGTTTCATATCATCTCACTCATCTCCACTTGTTCATTTATCATCAACATCATCCTTCATTTATCATTGTATCCATTATCCTTTCCATCATTTTGTTTCATTTAGAAGCATACCACTAATCATTCTAGCACACATTTGCACATAGAAATCATCTTAGCTTGCATATTAAGCATCAAATCTCTTTTTCTAGGTAGCCATTTTAATAAACTTTGTGCCCATAGAAATCTAAGGGCCAAACGGTTTAATAAATCCCTAGAAATAGAGGACAATATGTATTTGAAAGATTTGATTGTATTATGAATAGAGTAGTTTTACTTGCTTCAAACTTTGAACATGTAAACCGTCTCATTAAGGTTTGTGTTGACATTAGAATACTCTCCACATTCGACACCCACACACCCTATACCTGATCTTGGGCTTGCACAAGGTTGGGAGAATGAGATAGCAAATACCTCTTCCTAGTTACCAGTAGGACATGCAACCTTCATGAACTATTCTTTGAGGAGATACACACTATCATGTTGATCAATTGTGTCCCTTGTGTCTACTTGATTGTTGTCTCCAAAAGGTAGTATGTTTTCCCATCTCATTTCCCTTGTGTTGATCTTATTTTTTTTATGGTTCATGTCATAAAAACATGACATGGACAAATCCATCTTATTGTAGCTCTTGGAGTGTGTAGGAGGATCAGCTGTGGTCAAGGAAGAAAGAGTCCCAAATTCATCCTATAGTTGGCAAGGAATATCACCTTTGTGGGTAGCCACCAAGACATCCCTTCCTTGGTCTTCTTCTCTCCTTAGTTCCTATGGTGCATCAATATGCTCACTTGTTTCCTCTTGTTCACGATCACTGTAGATAGAAGTGGAATCCCTTTCCCAATCTGGTAGTTTCAATGCTTCAGCATCAATAGGTTTAGGTGATATATCTACATCACTGCCATCTTCTAAAATGTACTCTTCCTCCATGTTGCTATATCTTTGTGGCACAATTCCAAGTGGGAAGAAATCAACAAGGGATATTGGCCCATTAAGGGGATCAATGTATGATGAATGATTACCCTCTGAAACTCCTCCATAAAGTCTATCATCCATCATGTATAAATGCTTTACAAGAGGGGAAAACTCTTGTTGTCTAAGGGAAATCCTTCCCATTTGATCTGTTTCATCACTTGGAGGCTTGGGACTATATCATTCTTCCTCTATCACTATCCCAATACCTCCTTGAGGACTGATTTTAGCTAAGTTGTCACTTGGTTCTAGCTCTTGCACTTCTAGCTCAATCCTTGAAACAATTACTGGAAGAAATGCACTTAGTTGCTCCACTTGTTCTTTAACTTTCATGATTTCCTCTTGACATAACTCGCACGTGAACTCTAAATGCACCAAATAATGGAGCCTGCACCAATTTTGTAACAACAACACCTCCAAATCTACTTGGTGTCTCAGCTCTGACCAATCACTTGTGAGTCTTGAAACAAGTTCATTATATCTTTCCACCACTAGAACTTCATCATCAGTTGAGGAGGAGGCCTTGTAGTGAACAACCTAAACTTGTAGTTGTTCCAACTCCTCTAGATCTTCCTTTTTAAAGGTTTGGTTTCCTTCACTCATTGATAATGGGTTTTTGAATCCCATTTCACTTAAGCTTTCATTAGTATTCTCTGCTTCCCCAAGGTTTTCATCCTCATCTACCTTCTAATTTTCAGTATCTACATTGGTTGTCACAACATATACTATTGCAAATTCTATTGATTTATCTTCTATGTATTTCCTTTCAATTGTTAGTTGTTCTTCTTCTTGAGTGGAGGATTTCTCTTCACCGATGGAGGAAATATTTTCTAATTCCTTTCTAACTGAACTTTCATCAAGGCTCCCTATTGTTCCTTTTGATTCTCAACCTCTGTGTCGGCTATCCCAACACTTACTTCTATAGAATGTCTTAGTTTAGCTTCAGTGTACTATCCTCAAAATGTTGACTGCCCTTCTACATCAATGGATGAATCCTCTTTATTGAGAGTTTGTTGTTCTAACTTGTATAAACAACTCTTGACCTGGACAATGATGTCTACACATGATGGGCAAGTGAATTCTAAGTGAGGTGCATTATTGACCCTGCACCACCTAGACATTAGCACTTCTTCTAGTATTAGTTTGTCCTCATTGCTCAGCTATTCTTGGATCAGCTTCATGAAGGCTTTGGATGCCATGTTGTAAAAATTATTCCTCTGGATCTACAAGAGCCAAGGGCTGATATATTTCCCATAAGCAGATTTCTCCTTGCAGGACCATTTCAATCCTACGCAAGAAAGTTAAACATTCCATCCCATTATGCCTACGAGTGTCATGAATTTTGCTTTGGTCTAACAATGCAAAGTGTTTCAATGGATTCTTCAATCTCTTGTTTAAATCTTCTTGCAGCTGTGTGTTGTTGACTTGCAATTGTTACTCCATTTTAGCTCAAATGTTTCCTTTATCTTTAAATTTTCTAATTTAAAATTATAGCATATGAGATCTATCTATCTTAAATTTTACTTGAAAGTGCATTCAACTTCCAGCTTCATAGCCTTGAGCTTAGCCACTCACTCCTTCTAGCACTAGTTCTGTTGATGGGTATTTTTTCACTTCTCAACACAAGAAACACACAAGTGCAATGCATCTCTTGAAAGGTGAAAATTTGTAACTAAGTTTCAGGCAATCACCCTAAGGTCTCTCAGGTGTCAAGTCATGAAAATTGTTGGAATAGTCCAATTGGTTGATGTGATTTTCTGCTAATCACAGGGTGGCCTTTATGGTTTACAAAGCATGGGAAATTAGGTCTACAAATGGACTTTCAAGGTGCTAGAAATGAATGAACAGTGGTTGCTCACTCAAAAAAAATTGGAACTCACCATGTTCATTAGATTTAGCTTTGTTGTGATGCTTTGAATCCTACTCTAACAAAGGACTAAAAGAAATAGCAAAAGAGGAAAGGGTTCAGAGGGATATTCTAAATCTAAGCTATGAATGAATAGTAACAATGGAGGATGCTATAGTAGACTGACTCCCATAAACTAGTTTTTTCTTGACCAAGAGTAACCTTCAGCTACACAAAACTAGTGCAATCTTCTAAGGTCTACTTGTTTTCAGATTGTGCATTCACCTCATGAACATACAATTGAATTTAGTTGGATCAATGTTAAATAATTCAGACTAGCTTTACAAAGTGATTCATCATCAACAAATCACAAAAAGCATGAGCTTGGAAGTGCATCCAATACTGTAACAACATTCACTATTAAAGACATTCAAGAAACTAAAACTAACACTAACATGGAGGTTGAATCATGCATGCACAATGAGAAAGTTCAAAGAAAACACCCATAAAAAAGTGTATTTCTTCCGTCTATTGCTGCAAAATGTCTCTTACAACAATACACCACCACTTACAAATGAGGAGAAAGACCCTATTTATAGTTTTCCAAAAGTGAAATGAATGGCTAGGATTCATTTGGATCAAATGGCCTAGATTTTTTATAACTTAGGGTTTTACCTACCCCCAATATTTCACAATTTAAAATAGGCTATTTTGTCCTCTTCTCTATTTTATCTTGTATCATATTTTTCTTTTAGTTACTATAGTTGTTTTTTATTCTAGCTACCTTCTCTATTGTAGTTGGAAATTATTGAAGGCTGCCCCCTCTCTGATATATTTGCAGCATCCTTTCAACCAATCAAATGGGTCCTATTATCAATTCATGTCATCGAGAAGAAAATATGTTTCTCTTGATTCCAATGAATAACTCTTAACAATCATCATCATTTGGTGGAAAATAAAACAACTCCCTCCTACTCCTTATTTGAAAGCATTTATCAACTTGGTATTGCCTGACACATATTCTTAAGTGAGCTTATTCAATTAGGTAGAACTCCCCTTGAAATCAATATTCAGATAAGTAGCTCCTTTGGTGGTCGCAATCACCCTCTGAACACAACAAAATCTATGCTTTTAGCATGGTTCCATGAATCCTACACACAAGAGGTGCAATAAGTGCTTTCATATGTAAATTAAGGAAAATGTTAGTCAAATCCTTCAAACTCATTGTTAGATCCATCCATGCATCACTAAAAGATCATAACATTCATTATTTTTCCACATTTGGAGCTCATTTGGACCATAAACATAAATGTGGATTTAGGGGTGCAGGTTTCCCCTAGGGAAGAAGTTGTTCAAAGCAACTAGGAGCAACATAACACTGAGGCCACAGAGACCTGCAAGCAGCCACCTGTAGATAAAAGTTCTGCATGGTGAACTTGGCCATCAAATTCCATGTGAGAAACTTTGGCACATGCAAAAATCAATTGTAAGGAACTTGAAGTTACCATGCTAAGCTTGATGCATTTACAGGATTGAGGCATGTGGGTGTAGGATGGTTGAAGGACATTTGGAGTTTCTATTTTTAAGCAATGAAATTTATGGCATGACGACCTGTGGGTGGAAGTCCACATATAGGAGCAAATTTTCACCCCATGTGTAAATCCCCTTTTTTCCTTTATCCACTTCAGAAAACCAAGTTTGGAGGCTTAATTCCAACTAAGCCCACTGCTTTCATCACACTTGGTACCTTTTTTGAGTGTCAGTAAAGGTGTTTCTATCAGGGACGCCTATGCAGCATGCAGATGTCTGCATGTCATGCTTACATCCCTGGTAGATTCCTGATACTAAACCTATAGATGTGTTACACTTCTCATTGGGAGTCAAGTTGTAATACCCCCTTTGGATGACCGACTCAAATATGGCCATTTTTCTCCACTCCTTCAAATTCATCTCTTCAATAAGCATTTCAGCCTCTAAGTATTCAATCCAACTTCTTCACTTCATTCACAAGCTCACTCTCATGCTTTCAAGTAGCATTCTTGCACTCCATCGCTTTGGTAGAGCAAGTTGGGGAATAACACCATTACAGCAGAGGCTCGAGTACTCTCATTTTCTCCACCAAGTAGCCTTGAGTTCTCTTGGTGGAGGTGGTAAGCTCCCCTTTCCTCTCCTCTATCACTTGGTTGATTTGGTACACTTACTGTTTTGTAGTGCTTTTGTGCTCTTTATTACATTATTTTCTTTATGTTGCTTTCTTGTTTTTCCATGGAGGTGGAAACACCTAAATGAGGGTCTGACTAAGGTAGGCCCCTATACAACCACCCAACATTTTCCTCTCCTTTTTGTGTGTAGGTGAACATGCTTTCGAGGAGCTACTTGGTGAACAATTTTCTTTTTGAGATCCTTCTTGCCACCTTTACTCTTGCATTTTTGCTTTATCACATTAGGGAGTACTTAGTTTATTTAGTTACATTATTTTGGCCATTTAGTTGTAGTTAGCTAGTCCATTAGTTGTTTTCTTAGGTTTGACCTTGTCTCTATTGTTCTCTAGTCATATGGATGTCAGTGCACTTTAGAGACACCAGCGTGTCGTGCTTTCATCTTGGGCAGAGAGCTTCTTGAGGTGTATTTTTGAACCTGAAGACTAGCTCACCTAGCCCCATTTTGTATTTTGGGTCTATAAAGTGGTTGAAGGACCTCATAGTCCTCACCATTCTTGTCCCACATATCCTAACATCCCTTTAGCTAAGGTAATTTAGGGCAGCTATTCGCATCTTGGCCCTCTGTGATCTGGGGCCTTGCACGTGGTGGTCCCCCTCTTACATTTTTGGTAAAATTGACATGAACCATTTTGGTTCCATTCTTGTGATCCCTATAAATCCTTTCCTTGTACTTTAGGTGTGTTGTAGGTGTGAGTGTTGTGAGGTTTTTTCCTTACAACCCAACCTACAATCCCTAGTTGGCCTAATTGGAAGGTTCCAAATGTATTGTAGAACAAAATCTTAATTGGGTCACTGTCTTATCCTTTAACCTTTAGGGACTCTATGGAAGCATCATCTAGTGTGTGTAGTGGCCTCCTTCTTGTACCAACCTATCCCCTCTACACTGCCTATGGATAGGGGTATTGGTATAACTTTCACTTCATAGGACCTCTTGATTGGTTTTAACAAGGAACCATCTCTTATTTACTTTCCCACATAGATCAATGGAAACATCATCGTGGGTGTTCTCATTGTTTCAAAATCACAAGTAAACATAATAATGGAGGAGATTATGCTAATCAACTTCCTACATAAGGATGGGTATGATGCACCTGTGAGTACTATTTGCACACATGACAGGATTTATGTGCCCTCTTTGGGTAGTATTGCCCTCTCGGTCTTGGTTGGACCTAAATCCATGAAAATCCGGTTTGACATCATCCCTAGGTCTGAACTCTTTAGGGTGAAGTTAGGTATCCCTTGGTTTCTGGATATGAACATGGTCCCCTCGGTCATGCATAAATGTCTGAAAGTTATCCATGAGGGTTCTGTACATGTAAATCATGACACCGGTTATAGACCATCGGTTGCTCGTGGTAGCTACTCCTTAGACCACTCTTGGCCTATGCCTATTGGTCCTCTTCTTCCTAGGATGGACCTTCTACACTGAACATATCAAAATTATAAGAAAGGGTTCCTAAGGATGAAATTTAGATATCCTCCCTCACCTTATGTCATTTCACATAGGGCTTCCTTAAAAGTTGACAGTGATGCCACTAAGGCACATAAGAATGAAGAAGAGTAATGATCCCACGACCCTCCTTCCTCTTCCACTAGTCAGTCAGGTGATTCTTCTCACTCTACTATGGTACCATTGGATTTTTCTCCTCATTTGTAGGAGAATCCTATGGTGCCCGCTTGGCAAAAGCCTAAGTGTCCTACTTTCAAACTTCCTATTCTTCCAACCGAGCCTAGACTCATTTGGTATAATAGGAAGAAGGTCTCCTGGGAAGATTCCTCTTTGTATCAATCTATGTGGCCCCCTACTACTCCTACTTCTAAGGCATTGAATGGGAAGAGGCCCACTACTAAGGCTCTCAGGTTGACTCCTCCTACTGCTCCTCATCCCATTCCTCCTACTCCTGTATAGGAACTTGTCCCTTCATTAGAAATGGTTGTGGTGGACGTCCCTATGTTGAGTAGGAACCTTCTATTCCTTCACAACCTTCAGCCTCCAACTCCAAGAGTTGTAGAAACTACCTTGTGTGTGAGTGAAAGCGCTAGCAAAAATCTCTTCTAACTAAGCAAGCCACCTCACAAAGGAAGGAGGAAGAAACGACCACCCCTGCTTTAGGGCCTCCCATAGTGTCTTCTTCTGCCTTTCCTTCTATTTATATTTAGTCTGGTCTTGTACTGATCCTGGATTCTATAGTGAGTATGAATGCACCTAACCCCAAGTGATTATAGGTGTTCATTGCTCCTTCAATGGAGCCACCTTTGTTGATTCCATTATGGATATCCAACCTTTCTCGAAGCCCGTGGATATGGTTAATACCTCGGTTGTACCCACTATGGTTCTTTCCTCCTCTTCCTCCACACCTCTAGCCTCATCTATGGGGATTTCATCCGCTCTAATGAAAGAAGGGGTTGAGTGTGGTCCTTCCAGCAATGAAAAATGAAAGAGGAGTCTATCTTCTCTATAAGGTGGCCCCGCGTTGACTTGTTATGTCTTGGTGACAGAACCAGTCCCAACTTCCCCTGAGTTTGTCACCACTCCCAAGTCATTTGGTGAGCCTAGTGATGAATCTCAGGCACAACCTACCGCATTTTTTGACGTTAGACATGACGCTCCTATCGGGTGCATGTTTAGCTCCATAGACGAAGTTTTGGCTTTGTTAGAGATCTTCGCGAAATCACTAACCTTAGTTCCACAAGAGCTCGATGAAGAAGACCTTACGAGGGCTTCTTCCTTGGCCCTTGTTGCGGGAGGGTCAGATGGTCCTCCTTTTAACATCCCACCATTGTAGGCTCGTCCTGCTTCCCATTATGAGGATTTACATTGGGAAGTGGATGACCTCTTGGTCAATCAATGTTAAGAGGAGACCCCTTCTTGATCTTGTGTGTGTGTGTGTTTTGTGATGTGTTCCCCCATGCTCATGTTATGTGTGCCTAGATAACCCTCGTCACCCCTATTGGTGCTTAGATATAGGTGTAATTTTTGTGTCGTAAACTTTCTTCTATTTGTATCATTATTCTTCCATGTTTGTGCTTGATTTTTGATAAATTGGGGATGATACAAAGCATTGGGAGAATTTAGGCTTCCCTTCCATGTTGACCCAATTTTTTATGTTTACTTTTTATTCTCATGAATTCTTCCTGATCTAGTTGGGGATTGATGATCTTTCGACTTGCACCACGGTTACCTATTATTCATATGAGCTTGGATAGATCTAACCTCACTAAACCAGATTCCCTTGTGTCCTTTATTTATGTTTTTCTCCCTACCTTTACCTTTTTCTCTTCTTTTCTTGAGTTTTCCCTCTCTTGTGAGACAACACTTTTCTTCAACATTTCAATTTTTAGGAAATGTATTTGTTGCCAACGAATATTTTGTCAAAAATCTACACATACTTTTCTTGAGAATCGCATTTTCAACTTGGAACCCTAGCAAAATGTGTTTTCTTCATCATGGGTTCATAAAGAAAGGACTTGAAAACCTTCCTATGAAGTGGGAACAACTTTAATCTTCCCCTCACATGGGGGAACATCCTTCCTTTCAAATTCCTTGATGAAGCAAACATCTTTCAAAAGGATCCCTTGATGATAGATTTCTCTAAGAAGGAACATCTACTTTCGAGCTATGTGTCCCTTGAGTTGGAAACCCCTTCTCTTCACAGTGGGTTCCTAAGGGACCCCCCTTTTTGGAAGTCCTTAACTTTAATTGATTCTTTTGTGTCTAGCTTGGGGGAAGCCTAGCTAGACCTATTCCATTTTCTTTTGTGTCTAGCTTGGGGGCAGCCCAACTAGACCTATTTCATTTTCTTTATCTCTAGATTGGGGGTATCCTGACTAGACATTGCCTTTCAAACAATGTGTCCCTTAAGTGGATCCCATCTTCTTTTGAATGGTTCTCGAGGGACCCCTTTTAAATACTTCCAAATCATCGATGGTCTGCACGACTATCTGCTTACTTGCCTACATGGCCACTTCTTGACTCTACAAAGTCTACTTCCTTTGGGTCTCCTCCATGCTAGAGTTTTTGGGGGATACCTTCCTTGAAGATTTGTGGGCCTGTAATGTACTTCATGGGGCTTCCTTCTTCTGAGAGATATTGGGGGTTACCTCCTTGTAGGTCCACAAGCCTGTAAGATGCTTTATTTTTTCCAACTTCATAGTTATGAGCAGCTATGGAGTCCTTCACTTTCCCTGCACCTTTAGGTTCACCAAATTATGGTCTACTTACTCAATGGTTTAGGTATACATATCTAAACCTTACCTCTTTCTTGATCTAATTTATCAAGAACTCATCGGTATTTGTGCTCACTAAAGTACGGAAAAAAGTATAGGAGCAAATTTGCACCCCATGTGCAAATACCCTTTTTTTCTTCATAATCTTTAGAAAACCAAGTTCAAAGGCTTAATTCCAACTAAGCCCACTGCTTTCATCACACTTGGTGCCTATTTTGAGCATTGATGGAGGTGTTTCTATTGGGGATGCTTGCATAGTGTGTAGACTTCTGCGTGATGCACTTATATCCTTGGTAGATTCTTGTGGTTGAACCTACAGAGGCATTACACTTCTCATTGGGAGTCAAGTTGTAATGCCCCCTTTCTGCTGACCAACCTAAATATTGCCATTTTTCTCCACTCCTTCAAATTCATTTCTTCAATAAGCATTCCAGCCTCTAAGCATTCAATCCAACTTCTTCACTTCATTCACAAGCTCACTCTCAATCTTTCAAGCAACATTCTTCCACTCTATTGCAAAAAATGCATCACTCCATCACTTCAGTAGAGCAAGTTGGGGGAAAACACCATTGTAGTAGAGGCTCGAGTACTCTCATTTTCTCCCCCAAGTATCCTTGAGAACTCTTGGTAGAGGTGGTAAGCTTCCCTTTCCTCTCCTCTATCATTTGGTTGAATTGGTACACTTACTATTTTGTAGTTCTTTTATGCTCTTTATTACATTTTTTTCTTTATCTTGATTTCTTGGTTGTTCATGGAGGTGGAAAAACCTAAATAGGGGTCTGATTGAGGTAGGCCCCTATACAACCACCAAACATTTTCCTCTCCTTTTTGTGTGTAGGTGAACGTGCTTTTGAGGAGCTAGCTGGCGAATGAGTTTCCTTATGAGATCCTTCTTGCCACCTTTACTCTTGCATTTTTTCTTTATCACATTAGGGAGTACTTAGTTTATTTAGTTACATTATTTTGTCCCTTTAGTGGTAGTTAGCTAGGCTGTTAGTCATTTTCTTAGGTTTGACCTTGTCTTTGTTGTTGTCTGGTCATACAAACGTTAGTGCACTTTAGAGACTCTAGTGCGTCGTGCTGCCGTCTAAGGACCACACTTTCATCTCAGGTAGAGAGCTTCCTGAAGCGTAGTGTTGAACCTAAAGATTGGCTCACCTAACCCCATTTAACATTTCAGGTCTGTAGAGTGGTTGAAGGACCTCATAGTCCTCACCATTCTCATCCTACATATCCTAGCATCCCTTTAGCTGAGGTAAGCTAGAAAATCCATCTACATCTTGGCCCTCCATGACCTAGGGCCTTGAACATGGTGGTCCCCCTCTCTTATAGTCTACACTGAGGGACCCGTAGATGCCTCAGACCTTAAGGGCTACGTGTGAAATTTTGACCAATTTAAGAGATGTGGGATAGAGCTATTGGGCCACCATCATATGCTCACTGTTAGGAATTATGTTGGAGGGATGGTGGTCCATAGGCAGTGGTCCGCTTAGGAAAACCCGTAGTGAGCTCAAGGACCTTGTGTGTGTCCCATCAATTTTGAAATTTATGAAATGGAAAATCCCCTCGAAGAACCCGCAATGCAAAAGGATGGGGGTGTAAGGATGTTAGGGAATGACAATGGGGAAAAAACCACCCACATCCAACTTCCCACATGAATCAATCCACAAAACGTTTTGACTTAGTCACTTCGGGAAAATTGGGGATGATGATGAAAGGGAAAATCTCCTAAGGAATGATTAAGCAAGGGTGAAAATGGGTTATGAGAGACTTGAAGTCATTAGATGAAGCTTTGATGCTCTTGTAGATTTGAAGAATGCGGGAATTGTGAGGTGGAAAGGTGTTAAAGCTCAACCGTTAAGTGATGGTGTTCAAGAGATGGAAACCCGCATGTGGAGCTATGGAAAGCCACAACTCTTAGTAATTTTTATTTTTTTCAAATTAAGAACATGGAAGATGCATTAGAAGGGTGCCTAGACCTATTCCTCAATGATTTGGCCCCTTTCAAAAAATGTAGAAATCTAGAATACGAAAGCTAGAGGGTTTGTCACCCTTTACAATGACATTGAGCACATAGAAACCCACACACAAAATCCCATGGATGGTGACCTGCACATAGAATCCCACAGACGATGACTCACACACAAAATCCTATAGACAATAATGAAGGGATGGTGACCCACAGTGAAATTCTTGCAACTTCACAAAACTTAGTAAATTTGAGATTTTTCAATTTTAGGATGGGAAAAGGGGTAGAAATAGTACCAAGACATATTTCCATAAGATTTTAAAAATGAAAAAATTCAAAAATTTGGAATGCGAAAATTGGAGGGTCTGTCGCCCTTTACAACGACATTGCTCGAATAAACTTCCATGGGCTGAATTTCGTGAGCAAACTTCCACAGTGAAATTTCTACAATGTCTAAACACATGGGCCCTAAATGATGAAAACTTGAAGTTTGCACCCTTTTTGGAAATGTGGAGACTTGGAAGGGGGAAGCTAGAGGGTTTGCCACCTTAAAAATGGAAATCCACGCACGGAAACTCACACATAGAATCATGTGGATGGAAATGGAAGGACAGTGACCCGCACATGAAATCTTGTGGACAGTGATGGAGGGATGACAAATCACACACAAAATCCCATGAACGATGATGGAGGGACTGTAGACACGTAAAATATACTGATTGAGATCATGCATATGATCCTGACTCACTAACATCATTTCTTCCTGAATCATCCCTCGGTCTAACCATTTAATCAAATTCCCCCCTATCTAATTAAATTCATCAATATTCGGGCGGGGGCCCTAGCTCGGTTGGCTAAGAAATTCCATTGCGGCTCTGCTGGTCACGAGTTCTAGTCTCAATATCATTTTATTTACTAATCAATTCTCTAAAAAAAATCATCAATAGTCTCTTGATTAAATAAATCATTTTATCTAATCAATCTCAATCTCAATCCATGATCTAATTATCCTATTTAATTAAATAATCAATTTATTTGATTAAATCTCTAAAGTCTATCCATTAAATTAAATAAATTAAAACCTTATTTGATTTAATCTAACACCATCCCTTTTAATTAAATAAATCAAAATCCTTATTTAATTAGCCTCTTATCATATTCCTCTCTTATTTGATTTAAATAAATCCATAAATCTAAGTCAAATAAGTCACATCATCAAACCTCTCTGTTAAATTAATTAACCCTTGATTAATTTAACCTCATCTCATGTCCCATCCTCTAGATAATGCAAGTTGCACATGAAAATAGATTTAATTCATTTATTAAATCTCTATTTTCCTCACAAGGCATCTTTTGGAATATTCTCTCAATTTGAATTCAAAAATTCCAAGTCAACATGTACATCCAACAAGGCAATAACTTCTTCTTACATGTCCTTTGCCTTGAGCCAAGTGGAATTTATTGCATTTTCCCTTCCCTCTTGCATGTCATTTCAACAAATTTGAATTTCAAATATTATGCATTTATTAGCACAAACCCCAAATCTTGCACATCCTCTATCCATTCATAGCTTTAAAAGTGGCATCATATCATTGGATGAATGTTAGTCCCACATTGCTCAAATTTGGACATTCATCCATCTTGGAATTATATAAATAAAGAGATCATATCCTCATTTCATCATCCACAATCTAGGCAAAGTTACCATGCTCAAATATCTCTTGAATTTCATCCATTATCCTTGAGTCATAGCTAGGTTTTATAGATTTTTGGCTTGGAGCCTTCATTCTTCACCAACAAAGTGGATCAATCTCTTCAACATTCGAAGCTTGCATCTTAGGAATTGGGAAAGGGCCAATTTTCACATCAAATTGGCACCAATTCCCTAATGGGATCATGAGTTTGCATATTTAAATTAGGATTCAATCTAGTTTGTCATTTATATTGTGTTCTTCATTGTTTTCTTTCCTATTTTGAATTTGTAAATGGATTTCATGGGGAATCCTTGTTTTGGCTTGCAATATCTAACTTGAGGTGTTTATTCTCTTTGTTTTGGAGGTACCAAGGTTGGGGTTCACACATTTGGTGATAGAAGGAGGGTTGGATATCATTATTTCTAATTTTTCTTGAAATGTTTGCATTTTTCTTCACACACAAAAAATTCCAATGCTGGGAGCTCAGCGTCGCTGTTTTGGCACCGTGGGCTCGTCAACGTCGCTATATGGTATCGCTTAAAACACAAACTGCGCTGTTGGAATTGTCCCACCAAAATATTTGAATTTTAAACTCTGTCGCTAGACTCACCAACCTGTAGAAACTTTCAAAAAATATTAAACTCCGACGTTGGACATAAACTGTGATGCAGGGAAAAAATTACGAAGCAGTTGAGCTCTCTGTCCTGACACAGAGTGTTGCTGACTGGTAAGCGACGCTGTGAGGGCACCGCTCAGAAACCAAACTGCGACGCCATTGTGAGTTGTGACACTGGGAGACAGTAAAAAGGGAAAATTTGATTTTTAGCAAGTTCTTTTGATTTATGATTAATTTATATTCTATTTTCTAGTTTTTAACTTCTGTATTTTCTAGAATCTGACTGGTTTTTCTCACTTGTAGGTTGGAAATCAAAAACAAAGGAAGGAGGAGCATGATGATATTTCATGCAATCAAAGTGTTTTTAAACACTTTAGTGTTTGTTTAACACTTCTTCAAGGAATTATTAGCACTTCTTTCTTAGGACACTAATCTTCCTTTGGGTTTAAAAGGAATCTTTTTGTTTACTTCTTGCAAAGGGTTAAAACATATTTTAGGATCACAACTTACTAGATTTTGTTTGTTGGATTAACAATTGAACAAAATGTCTTTCACTTGTGATTTGGTGCTCTAAAATGAACTCACATTTTGCTTTGTGGATTTAAAAAGAAGTGTAGATTTTTTTTTTGTGAGGGCTTACTTAAACTAAAGCCATTGAAAAATGATGTATGCGCTTCTCTCATGCTTTATAGCGATCTTGAGAATTTCCTTAAGTTCATTGAATTTCCACATAACATATCTTGTGGGGTTTGAAGAAATTAAGACATTGGACATCTTAGTTTGAAAACCTAATTGAAGAAAGTGTTTTTGGTAAAATAAATACATTAAGCAAAGCTAAGCAAAATGAACTTTCATATGTGTTGAAGACTCACAATCCCAAAGCAAAAATCATTGGTTGGAAATCTGAAAATGAATGTTCAAATGAAATCATTCCTTGGTTACAAAGGTCTTTAGGAAGCATTTGCATGCTCTTCAATACCTAGGTCTAGGCAAACAAAGTGTACCTTTTTAGGTTCATCTTAGGATCAAAACATATCAAAATCTTTTTCATCCATCCTCCAAAATATCAAAACAGCATCATCTCACAATCACCTATTGGAAAATCTTGAAATCATCCTTAATACTAGGATTTGTGGAAAAATCAAAATCATCAAAATTATTGAGACTAAATCCTTGAAAACATTATCAAAAACATCTTTGGCTAGGTATGTGTAGATGCATCATTTTGCATATACTTAGTCAAAGTTATCAAAATCATCTTGTCTAGCTTAGTATATGTAGATGAATCCTTCTTCATATACTTAGCAAAATGATCATATTGTTTGAATAGGTGTGGGTAGATGCATCCTTCTCCTCACACATATTCAAATCATCATCCTTTGAACAAATCTATCCCTTAGATCATCATCAAACATCTTAGGGTCTTTTTGTTCAAAATCAAAATCAAAATCAAAATCAAAATCAAGGACAAAATCCCAAAATCAAAATCAAAATCCGCAAGTCTTAGAAGCCTAGTATCTCATTCAAAATTTATCAAAAGAAAAAAAAATCCATATCATCCATCCCTAACATCATCATCATATCATCACCTTTGATCCTCAAGGCATCCTAAAACTATCTACTTTGGGGCATAAAATAAAGATTGATCCAAAGAATCAAGAGATTCATCTCCCATATTCTCGAAGATTGATCCTTGTTTTATGGTTCTACCTAGATCTCAATACAAGAAGAGTATGGAAGCCAACAAAGAAACACCTGCTTCAAGCGATCTTAGCCAAACAAATGTTGAAATGAATCCCGCCAAATCAAGTAATCCATTGACCCTCTCATCATCACAAAATTCACAAGAAGAAAACCAAGAAGAGGACCTTACCTTTGGAATGTCTCATGAGGAAATGACTGAAATGCTCCAAAATCCGGACAACCATAGAATCATCAACATCATGATGATACTTAACCCTTCGTTATACATGCTTGAGCTAGCAAAACAAGGGGCTAAGTTACCTTCGGATTTTGATGTGAGTACCATAGTAGAGACATCATTTCCTCCAATTTCATCCACCATTCCCATCTCATCTACACCCCCATCTCAAAACATCATGCAAAACATTCCACAAATCACAACATCGTTTGCTCCAACCCAACCCAATGTTAATAAGGGAAGTGCATTTCTCAATGCACTTCAAACACACCCCCTTGTTAATAATCAAAATTTGGATGCAAACACCACCTTGGAACAAAGCATGCCCCAAACCCATTACACAAAAATGTTCCTCTCACCTTCCATCACGATCCATCATCATCATTTTTTCACGCAATGCCTCAAACCCCTCTTCTCACAAATTCACAAGAAGAGGGATATATGTTCAGACCAACGACATTTTCACAACAACTCACACCCCTTATGTTTCGACCTCTCCCACCATTGCCACTATCATCCGCACCACTCCTTGGTTTAGGGCTTCCTCCCCTACCAAGTATCAATCAAACCAATAGCCCAACTATCAATCCAGGCATTACACCAAACACTCAAAATTTGTCGTTGATATCACAACAACAAATGAGAAACACACAAGTAATGGAAACACCATCAAACACACCCTTAATATCAAAAAGCATGGTCTCTCAAGGACCAACCATATCAACAACACCGTCCATCACGCAAAACATCAGCACCACCTTCACTAACATGATTCCAAATCCACCACCACCTCCACCACCACCAACTTCCACCACATCAAGCCAATACGACACGGCATTGCAATTTGCTTTCCAAAGAGGATACCAATAAGTTTAGAAACAAAAAGCTGAACAATTAGCTACTCAGCAAGCTGCTCAAGCTACATTACAAGTACAACAAGCCCAAGTTTTATTGCAACAAAAAAAACAAGAAGCCGCGCAGGCATCGCAAGCATTGGAAGCACAAAGGGCTGCTCAAGCACAACTATTATTACAGCAACAAGCAATACAAACACAAACAGTGCAAGTGCAAGCGCAAGCTCAATATCAGGCACAACAAGCTCAATATCAAGCACAACTTCTTGCACAAAGACAAGCAGCACAAATTCAGGCATACCAACAAACATTAAAGCAATACCAAGAGCAACAAGAGGCAATAGAATTGGCAGCCCAACAACAAGTGTTGTTGGAACAACAACAAGCACAACAACAAGCGTTGTTGGAACAACAACACGCGCAACAACAAGCACAAATCTTAGCGCAACAACAACAAGATAGAAAACAAGCGTTGTTCATACAAAAGCAGGTGGAAGCCTACCTCACTCACCAAAACATACATATACCATCGAACAATGCACCGACTAATCCACCCAACCAACCCACAATTGAAACACCCCAAAACACTTTCATCCCACCCCCTGATCCCTAAAATGATGTGACGACACAACTTAGGCTGCTCTCGCAAGAAGTGCTCGACCTTCAATCAGGGTGAACAACCAAAATGCCAAGCAATTTGTGTCCCTATCCATTTGATAGGAGCTTGATAATGAATCCATTCCCAAGGGATTTGAAATCCCCAAATTTGACAAATATCGAGGGATGGGAAACCCTGAAGATCACATCAGGGAATTCCAAGTTCATTGCATGGATGTCACATATGATGATACTTATCTGATGCAGCTATTTCCTAGGAGCTTGGCAAGCCACGCTATAGAATGGTTCTCTCGCTTACCTTCAGGCATTAGGACATTCCAAGAAATTAGGGATGCATTCATTAAAAATTACGCATGCAACATTGCAATGGATGTTGTGTGTATGAAATATGTGATCAATCTAAATTGAATTCAACAACACAATCAATAAAACATTAAATCAAAGAAGCTAAAAGAAGATTAAACAAATAAACAAACTCTTATCACAGCTTCTCTGAAGTCATCTTATTGCTCTCTATCTCCAGCATTTCATCTTTGCTCAAGTTGCTCTCATATTTGGAATGCCAAGCTCAACGAAGTAGGCTACTGAAGAATGAGATTAAAAATGCATACTAATGATAAATGCAAGATTATGCTATGAGAAGAAATATTGCTAAAATGCTAAAATTGCAAGAATGTAAGTGTATGTTGTATTCGTTTTGTGTTGTAACCAATGCTTGGATTTGCACGTGCATTTATAGAGTTTTTCAAAGATTTCGATTGGCTGGTTTGGTCGACGGCTGTGATAATTCCTGACAGATCAAACAGTTGAAGATAGATGAGATTGAAGAGAAAATAGAAGAAAACAAATAAAGCCAGATTTTTCCATTTTAATGGAAGAGATAAGATGAGATGATTTAAAAATCATCTTTTTAGAAGAAAAATGGAAAGATTATGATAAGATAAATAATGAATTATCTAATTCAATTATTTATTTATGAGTGCATGTTGATTTTTCTTAAATAAATAAATATTTCAGATTTTGAGGAAATCAGAAGATTTCATAATTAAACAGAATATCTAATTATGATTCGAAGAAAGCAGAAGATCTTTAATTAAATAAAATATTTAATTAAATTTGAAAGAATGAAATTAATTAAATAAAAGTATTTAATTAATTACAGGAAAGTTTTAAAATAGAAAGAAAAGAGATATTTAAATTTAATTAAAAAGATTTAATTAAATTCAAAAGATGATATTAATTAAATAAAAGTATTTAATTAATTAGAGGAAAGTTTTAAAATAGAAAGAAAAGAAATATTTAAATTTAATTTAAAAGATTTAATTAAATTCAAAAGATGATAATTAACTTAAATAAATAAAAATATATTTATTTAATTTAATCAAGTAGAATGTGGAATAATTAAATAAAATAGATTTATTTAATTATGGTGGGAGAATAAAATGAATGAATACTATAGTTAAATTGATTAAATTTAATTACGTATAGAAGAAATTAGAGGAATTAATTAAATAATAAATAGTTAATTAAATGTCAAGAATAATTAAACATGACCAATTTTATGCATATACAGATGTTAGTCTCGAAGAACTCTCAACTCTAAAACAAGGAAAGGGTGAATAATTCACCTCATTGCTACAATGATGGCGATCCATGGCCAATCGGAGCAAGTGGACCATGCTAGAAGAACAACAAGTTTTCACTATCATATCCAACCTTAAAGGATGCTTGGAATTTCATCTCAAGGTTCAAGATATCACCACATCTGATCAACTGATCTCCAAGGCGCTTGGTATCGAAAGAGCCCTTGTGACTAAACCCACAGAATCAACATCATATCACAAACAACAAAACAACCACCCACCATCCAATTACAATGATAAACCTTGTACGTGGGAAAGAAACAAAAACATTACTAATGATGGTGTCGTTGATGCCAAGGTGGTCATTAGTGCCCCACGCTAACATACACCCACACCACAAATCCAATCACAACGCCAAAACACTCATCACACAACATAGCAACCCAACAATAATCCAACCATCAATAACCTCAATGATCAAAGAGGACTACCCCAATGCAAAAGTTATCCCAAACGAAAATACACCATTTTGGGAGAACCACTGGAGGACATAATGTAAAAGTTGATCGACGAAAAAACTCATCAAGCCTCCTACATTCGAGAATTACCAAGAACCCGATGTCAAACCTCCTTGGTATAATGAGAATCAACTTTGCGAATTTCATAAAATCAAAGGCCACACCACAAATAGTTGCATGAGACTCAAAAACATCATCCAAGATCTCATTGATAAAAAAATAATAAATGTGGAACAACCTACGGGAAAACAGAATCTTAAGATATATACGAATCTGATGCCGAATCATGGTAACAAAGGAAATAAAAATGATAAAAGGAAGGGCAGTGTAAATCATGTGTATGAAACAAGTTGTTGCCTCCCTAAATGAAGACTACATGGTCATCACCATCAAGGGTGCCCATGCCAAAGATTGTGGAGTCACCACAAGAGGCGGCAAAGTCACCATCACAAGATCATCCCAACCAAATAGAGTCCCTTCATTTAGATCCATTCCTAATGGCTACAATGTCCTAGACCAACTCAAGGGAATGCTAGCACATATCTCCATCATGGAGTTGTTAAAAATATCATCAGCGCATAAAAATATCCTTGAGGAAGCATTAGCCTCATCCATTGTCCCTGCAGATCTCGATGAGGAGAAATTCCAAGCTATGGTCGAAAATATCATAACGCCTAATCTCCTTACATTCTCTAAACAAGATTTCCCCACCCAACCATCTCACAACCGTGCACTTCACTTGGAAGCCATTGTACACAAGAGAAAAATCAAAAGGGTCTTGGTGGATGGAGGTGCGGGTTTCAACATATGTTCTTGAATCCTCATTAAGCAGTTGAAAATATCAGAAGATTCCATCGACAAAGGAAAGGGCATCACAATAAGAGCATATGATGACCAAGAAAGAGTGTCTCAAGGCATGATTAAACTCCCTATTCAAGTAGGGCCGACTCTCATGCAAACCACTTGTCAAGTCTTGGATCTTGACTTGCTGTATAATATCCTCCTGAGACGCCCATGGATCCATGCGATGAAAGTCGTAGCATCAACCTTCCACCAATGTGTGAAATTTACACATAATGGACAAGAGGTTACCGTCCATCGAGATCCTGAACCATTTTCATATTGCAAAAATCTTGAAGCAAAGTATTACAAAATCCCCCAAGTGCCAAAAAATGATGAGGGCCCATCCACACCATACATCGACCCCGCCACTCTCGCGTCCACTTCTGCGAAAGAGACACCCGCCACCCCCACCATCTCTGATATCAAGCTCATCATCCAGGAGGATGGTTTTGGAAGTTACAAGCTCCCTAACAATGCGTTTATGATAGGAGAGTTACCACAATCTCCTTGATCACAGGGACGTCCACAAGAAAATCAAGCTTCCACATCACAAACGTATCCTAAAGACTATCCTGAATTCACAAGCTGGGGAGACCTTGGCCAGGAGGTTATTGAAGTAGATCCATCACACATGCTATATCAAGAAGAAAGACCAACAACTAATTTACCAATGGATGAGACAAGCAAGGGCCTACAAATGATGCTCGCAATGGGCTACAATAGAAATCAAAGACTGGGACAAAATGACAATGGGCTCATAATACCTATCATGCCAGAGATGCGACCCATAACAAATCTTAGCCTTGGATATACCCCTCCGAGTATAATCATACGTGGCCAAAGTCCTTTGATTAGAACGGTTAATATTTCTCCTCAACCAATACTAGCACAAGTACGCTCACCAATATCCATAGGTAGAGACACACATAACTTTATAAGTAAGGCCTATATTAGTAGTGATGACGAAGATACCATGACCAATCTACCTACGCTCTTTGAAGATACCACCCTATGTATGATTAGTACCCTATCCTTTGAAAAAGACCATCAAAATCATGAGATCTATTTAGTGTAACCCCAACTGATCGACTATGACCAACGAGGACCGTCGGTTCTTGATACATTCAAAAATGACGAAGCACTCTCAGAATTCATGGGATTGCGGGACAACATTCCAGAAGGGGATCACAAGGCAGGGTTTATAATGGAGTTGGACACACATGCCTATTATGGGGAAATGATTGAATCCTTCAGTCGCAAAAGTGAGAAACTAAGAATCATATCTAAGTCCTTGAGTGAAAACCACAATGTGGCACTCTTTGACAAGAAAATAGTAAAAAGAAAGGACGTATCCAATGGTGAAAACCTCTCTGAGGTGCCCGAGGATGAAGGATTCAATCTTCCTTTAAGAGCTATTCATCAGAAAAAGTCAGTAGTCTTGGCCGAAAAATGCAATCAGGTCAACCTAGGAATAGAGGAGGCCCCTCATATCACATTCTATGCAGAATCACTATTATCAGAAGAACAAGAACTCCTAGCAGCATTCCTAAGGGAAAGACAAATAAAATTTGCATGGAGTTATGCTGACATGCCAGGGCTTGATCTGGAGACTATGGTTCATCATTTAGCAGTGTATCCAAAAGAAAAACCAGTCAAACAAAAGCTTTGGAAAATGCATCCTCAAATCGCCTTATTGATCAAAATGGAGCTCAAAAAGTTGTTAGATGCAGGATTCATTCGACCAATTGATTATCTAGAATAGGTGTCAAATTTGGTACCTATTTCAAAACCTGATGGAGCCATTAGAATCTGTATGGACTTCAGAGATTTGAACAAAGCATGTCCTAAGGATGATTTCCCACTTCCCAACATTGACATGATAGTAGACATGACAGCAGGACACGAGATGCTATCACTAATGGATGGATTTTTAGGATAAAACCAGATCATGATAGCAAAAGAGGATCAACATAAGACAACTTTCACTTGCCCATGGGGGACCTACTACTGGAACATGATGCCATTCGGCCTAAAGAACATAGGAGCAACATACCAAAGGGCCATGATGTTGATATTACATGACATGATTCATAAAATAGTTAAAGACTATGTTGACGACATTCTAGCTAAGTTAAGAAAAAGACAAGATCATATAGCAACCCTAAGTGCTATCTTTGACAGACTGGAGGAATACAAAGTTAGACTAAATCCCAAGAAGTGTGTCTTCAGCGTACAATCAAGTAAATTTCTAGGATACATAGTGTCCATGAGGGGTATCGAGGTGGATCCAGCAAAGGTAAAAGCAATCCTCGAGATGGAAGCACCAAGGACATTAAAACAACTGAGAGGCCTCCAAGGCAGACTTCAATCCATCTGATGATTCATAGCACAATTGGCAGATAAGCAGAATCCATATTCTCACCTACTCCACAAGGGGGTAGCGTACGAATGGGATACAAAATGCGAAGAAGCATTCAACAAAATCAAGGAATATCTACTGACACCACCAGTTTTAATGCCACCCATCCAAAGAAATCCATTGATCTTATATGTATCAGCAACAACAATAGCCCTTGGAGCTCTCCTAGCTCAACATGATGAAAATGGAATAGAGAGGGCTATCTACTATATCAGTAGGACAATGGTCAGTCATGAGGTAAATTACTCATTTATCGAGAAAGCATGCCTCGCAGTAGTGTTTGCATCACAAAAATTCAGACATTACATGTTGGCACACAAGATAAAGCTCATCACCAAAATTGATCCCCTCAAGTATCTATTATCAAAGGCAATGCTCACACGAAGAATGGAAAAATGGGTAATGATACTATCAAAGTATGACATCGAGTATGTAGAGTGCAAAGCCATCAAGGGATAAGTTATTGCAGATCAACTAGTAGAGGCACCTATTTATTCTGAGAATCCCCTTATCTCGGAGTTTCCAGATGAATCCATTTTTAACCTCAATGTAGCTGACCACTAGAAACTATACTCTGATGGCTCATATACACAACATGGATCAGGATTTGGTGTCTTCTTCATCACCCCATAGGGGGAATGCATACCAAGGTCATACAAACTAGCATTTCCTTGCACTAACAACATCACAGAATATGAGGCTTTGACTATAGGTCTTAGGATAGCAGTGCAATGGAACATCATAGCTCTCAAAGTCTACAGAGACTCTTAGTTGATCATAAACCAAGTCAATCATGAATATCAGACCAAGGATGATAAGCTCACTCCATACAAGAAATTGGTGGAGACTCTCAAAGAACCTTTCATTGAAATAACATTTGAGCATATTCCTAGAACCAACAACAGAGCAGCAGACACCATGGCAACAATTGGATCCTTGCTGAATATCCCCAACAATGTTCCAAAATATGAATTCTTGATTGAGCAGCTTCTCGTTCCAGCATTCGAGGTACCAGAATCAGAATTCATGTGCGAAATTGTTGGTCTAGGTGACCCTTGGTATCATGACATCTACACATATCTTGGAATAGGAATCATACCCATTGACCTGCCATCAAACCTAAAACAAACCTTTGCTAAAAAGGAATCCAGATTTGTCATCCTAGGTGATACCTTATACCATAGAAGCATAGAAGGTACCTTGCTACGCTATCTAAATGTTGAGGCATTAACCACTCTAACTGAGGTACACAATGGTATCTATGGTTTACACTCAAGTGGAATGACTATAGTCAAGAAACTACTGAGGATGGGGTATTATTGGCCCACAATGGAAAGAGAAGCACATGATCATGCTAAAAGGTGTCTACAATGTTAGCAACATGGGGACCTCATCCATGCTCTAGCTCAAGAACTTCATCCTATTATCACACCATGGCCATTTTCGTAGTGGGGACTCGATATCATTGGGAAAATCACACCCACCTCATCCAATGGCCACAAATTCATCATAACTACAATTGAGTACTTCACAAAGTGGGTGGAAGCCATACCCATGACGTATATAACTGGGAAGCAAATCTCAAAATTCATCTTGAACTATCTCATCTGTTGTTATGGGGTCCCACAAGCCATTATCTTGAATAATGGGAAACCATTCAAAAACTAGGAGGTTCGTGACTTGTGCGAGAAATTCAAAATCCAACATCACTTCTCCACCCCGTACTATCCCCAAGGCAATGGCCAAGCAGAAGCTACAAATAAAACCATTTTGAAAATCCTTAAGAAAATAGTCAATGACACAGGTCATGACTGGCACTTGTAGCTTAATCCTACCCTCTGGGCTTATCGAACCAGCATCCGCACACCCACTGGAGCCACCCCCTTCTCCTTAGTCTATGGATCAGAAGTCGTACTCCCCATTGAGATCAAGCTCCCATCCCTTAGGATATCACTACAAAACTACATCACGGATGAAGAATACAGAGTATCAAGACTAAATGAGATGGAGTTACTAGATGAGAGACGAATAGATGCCTTGAATCATTTTCAAGTCTATCAGAATAGACTCAAACAGAGTTACAATAAGAAAATTAGAAGCAGGATGTTCCAAGTCAGAGAACTGGTCTTAAAAGAGAATCAGAAGAATGTCCCAAACCCAAGTAGTAAAGGCAAGTTCGAACCCAATTGGTTGGGACCGTTTGTCATCATAGCAAGTTATAAGTCAGGGGCATATCAGCTATCAACACCTGAAGGGGAACCTCTGCAGGAGCCCATGAATAGCGCTCATCTCAAAAAGTTTTATGCCTAATTCTTTCAAGGTATAGAACCAAAAAATTCAAAAAATCATAAAAAGTCTTTAAAAAAATGGTTACTTAGGCAAAAACTTGGCAAACAAGCATCTTGGTGACAACAAAAAAATCAAAACATCAAAAAAATCATCCTCTAGTGAAAACCACTTCGGTGGCACTTTGGACAAGTACCTTGGTGAAAACCTGGAAAACAGGCGCCTTGCGTAAATAAGTACTCTCCATCCACCAAGACCTTTACGACTTGTTTGACATCATCCCCCCATTTCGCTCCCATCATCCATCGTATTCAGGTCTCCATCCATCACTTATCCACTTGCATCCACACCATAGCTTGGTCCTTTTTTCATATCGTGATCCCTCCTAGTACTACTCGGCCCATCCTTAAGGTTAGTTTGTCTTGCCTTCATCAGAGTAGTCTATGGCATCACGTTGGGGGCATTGTCTCATCGGATCGGATTAGTGTATGATCTTAAAGTCCTTAAATCAGATAACCCAAAAACATAAAAAAAATCAAAAAATCCAAAAACATCAAAACATATCAAAATCCAAAAACAGGTCAGAAAATTATCAAAAAAGTCAAAAACAAAGTCATCATTTGAACTACGTGGTCTCTGCATATATAACGTCGGCAAGGCTAATCTGTTGATCAGCCCTCAAGACCCCTAGGATAGGTCTGCAGGTTAGTCTCTTGGTCAAAATCTCAGAAAATCCCAAAAACATTGAAAAATCAAAAAATCAAAACATTTGTAAAAATCCAAAAAATACCAAAAATAGCCTCAAAACATCAAAAACATAAAAAAAATCTAAATATTTGAAAAAATCCATCCACCTCATCTCGCTTGCACCCGCAATAAACACCACTCATAATAAACTGATCATCATCATCAACCTTTGGTGAAACAGTTAGAAACAAGTCTAGCAGATTAAAAGTAAAACTCCAAACGTCAAGTCTTAAGTCTAAGTCGGTGCATAAGCAAGCTGGTTATCTCTTCATATTGGTAACTCATCATCTGAATTGGTCCCATATCAATCATCCTTTAGAACACTTTGGATAATTGAAATGACGTGCCGCCATCCACTAACATGTCCTAGGATTTATCCTTCCTACAATGGGCATTATCTTTTGGCAATAAGTTTCGGTTATCATCCTTAGAAAACACATCTTCTTTCCATTAACAGTATTGAAGAGCATCAGTTTGTTTGTTTACTTGGTCTTTATCTTTTGACTTATCTTATTTGCGCTCATTCCAAGGAGGTCTCGATGATATCCGAATAGAGGATTTAGAGAAATAGGAATGGGGCAACAATCATTATCTTTTGTCTGCTATGCTTGTTGGACGTTCTTGTAATATAACCTCGGTGAATAATTGCTTTGTTAGGTATGTATGGAAGAAGTCTAGGGAAACTTGTTGACTATTGCATGGATAGGCTTACCTTTCCATGTTTGGTCCGAGCTGTCTGAAACTTCTAAAGTGCATCCTAGCAAGGTTTTCGTATGTCAGGTGTGAACAAGAATGCTCCTATCTAATTGTTAAGTCAAAGTTCATCTCACTGGGTACAATGCCATCCTCATTTTCTATACCTTGATGCATCGTACCATGTGTGTTATCAAACATAAGAAAATTTGGCCCTTTGAAAATCCCAATTCCTCGGCAAGTAATCATCATCATCATTTGTATTTGCATCATCTTGTGTCTTGTTGAAATGACTTCTTCTTTCCTTACTAATTGTACTAACAAGGTACTATGACAGTTGATCATTATCACCATCATCGTCATCGACCTTGCATCCACAAATCATTAGCATGTTGCATAAGCATATCATATAGGAAACATACGTATTGCATTTTTATCATCATATAAACGGGTTATCATAAACATTCTTCATAATTAGGTGCATCCATGTCATCGCATTTCACCCATTACATTGCATCTCAAAGACATTATATCAATCATTGCATAAAAATTGCATTTTCATTTCATAACCATTTCATATTACCATCTATCATATAAATCATCGCATAGCATCTACAGAAGCATTTCATAATCATTTTTTGCATAACCAATAGATATATAAGCATTTAATTCATTAGGCATACACACTTGCATAACATCATGACATCATCTCACCACTTTATGTTCACATTACATTACGCATCAGCATATCACTTTGCATTAACATATCATTGCATCACATACATCATCATTTATTACATTGAGGATAACAACATTTGTTATTCTAAGCATCTCATAAAACCATCTCATTATGCATTAAAAAACCATTGCATTGGCATTATCATAATAGATCATCATATTTTGCATATCATAGGTTAACATAATATAGATCTGTTAGTCATAATCATAACACATACATCATTAGAAATAAATGCATCCATAAGGACATCACTGCAAAGCATATAGAAATAAACCATCCATGCATAAAGGAGAACACGGTACATCGCATCAAAATCAGCTCATATATATCATCAATAATGTCACAGTCATAGTACAAAGAATAAATTGGATCACTGTACATATGTGTCAATTAGTACAAAACACCCATCAGGCTATCAAAAATGAGCCCATAAGGAACAAAAAGTGTATCATCTGGATCAAGCTCGATCTCTGTGAATGCTGCCCTTGCCCCTGTCACCATGACCCTCTGGTGGTCTCTGGCTAGCCTGCTCTGAGTACTCTGGGACCCAATCTATTCTGGGTACGATATCATGATAAGCTCGTTGGTAGTACTCTACCTCTCGGATGGCATCCCTGTAGGATCGCACTGGCACTGTACCCTGGGAGGAAGAGGCTGTCATACTCTCAATCTACTGTCTGTGGCCTAGCTCTATAGCTGCTTGTAGCTCTGCAGCTTGTCTTTGCAGCATAGTCTGATCTCTCTCTACTTTGAGCTACTCTCTCTCATCCCTCACCTGATCTCTCTCAGCTATCACAACCTAAACTTGGGCTTGCAGCTGCACAATCAGCGCATCTCGACCGTCTGCCTGTCCCTGTGGCTGCACATGTGGTTGCGCCTGAGGCTGATCCTCACCTCGTGGTGGCTCCTGCTGCTGATCCTGCATGTGTACATCTCCGTGACCTGGTGAGACTGGGGGCACACCTGGTGGATCTAGTAAAAATCTCAATCCTCGGTCCTCACCCTCAACCTCTCCCTCTACCTCTAACTCTGCACACATCTGGATCCTCACCTGGAATGGTTAACCGAAGTGGAGGTCAGAACAAGTCCCTGTAAGCCTGAGTGGTGCATGGATCTGCCAAGTCCTGATCGTAAGCCCACGGTCAGGCTACCAAGTTCCTAAAGCTGTCAATTGCCTCTGAGGTAGGAATACCATCACCCCATGACACCTATGTCATACTGCAAGCAAAGATGGCTACATAGCCATCATCAGGCCAATCCTATGGCTCTCTAAGCTGACATTGTACATGCCTAGGCAGGTACCTCTCGATCATCGTGTGCTCCCACCCCTACATATATCAGTCCTGGCGGCAATAAAAGAGTTGATCAGCATTGTCAGCCCATCCGGGCTGACCAAGGTATGGACACCAAGTAAAAACAAGTATCTCATCTAGGACCTGCCTCTAGTAGGGGATCTTGTGCTCACCAGTGTGTGTAAAGGACACACCACCTCTGTATCGTGCCACAAGGGAATCCTCTACCCCCATCAGAATTGGGACGACACGCGGATGTAGCACAAAAATATGTTCCTATGCCCAGACATGAAGTAAGGTCACCCTAGCCCCCAGTGCTCTGCCATCCATGTATACATACTCGTGAAAGTCCCTGTAAAGCAAAGCCAGAAGGATAGGCCCCCATGCGAAGTGAACCGACCTGTCTTAGACCATCTGCTCCCAGCAATACGCCCAGCTGGGACTAAAGTATCACCCTCGTCTATCTGGGGCAACCAGACCCGAAATGATAGCTGCAACTGTCCAATAGTAGGGAGGTGCTATAACCCTATATCGCTCTAGCTCAATCTGTCCCTCATAGTAGATGATGTCCCGTGTGGCAAGGACTCTGATGCAGGACTCGCGTCCCTCATCCATATCAACTATCGCCCGTCGGCCATGAATAGGAAATCGTAGAATGTGCCCAATGTCCTCTAGGGTGACGGTGGCCTCGCCAGTGGGGAGATGAAATAATGACATCTCAATGTGCCACCTCTCAGCTACCGCTGATAACATCCCTAGGTGAGTGCACACGGATGCCACATATGCAATGTGCCACAATCCCACAACTCTTAGTTGATCTTGGTCCCTGTCACTCAGGTCCTGTAAGACGCTAGCCAAATCTCACGACTAGTGCTCCTGAGAGTAGAGCTCCCTCACCACATCCTGCATCAAGGAAGGTCAACGTGTTAAAAATTTTGAACATTTCCTAGTCGAATTCTCCAGAAAGTACCCAGCGGCGCAGTTTGTGATGGCATCACAGTTTGATTTTACTCAAACTCCGACGCTCGAGGCCAAAAAGATCCAAATGGCACCGTTGTGGCACACTTTCCCTTCTAGAGTCACAGTTTGGGTGAAAAAGGTGCCGCCATGACGCACTTTACCCAAACCGACTGACCGAGCCCGAGCCTAGCATCGGAGTTTCTAAACTCCAAACTACACTACTGCAGCACAAAACAACACCATTGCAACACAAAATGGCACTGCGCGGCACAATTTAAATGTCGAGCAACACTATATAGTGCCACTAGACGCAAGCTTCCCTTTTAAAGCATTAATTAGAGCAGTAAATGAAAAAACTAAGCTTGGGTAAAGGTCACATATCGGTGCCCCGATGTCAGGTGGCTGCTGGTATATCTGAACTCGATCAATGATGTGCAGGGGAAGCTGTCGTTGTGCCATATCGCTGGAGAGTCAGAGCTCAAATCTCAAGGTTGCTGGCGGAGGTGTGTGAAAATGACTTGAAAGTGACCCCTCAGGCCCCTTTTAAGCCTAAAAATTAGGGTTTTTTAACCCTAAATAGCTGTCCTGTTAGGGTTTTGGACCCTCAAACCTGTTTTTTGTCTAATTGAGGCTTGTTTTTCATCGTTTTATCGTGTTTAGACATGTTTTTAGCCTCCTAGACCCCTTTCTGACCTATCTGGTTCTTTGTCACCTTTTTTTGCGAGATCACCCAAAAAATTAAAATTTTCATCCAATCTCTTGAGGGGGCATTATAATGGCATGTTTTCTCTCACCATGCAGCAGTGAGGCAAGTTTTTAAATATCAATTTTTTTTGGCTTTGATTGAGATCGGTTATTCTTTGAACCAATGCAACGATTGCATTGCTTCAAAGAGGGGAAAAATGTAGACACGTAAAATATACTGATTGACATTGTGCATCTGATTCTGACTCACTAACATCGTTTCTTCCTGAATCATCCCTCAGTCTAACCATTTAATCAAATTCCCCCTATCTGATTAAATTCACCAATATTTATCTCTTAATTAAATAAATCATTTTATCTAATCAAGTCAATCTCTTTTGTTAATTAAATCAATCCATCTGATCTAATTATCCCTATTTAATTAAATAATCAATTTATTTGATTAAATCTCTAAAGTCTATCCATTAAATTAAATAAATCAAAATCCTTATTTAATTAGCCTCTTATCATATTCCTCTCTTATTTGATTTAAATAAATCCATAAATCTAAGTCAAATAAGTCACATCATCAAACCTCTCTTGTTAAATTAATTAACCCTTGATTAATTTAACCTCATCTCATGTCCCATCCTCTAGATAATGCAAGTTGCACATGAAAATAGGTTTAATTCATTTATTAAATCTCTAGTTTCCTCACAAGGCATCTTTTGGAATATTCTCTCAATTTGAATTCAAAAATTCTAAGTCAACATGTACATCCAACAAGGCAATAACTTCCTCTTACATGTCCTTTTCCTTGAGCCAAGTGGCATTTATTGCATTTTCCCTTCCCTCTTGCATGTCATTTCAACAAATTTGAATTTCAAATATTATGCATTTATTGGCACAAACCCCAAATCTTGCACATCCTCCATCCATTCATAGCTTGACAAGTGGCATCATATCATTGGATGAATGTTAGTCCCACATTTCTCAAATTTGGACATTCATCCATCTTGGAATTCTATAAATAAAGAGCTCATATCCTCATTTCATCATCCACAATCTAGGCAAAGTTACCATGCTCAAATATCTCTTGAATTCCATCCATTATCCTTGAGTCATAGCTAGGTTTTGTAGATTTTTGGCTTGGAGCCTTCATTCTTCACCAACAAAGTGGATCAATCTCTTCAACATTTTAAGCTTGCATCTTAGGAATTGGGAAAGGGCCAATTTTCACATCAAATTGGCACCAATTCCCCCATGGGATCATGAGTTTGCATATTTAAATTAGGATTCAATCTAGTTTGTCATTTATATTGTGTTCTTCATTGTTTTCTTTCTTATTTTGAATTTGTAAATGGACTTCATGGGGAATCCTTGTTTTGGCTTGCAATATCTAACTTGATGTGTTTATTCTCTTTGTTTTGCAGGTACCAAGGTTGGGGTTCGCACAGGGACAATGACTTGTAGAGAAATTCCCACAACTTCTCGAAACTCAATGAAACCTTGGCAGTTCACTTAGGCCTCATAAAAACATTCCAAATCCAAAGGCAACTTGTCCCCAAAGTCGAAAAATGGAGGAAAAAGCGAAGCAAGTGAGAAGGGACCAAGCTAGCGGGAGTAAGGAAAGAAGTGAAAAAGGGGGGGGTCCCTACCTTTGGTGGGGCATGTGTGCAAAATATATACACCAATTATTAAAACCCATTGAATTAAGGTTTTTAATTTTTATCAAGAAAAGTTACTTCATTCAAGATATTGTAATGGATAAGACACCAAGCTAATTAATTCATAGGATCAAAACCTAGGCAAGATCAATTCATAGAACTAGAAAACTATCTTTTAATTTTTATTCATATTATTTTTCTCATTTCACACTTTTGAACTACAAATCTATAAATGGTTTTGAATAAGATTCAGCCAATCAAGTTCATCCCTCAATTTTTATGTGAAATTTTTGTCTATTCTGAAATCATTTGACACTTTTATAACTTGTAAATGATGTTATGAAAAGGGAAACCTACCTTTGTTTTATAAAGCCTAAGGTGGAAAGGAGAAAAATTATAAATTCTCCTCATGTTTATTGGTCATTGATCTAGGGTTCTCAAATATAGGATTTGGATACTCCTTAGAGAGACTTGTGCAATCAGTGGTAGGAACCAACAAATTGGCAACTCTATTGGGGGAAGTCAAAATTGAGTTTATAATACATATGATAATTTTATTTACTCATATTATCCATTTTTCTAGAGTTGAGAAAATTGAGTCAAGAAAATATTTGAATTCTTCAATTAAAGAATATTTATAAAAATGTCATTATATTTTTTAAATCCATTCAAAAATTTTGTGAAGATTTGACTAAAAATATTCTCATTTATTTGGGTGGAAACTCTAATATCTCCAAGCTAGTTGGACAAGAATTATTTCAAAATCTTCTCTCAAAATGGAAGGAAGAGGTTCTTTATTTAAGGATGATCCTTCAGAGAAGTTCGAGAATGACCTCCAAAGTAAAAAGAAAATGTGGAAAGCTAAGGATAGTGGTAAGTCAGATCCTATATTTTGAAGTTTCTTTTATTATGCATGTAGTGATGATAGTTCTACTCGTTCACTAGTTATATATGTAAATCTTGTAGTCCCAAAGTTCAATGTCAAAAAATTGAAGAAAAAAACACTTTGGTTAGGACCACAACAACAAGATTATCAAGAAAAAATTGAAAGAGAAATTGAACAAAACCAAAAAGAGTATAATCTTAGTAATGATGTCATAAATTAGACCATTGATCCTAATATGCTTGGAAAAATTCTACATCATTTTCTTTTTATACTAGTCTTGTAGTCCAAGAACAAACCCATTTTTCTTATGAGAATCCTTCAACATCTGGTATGGCTTAGTTTGCAGCCACTAATACATCCCAACTTATCTGACAAGCCTGAACATCTAGAAATATACTTTAGAATAAAGAATAATTGCTAAAGGAAGTGAGTGATATTTACCTTGAGTTAATAAAATTAGAAGAAATGAAGATTATAGATGCCATGAAAATAAGGGATGAAATTAGAAAAAATAGAAAACATGAAGGCTTCTTACAATTTTTATGGTTCTTCTTTGGGTACTTTTGGATCAATACCAAAAAATCTTGTTGGAATTAGCAATCCTTTGAATGCTCCTCTTTTTAATTCATTCTAATACCTAGATTTACCCAACTATTACTAATATAGTCCCATGAAATTTTCATCCTAATGTTGTGTCACAAACTATGCCTCACACAAATCCTATAATAAATATCCCACTAAGAGTTTTTAATCCTTAAATTTCACAACATAATATGTATTCAATATCTTCCAATATAGCATCAATACTTATGAGTTCTGGTGTCTTGAAAAATTCTTCAATAAATCAAACTCCAAACCATACAACAAGGTACTAGCATAGGAGGAGCATGCCAAAAATAAAAAATAGGGAAAAGCACTTATGAAAGAAATTATATACCAAATAATCAAGGATATGACCAAATGGGTGGCCTAAATCCTCGCGTCCAACATAATGTTTTACAAAATATAGGTTTTCAACAAAATTCTCCTTTAAATTATAAAGGTATAGACAATTAGATTTTTTGGGATTCGTGGATACTCTAACCCAATTTATTAGGAAAGTTACATCTCTATTTGTGCCTTCTTAGTTGAGCTTATGTACCTTCTTATGTGAGACTTTGGAAAATTGGTTCATGGATTTAGCATAGCACAACATGTTGATTCATGGGCACCCCTTTTAACATGCCCATTGAGCATAATGTACCTTGATTGATAGTAGAGCTATGTGTTCAATGAGTGTTTATTATAATGTATTTTGGTAAACCTTGTGGAACCCATCATATTGCATGGACACCTATCATAATGCAACTTGATAGCCAACTGATCCATTTAGCTCAAGAGTGATGTGGCATAACGTAGCTCACTAGTCCTCATGGCAGCATTCCTTTATTTGATGAATGACATTTGGTATTTGAGACAATTTAAGATTGAGGTCTCTTTTCCTTGCCGACTCGAATTCATTTATTACTAACCATATGTTTGGTTTTTTTTTATATGTCTTCTTTGTGTTTGCATTTTGTTTGTATAATTTTTGTGTTGTTGTCATCTATATGCTATCTTATGTCATTTTTTCTCATCATGTATGCCTTTTTTTTTCACCATGTATGTTTGTGTATGTTATCTTGTTGTATTTTATACATGTGTGTGTTCCTTTGTTCTTATGTTGTCTTGCCATGGGATCTTGGATCCTAGGGGCTTGTGCACTCCCCCTTGATCCTTAGTCATCCCATCTCTTCAATATTTGGAAAATCAAGCCCCTCTTGACATATTTTATACTTTAGTGTGAGTCTAAGTGTAAGTTCATACCCTCACTAAAGTGGGGACCAAATGTAGCATCATAAATTTTCACCCTTGAAAATTTCACACTACATTTTGCTCCCCCTAATTTATTTGACCTAATTTATGTAGAGTCCCTACTGGTTTCTAGTAAACTTGGTGGTAATCACACAATTCAAAGGGAAAACCTAATCGAATGGTCCACTTAAACCTTTTGAAATACCTTCATTGAATTATCAACCAAGGCTAGTAAATTTGTGATGGTACTGGCACTATATGTTCTTCCAAAGACTTAAGATTTCCTAGTTCATCCTAGTACATGTGTTACACTTGTTAAGGAATCATAAAACTACAAAATAATAAAGGAAGTAAAGCTAGTACTATTGTTATAGGTACCTACAGTATAAGACTATAACTACTATCAAGAAGTGAATGTTGGGAATTAACATATACTGATAACTAAATCTATGCTACACTATGGAGTACAACAAACTCAAGAAATTACAGTATAATTGTGAAACAAGAATCATTCATGAATCCATTAATGACTATAACAAAAAGAATCTATTTAACATAACTTGCACTTATGAAGTAACTACTAAAACATAATTGTGAACAATGTGAAAAAGGGTGAATGCTTTATGGCCTAGGTCATAGAACACCACTCTACAATTTTTATTCAATAATGTTGTAGGAGTCCTAATTGGATTGACTATCAACCTGACAAGATGAGTCAATTCTCAACAAGGAAGACCTAAGAGGGGGTTATTTAAGCTTTTAGGGGTTAACCACCAAGAAAATTCTTGGAAAAGACAAATAATCATTCAACTCCCAAAACTCAACTATGCAAACTAAATGAAGGATGTGAATGATGAAATAATGCAATAGGAAGTTATGATATGTGTACATGGAAAGTCTGGAAATGCAATGAGGATTTTAAAAATGCAAAGAAGTTGTCAAAAAGTGTTATGGAGGAAAAATATTCCCTTATTGTTGTCTTAGTCTCGCTGCTATTTTTGAGGCAGATGCAGAATCTTTGAGTGTTGGAACTGGATCTGAAAGAATCTCTACAAAATTCTACTTGGAGGACTAGGACACCCTAGGTAACGTCTTGGTCCCACTAGGTGGAACTAAGATGTCACCAAAGGTCTCTTGGTCCCACAAAGCTTAATTTGTAAATTTGAAAGGTGGGCTACCAATATCAATGGTTGTTTATAGATTTTGGTCAAGTCTGTTGGTGATTTTTCTAGCAGAACCAAGTAATTCTCTAAAAAGTAGCCAACTCTTATGGTGAAGAACTAGAAGGTTAGAGGCCAACACAATGAGTATAGGATTTTCTGCTCCTTACTCCTTCACTTCAGGCTCTGTGAAACCTAGGAGGGTGATCCCAATTGTGTTTCCATGAAGTATATTTGACTAGCAACACATTTATACACAGATTGAATTTTATTTATTGCAAATAAATATTCTTCTCATTGAAGATTTGGAAAATCTTCGACTGAATGACTATATATCTGCTAAGAATCAAGATATTATCAACCCACACTATCCTTGAAAATATTTTTAATTGAATATTGCCTTATCTTAAGTCCAGGGCCAAGTATTCCTTTTGTTCATTTGATGCAAGATTTCCCAATAAACTAGCCAGTGCCTCATTAATTCGAGCAACATAGTCAAATATGTAAGAATCAGTAATATATATAAACTATGAAATTTAGAAATAGGCAAACTATTTTCATACAGCTTTGCATTTATGAAAACTCACAATGCCTGAAACACTTATTTCTTATAAATCCTAAGAAATTCCTTACAAAATTTATAATATTATTCAAGCATTTTAATTAACTCTTTGAATTAAAGAATGGAATAGAATAATATTAAACCATAGATTTTTTTGGTTCCTAGGACTTCTCTAACTCTTCTAGGGTTTTTCACCTAAAAGGAGAGAGATATGGCCCAAAACTACTAAGGGTTTATTAAAATTATGTTATGTGAGATGTTGTCTAAGCTAAATGAAGTAAAATAGATGAAAATTAAGTGATTTATATGATTAATTATGAAGGAAAAACTAAGATTTAAACTATGTTGGAAAACACAATTTGATATGCAAACAATGAACTAAAAGATGAAATAATGCAAAACTAAAGGAAATGGGATGAAACAAAGTGCACCTAGGAAAGATTTGATGAATCTGGAATGCTATGAATGTTGTCTAAAATTACTAAAAATCCACAGTTGGACTCATTCACCCAGGGTGGCGAATTAGTCCTACTACTGGTGAAAAAGTGTCAGAAGCAGGTTTCTGACTGTCGGGATCCAAAATCTGACAAAATTCAGATTTTTAGTATTAAGGTGGGACTCATTCACCACTGGTGGTGAATCAGTCCTCTCCCAAAATTCTAAGAAATTAGAAGGCAACTTTGCAACACCAAATTTGGAAATTTTTGCTTGTCGGGTTGCTGAAGTCAATTCTATGGGAAATAGACAGAAAACCTTCTCCAAGCTTGAAATAACCTGGGTGATTTGACTTGAAGCACCTAGTTGACTTGTTGACCACTCTTCAATCACTTAAATTCTTGTAAACTCTGCATACAAATGTATACAAACACACATGCAAGAGGGGGAAAATGGTTGAGGGTTAGCAAATAGGGGTTTTCCTTGGTCAAACCCCACTTTTGGTAATCAAACCCTCAATGGAATAATGAAATGTAAGAGAAAGATAAACTAACAACATGAAAATGCTATCAACTTTCCAAACCCTTGATGATGCAAATCTGAAGTAATGTCAATGGATGCTCCAAAGTGCTTGAATAATGCTTGATAAGATGTTGTAAGATGCTTGAATGAATGGGGGATAAAATGAGATGAAAATCGCTTATTTATACAATTTTGTGCCTTAGTAACCTGTTCATACCTCATCATAGGCTGACATCAAGTGTTTTCAAATAAAAACTTGAAAGAAATTATTTTTTTAAATGAATTTTAGGTCAAGGGGGACTCATTTTCCACCCATGGCGAATGGGTCCCACCTAGGACCTGAGAATGGGTGTCGTGGATTATCCTATATTTAATGTTGTTCATCAGACTAACACTAAAAAATACACTTAATTAAAGCATATGAGGGCATAAAGTGACCAAATTAAGCATAAGAAAGGGATAAGTGGTCAATTTGTGCCTAGAAAAGCATGAAATCTTGTTACAAGACTTTACAACACTTCAAAATAGGACTTGTTTGGTGATGAAAAGGTGATTTTTAGGTAAATTGGAATGAATAGAGTCTAGAAGAGTGTAGAAATATCTTACAACAGTTCACAAAACCTTCACAAGATGTCATTATTTGAATTTTAATACCTAAATATACATGTTCAAGCCATGTTACAACATAAAATCAAACAAAAATAGATCAAACACCATGAAACAAGACCTAAAAGGCCATGAAAATGACAAGGGGCCATTTTTCTACAAAAAATTTAGCCCCCACTTTAGTGAGAGGTTGAACCTACTTCAAAATCACACTAAAGTAGCCATGAACATCAAGAGGAGGGTTCAAATGTACTTACGTTAGCAAGATGGAATAACAAAGATCAAGACATATGATCAAGCCCCTAGGATAAAGATCCCATGGAAAACTAAGCATAAGAACAAAGGAACACACAAGTGTTGAGAATTGGATGAAGCTTCAATCATCTGTCCAACTAGTTGTGGATTAGATCTAGGCTAAAAGAGAATGTTTACTCACTCTAAGTCGATAGAACTCATGATGGTCCGCTGGGTGAGAAGGCCTAAATATACTCACTTTGGGGCCACAAAACTTTTGATTGTTTGCAGTGTGGGAAATCCCAAAAGGTAAAATACATATGCTAGTTGGTATGCACTCACAAACACAAAGGTGGCTATGGGGAAAAGTCATGCCACTAGGTGGGCTTCTTGCTCAACCATATCAAATTTATACCTCTTGATAACTTTAACAAGGTGCCACAAGGAAAAATGAAATGTCAGATCATGCTCCATGAGACAAGAAAAGCTCTATATTCTTAGAACTCATGAACAAAAAGCAAGGTACCATAGACGTGCAAGTTGCGTTATGCAAGGTGGCAAGAATGCAAAATGTAAAAATTTAAAATAAAATGTAAAATGTAATGTAGAATGCGAGAGATGTTTAAAGGAGTCTTGTTAAGTTCATGGAAGGTCAATGGGTACGTGCAGGATCATGATGTGCCAAAAAGTGGTGATATGTAAGTGATATGATGGTCCATGTGGCTGACAACTTTTTTTTAACCCAAAATTGATGAAACAAAAAGGGTTTTTAAAGGAGATTCTCAACTTTCCACCAATATAAATTATGCTTTACTTTGAATTTAATAAATAATTATTATTCATTTTCTATTTGAATTATCACTAAAGTCTTGATTGATAGGTTGATTGAAAAACATATATAGCTTTCAAATGGTATCACATTTTTTGAACCTAAAACATGCGTCACATTCTATGCTTTGCATACTATAGGATTAAAAAAATGAATTTCATGAAGTTTTGGCCAAGTTAAAGTGGTCAGACATACGAGTTTTTATATTTTTAAAAAGTTGTCATAAAAAAATCATAATTAATTATTTACTTGGAAAAAATTACAAAACAATATGCATCACATCAGGACATGAGTCTTCTACTTATATCTAAAATCTTATAAAAAATATTATCATTTTATTGTGGTTAGGGTGGTCAAACAAACACCTACTTCTTATTTTTTCCCTGAAATTTAAGTACTACTACATTGAAATTTCAAGTTTTCACCAAATAGATTTTAATTTTTTTAAAATAAACCTAGTAGTTTAGAAACTAAATTCAATTTTCTATAGATTCTATTCTTACATATTTTTGAAATAATATAGATAACTTATTCAAATTTTTATGTCAAGTTTCCTAACTCTAATTTTTCTGAATTTTTCACCACTTAAGGGACTATTTTGTCCATGATGATCCTACACATTCCCCAATCACTTAGGGAACATTGAGTCGAATGTCTCCAAGAGAGGACCAACCAAATAATAGTATATTCACAACTTAGGGGATGTAGTGCACTGCATTAGGCCACCAAGAGGAATGTAATATGCTAAGATAGATCATGCTTATGAAGGACATCATACCCAATTTCATCCACAAAGTGACAAACACATAATATAAACAACAAGGCTACATTAGGAACCAATAATGCAAAATGAATTATAGTAATGTATGTCCCCCACTTTAAAGGAATTTCAATACATCATTTTGTGAGTAATTACTTTAAAATATCAAAGGGAAGAAAATGCAAAAGGAAAACAAGACATGAGAACCAGCTTGGAAAGCCCTATGCCAAGTCATATGTTTCGAAGTTAGGCCTCATCATGTCAAATAAAAATGAAAGAAAAAATAAAAGGGAGTTTCCCCCCAGAAAAGAAATCACACCAAACATATAAGGGATCTATGGATTTTGGGTTAGTATATTCATTGCTATAATGTTTTTATGAAAGAGATCAAAACTATCATCATTGCCCAAAGCACATAGAACTAGAAGAATGACATGAAGAGAGTGAAAAAAAAGAAAATGAAAGTCCATTTTGGGTCAACATGGAAGATACATTGCGGTCTCAATTCTTTGCATCATCCCCAAAAGGAAAACACAAAAAAAAGAGAAAAAGACAAGGACCTTTTGGGTCAACATGGAAGAGACATAGGGTATCTCTATGCTTTGTGTCATCCCCAAAAGTAAAAACACAAAAAAAAAAGTGAAAAAGACAAGGATCTTTTGGGTCAACATGGAAGAGACATAGGGTGTCTCTACGCTTTGCATCATCCCCAAAAGGAAAACACAAAAAAAAAGTGAAAAAGACAATGCAACAAATAGAAGAAGAGAGGTACAAATAGAAGTGTACAAAGAGAGGGAACCATCAAACACAATACACACATACAAGAAAACTAAAAGTAAAAGAGAAAGGAAAATAAATGCTAGAAGACTAGTAAGGAAAATGCAAGTCAACCATCTAACAAGTCATCCACCTCCCAATCATGTTCAGTGTAATGTTAGGGCGATTAACTATCCAAAGGAAGAATTACAAGCACCAAACTAGGAGTAGTACCAGGTTCTTCACTTCATAGAGAGGATGTATCTTTTAAGCTCATTGTAGATGAAAATAAAGAGTTTAAATCATTATGCACTTTTTCATTTGTTTTTTCTACCTTCACATCATCATCATCATCATCATCATCAAGATTGATGACAACGAGAGGATGAAGGGTGATTTCCAAGGAAGGATGTATCAAAAGTTGTGGTTGTTGGATTGGTTCATTTTGTTGTGGAGTTTTCATTAGACTATCTTGTGGTGGGTTAGGAGAAAGAGGGTGATCATCTATTACTTCTATCAAAGGTGGAAGTTTATTCTCTTTATTTTCTTCTATGCAAGATTGATGAGCAAGGAGACGACGACGATGCCTACATTCCCTAGCACCGTGGTTTTGTTTAATTTTGTTTTGAAGTTGTTGAGATGTAAGAGCAGATTGAGTCATCATAGGGTCTTCTACTTCTGAAGAGGGAAGAACAAAAGAAACTAAAGAGGATGGGTCAATCACTTTCTCTTTGGCTTTATACACTTGTTTAATGCGAGGAGGCATGATAGGAGTTGTTTCATTTTCCCTTGGTCATTTAAATGATGGTGGGGAAGTGTCTAAGGGTGGTTGTTCAAGAGGTTGTATGTTTTGTTCAATGTCTAGCTTAGGTTGAAGCATGGTTTCATCTATGATATGAGGTGTAGAAGTTGATGGGGACATGTTATGAAGAGACAATTTGGCTATGCGTTTTGCTTTGAACTTTTGGTAGGTTATGAAAAAGAAGTCCTTTCAAGGTGTGATGGGTTCCATAGGTTCGAGCCAAAAGGCTTCTAAGGAAAATTTACCTTTAGACGATAAGGGATTAAAGCCTCTATGGTGTATGGTAAATATTTCATTTCCATGTGGAAACTTCAAACACTTGTAAACCACTGATGGGACTGCTTTCATTGAGTGAAACCAAGGGTGGCCAAGCCGCAAATGAAATTGGTTGGATTGTGGAATAATTGAAAATTTTACCTCCAAATTTTTAGGTCCTATCTATAAGAGGAGTACGATCGATCCAATCGTAGGGCATGCAAAACCAGTATGTGTCTTAATCCATGTAGTTAGTTTATTATAATCATCTTGATATAGATCATGTAATACTATAAAATCCTCGGTGATCACATTCTCACCGCAATTGGGATCTATTAATATCCCATTAGTGAGATTATCAAAGATTCTGTTAGTTATGTAGAGAGGAGCATCAGGAAATTTTTGTAATATTTCTTTAGTGGAAAAGGTGATATCAAGAGATTTAGTGGTTTGGCCCTTATGAGGGATAACATCTATCACAACCACAATTTTAATCATAAAACTATCTTGGGTAATAGGTGGAGTTGTATCATGTTGCTCATTATTTGTATCAACATTCATTACATCAGTGTTTGAAGGTTTGCTAGCCTTGAAAAATGAGGTAGTGTGTTTAGGCATGGGATTGGTGAAAATTTGTAAATTATGGTTATGGGGTACAATAGACTTATTGCCTTGATCATTAACACCCACAATGGAAAAATGGCCCGAATCAATGAGGTCTTGAACTAGATGTTTTAGATGCTTGTAGTGTTTAGTGTCATGTCCATTTTGGCAATGAAAATGACAATAAGCATTAGGTTTGAAGGTGGGTGGTAAGGGCTGATTTGGATCAAGTGGTCTAATGGGTGGTAAAGTGAGCATACGTTGTTGAAGTAATTAGTTCATTGTGTTATGAAGGGTATCAGGTAAGGGAGTAAATTGTCTCTTCAAGTCCCCATAGGTATAAGGCACCACTGCTTTAACAAATACCATTTGATTTTGAACTGGTTGATTTGGTTGCAGTTGTGTTTGACAAGGCGGATTGAATTGTAAAATGCCTATATTTGGTTTGCAAATTTTTTTATTGTTATTTTTGTTTTGATTGTTGTGGTAGGGCTTTTTAACTCGATTAGAAGTGGATTTTGAATCATGACTTGAAATCGTGTTATGATATTCACACAAGGTTGTGCATAAATGCATAAACGAATGGAATTTCATCATAGTTAGTTTATCCTAAAGGTTTGTGTGAAATTTTTTGATAAACATCTTTTGCAGATGTGCATCAAGAATCTTGACATCAATTTGAGCATACAAGGATTGGTATTGTGAGATAAAATCAGTTACTTTTTCATCCATGTTTTGTCTACATCTCATGAGGTCAGCCATTGTCTTTTTAGGTGTCATGTGAACTTGAAAGTGACTTATGAAAGCATCCACCAATTCATTGAAGGATCAGATGGAATGATTAGGCAAGTTGGAAAACCACTCTAATGTAGTATCTTTCAAGGTCCTTGGAAACAGTTTCGCTAAAATTTTATCATCGAGGAAAAAAACACTACATAAATCTATATAAGCATTAACATGGTTGATAGGGTCTCCTTTACCTCCTTATTTCTCAAAATGAGGAATTTTTATCCCTTGTGGCATCAGGGTGCATAATATTTGTAAGGATAAGGGATTGTTATAGACATGATATGTGGGTGGAGCAGTTTGACCTTGGCTAATGGTGGAAATTTGGTTTTGCATGGATGAAATAGTTGTAAGGAGTTGTGTAAGAATATGGTTGAGGTAAGTGGTTTGAGGTGGAAGGGAAAATGGTGATGGAGTGTATGTGATGTTAGGTCAAGTGAAAGGAATAATAAGGGGGGTGAAGGTGGTGGAGGGGACTTGTGACACCACAAGAGAACTAGGAATGCTATTTGGAATTGGGAAAGAAGTAGCCACATAATTAACCTAGTGCATAGTTGTGTGGACTTGCGGTTTGGTATAAGTTGGCATAGATGCTATGGTTGAAGGGGGAGGAACTTGAGGTCCTCCTTGGCTTATAGGAATGTTTGTGGATTGGGTATTAGAAGAGACATGTTTATTATAAATATCAAAAATTCTCTTCATGACTTGTAATCCATAATCACTTTCAATCAAATGATGAAGGTTTTCAATTGTGGGTATGGCAGTGGTGGAAATGTTTTCAAGTGGAAAGTCTTGCTGTAAATGTGCAAAATCCTCATGTATATTAATGACCTTTTCTTGCAGGAGGGAGTTGTTTTGGGTGTCAACATTCATTGGATGGAAAGGTGAAGGCATAGAAGTGGTATTGTCAATTCCTAGTGCACCATTGTCCATACTAGGAGTAGGAGCTCTTGAGATCCCAAGGTCCACAATAAAAGTGCTATTGCGGGAGGCCATGAGTCTAGAACTTCGTCTCACTAGAGTATTATCAATGGCGCACCAAACACTCATACAAGTACCACAAAAGATAGGGTGAATCCAAATGCAAAGTAATCTAAGAGTTATAAATGAAAATAATAGAAATTCTACTAATTGTAACCAACAAGTAACTACAGAAAACAAAACTATAGGAAAATGCCAGAAAAATGCTAGAAGTGTTGTTTAAAAAGTGCAAAGGGACTAATTCGCCTAGGGTGGCGAATGAGTCCCAGTATGATTTTTTTTGTGTTTTTTAGAAATTCTAAAATGATTCTAATGCTATTTAGAATGCAATTAAGGATGCAGAATGCAAATTTTTAGTGTTTTCAAGGATATGCAATGCAAAAATGAAATCTAAACAAAGCTTTCACTAATGCAATATAAGAAGTCCTAGAATGCAAAAATAAAACAATGTTGTAATTGAATGTTGATGCAAATGTAATCTAGGATACAATATATGAATGAAATCATAAATGAAAAGTGTTCAAAATGCAGGTTCACCAAAATGAACTGTAGATTTTTTGGTTCCTATGGCTTCTTTAACTCTTCTAGGGTTTTTCACCTAAAAGAAGAGAGATAGGGCCCAAAAATGCTAAGGGTTCATTCAAATTATGTTATGTGAGATGTTTTCTAATATAAATGAAGTAAAATAGATGAAAATTATGTGATTTATATGATTGATTATGAATGCAAAACTAAGATTTAAACCATGCTTGAAAACACATTGTGATATGCAAACAATGAACTAAAAGATGAAATAATGCAAAACAGAAAGAAATGGGATGAAACAGAGTGCACCTGGGAAATATTTGATGAATTTGGAATTTTATGAATGTTGTCTAAAATTACTAAAAATCCACAATTGGACTCATTCACCCAGGGTGATGAATTAGTCCTGCTACTAGTGAAAAAAGTGTTAGAAGTAGGTTTCTGACTGTTGGGATCTAGAATCTGACAAAATTCAGATTTTTAGTATTAAGGTGGGACTCATTCACCATTGGTGGTGAATCATTCCTCTCCCAAAATTTTAAGAAATCAGGAGACAACTCTACAACACCAGATCTAGAAATGTCTGCTTGTCAAGTTGTCGAAGTCAATTCTATGGGAAACAGACAGAAAACCTTCTCCAAGCTTGAAATAAGGTTGATTTGACTTGAATCACCTAGTTGAATTATTGACCTCTCTTCAATCACTTAAATGCTTGTAAAATCTGCATACAAAGGTTTGCAAACACACATATAAGAGGGGGGAAATGGTTGAGGGTTAGCAAATTAGGGTTTTCCTTGGTCAAACCCCACTTTTGGTAATCAAACCCTTAATGAAATAATGAAATGCAAGAGAAAGATAAAATAACAACATGAAAATGCTATCAAATTACCAAACCCTTGATGATGCAAATCTAAATTAATATCAATGGATGCTCCAAATTTCTTGAATAATTCTTGATAAGATGATGTAATATGCTTGAATGCTTGAGATAATGTGTGAATGAATGCTTGAATGAATGGGGGATAAAATGAGGTGAAAATCACTTATTTATACAATATTGTGCCTTAGTAACCCGTTCATACCTCATCACAGGCCGACATCAACTATTTTTGAATAAAAACCCGAAAGGAAATTTTAAAAATTTTGAATTTGAGGCCAAGGGGGACTCATTTGCCACCCATGGTGAATCATTCCCACCTATGACCTAAAAATGGGTGTCAGGAATTATCTTGTATTTAATGTTGTTCTTTAGGCTAACATTCAAAAATACACTTAATTAAAGCATATGAGGGCATAAAGGGACCAAATAAAGCATAAGAAATGGATAAATAGTGAAGTTGTGCCTAGAAAAGCGTGAAATCTTGTTACAAGACTTTACAAAAACATTTCAAACTAGGACTTGTTTAGTGATGAAAAGGTTATTTTTAGGTAAATTATAATTAATAGAGTCTAGAAGAGTGTAGAAATGTCTCACAACACTTCACAACACCTTCACAAGACGTCATTATTTGAATTTTAGTACCTAAATATGCATGTTCAAGCCATGTTAGAACATAAAATCAAAGAAAAATAGATCAAACACCATGAAACAAGACATAAAAGGCCATGAAAATGACAAGGGGCCATTTTTCTATGGCACAAACAGATTCAAATTGAAAATATGAAGATAAATGATAACACCATTAATATTTCGCATTCATAACTCTATAAAAAAAATACATAGCAGAGTAATTTTTTTCAGAATAATATTTTTTTCGATGTCAGTAATTTCTATAAAACTCATTTAAGCTTACTACATTCAGGATGTCATGCCCCTAATAAACCTTTGGTCTACTATTAGTATTCTATTCAAAGTTCCTTTCCTGAACTTAGCTTTTACCTAACACCTTATTAAGACTTAAGAATCTGACCCTTGTAATAAGCCCTGATATCCCTTTTATAAAATAAGGGAGAAATAAGTGTCAATCTTAATTACATTTACATTTTGTTTCATTTGAACTAGAATTCGAGACATTCTCAGTTAGTAAAAGACCATATTCCATATTCCTTGAATGAGGAAAAGCTAGCTCCTCAAAAAGTAGAGTTTGTTGCAACAATGTTGAATCTTCATCATTGTCGATCAAAGAAGATTCTCCACTAGTAGATCCAGCACAAACTTGTATTTTCTGAAAACAACATACACACCACCAAGGTCATTTAGTTTGGCACTTCTCCTACACACCAGCCCAAAAAATTTCCACATCAGAACTAGAAACAAGAAATCACATGAGTATTGAATAGGAACATCCTAACAAAAGGGGCATGGTTTCATCAAAAAGAAAAATAGGCCACAGTCATCAGTCTAAGTCATCAACCTTAGAGGATACTTTTCCACATTTTTCTCATGGTGGGATTGGAGAAACCGTCACCACCTCCTTGTCAGAATCCCTTGATGGTACCAGGGAGAGGGGATAATAATCATCCTCTAGATCAGTGTCACCCTCACTATCTGAAGGGTTATTAGGAACCTCACATGGAGAATTATGTCCTCCCAGATAAGCCTTACAATTCTTACTCTCCATTTTTTTCTTCTCTTCATATTCCACCATCCTCTTCTCTTTGTGTTTGACCAATTCTTCTAAAACAATTTGGCCCTATAGATGGTAGCTACTCTTAACACCATATTTCTTGAATTTACTTCATCACCTTCTACTTTTTGGCATATCAGGAGCTCCTTGTGTCTCCATTTCATCCTTAGAAACATTTTCCTCATACTCAAGTAAACTCAATCTTTTAAACTCTAGAACTGCCATGTAAGACCTACTCATCTAAGACAAGAATGCCTACTTCCTAACTGAGAAAAAATTAATACTCACACACTTCTTCACTAACCCACACCTCTCATTTACTACAAACTCAAATGTGATGAAGGATAATTACAAGCAATCTACATTAAATAGGAAATTTGAAGCATGCATAATTAATGATCCAAGAAATCCTCGTATGAGCAAGTTGATAACTTACCAGCTTGATTTTGAATCAAGGCTGTTGATTTTAAAGCATTTAAAACTTCATCCATAGTGATCTAAGCCTTTTTTTCAATGCCTTTAGCAACTTTCTCATAGAAAATAGTGATGCCAGCTCAAGTGTTGTGATCTATCAATTAGCATGTATTTCCAACCTAATCCATGCTTTTTCATTAATATCAAAGAAGTACACAAGAATAGTTCTTCTTAGAGAAAAAATTCCCTTATACACTTCATCATTCATCATTGATCTTCCCCAAATTTAAGGGTTCAATCAGTGATGAAAGTATTCATGCGATGATGTTTAGTCCATTGGATCATCCTATTTTAAAACTACATCAACAGTTCTCCAGTCCATTCACTACTTTCCTTTTTGCTTTAAGTGAAATCCTCAAGATCCTGCAATGTTTCCATTTTGTTGGTTCTATTTTACAATGTAACCAGGTTTGTCTTCTAATTTACCTACATAATTGCCAATTCCAATCAAAGGCAGCTCGAAGGACCTGGACCAACTGATGAGGACTTTAAAAAGCCTCCTACACTTTGGGCTCTACAAGACTCGGGAGGGTGATCCCTTAATGTGTTTACAACATTAACAATAGTAGATAATCTCACTTAATAGCTCAACATGATAGGATAATATCAAATAGAATTGGCTATTCTTCGACAATATCAACTATCTGGAGCATGAGATAACTACAACACAATCCATAGTATAAGATAGTCATTGATTTGCAATTTGTAGCAAGCTCTAGGCAAAGAAAAACAAATACTTAATAATACAGATAATTAAAAATTAGATCAATGCCATTTATCCATTGGAGGAGTCAAATTCATAAGCATCTAAGGGTATATGACAGATTTAACACATAACATATGAAATCCTTGATGACATTGCATTGTAATCACATCAATACATGCATTCTAACTCAATACTACTTATCAAATCCTTATACAAAACACATCTTCCTACAATCCCATTCAAGCATTTTAATTAATTCCTTGAATTAAAGCTAAAATAGAATCATACACACCACAACAGTGAGATGGATAAAACAACCCTTAGTTATTTTATTCAAAGTTCAGATATGCATGTACAATGGAGAGACATGAGCTTGAATTTATCATTTCAAATCAAATGCTAGTACTGTTATACAACATTAAATCCCCATGAGCTCAAAACCTGTTACAGAATGACTCAAAACCTAAATTGCATTCTTCTCTAAAACCATCGAACTTTACAATTTGCTCTGTAATTTCACCTAGACTCAATCAAAATTATCTAACTTGCTAACCCATACTTCTGGCCTTGAAATCCTTCTTATAGAAAATGAAGGAGAAAAAAAACATCAAGCTAGAAAGTACACATGTCACCAACCAATTGGAGTACCTAGTGATATTCCAAAAATTGTTACAACAACCATCACCTTGGAGAATATTCTTGTTCATCATGTTAGCTAAGAAAATTCGATACAGCAACAAAAACCCACAAGAAACCTGTGCCGAGAATGCCATCAACGCAAAACTAGAACCGTTGTAACTGCAACATCTGATCTGCCACCAGTTAGTAGTCCACTCTTTTTACTCTTCCTCAGTCAAATACTTAGTTACCCATTTCTGGTATTCTTCATCAGTCGGCCAGTCAAAATTAATTACCTCATTCACCTTGGCATTATAAGGTGTGTATTTTACCACTACCTGATTTGCATCCCTTTCAAAAGATTCCAAAAATAAGCTGGTACTAGTGATTTTATCCATACAACTCACCAACAAATCATATATGGAGTCATCACAAATTGAATTAATTTGATCATTGATGACCTCACTTGCTTGATCTTGCCACTATTGGAGTGACCTAATTTTCCCTTGCTCATTAATTATATCAGGTAACAATGTGTTACCCCCAATCATTGAAATTCTTCACCAACTCCCTAATCTTCCTACTCAAATCATCTAGTAGGGTCTGAAAACCCTGCAATGACTTAACTAATACTTGAGCAGGCTTTAATGATTGGGGCCTATTATTTATGTCAAACCTTGAGGTCTTATACATGACATCCAAATCACTGGCCCTAGGGATCCAATTTTTAATCAATGGTATCACTACCTCCTGATCCCTATCAATATTCTTTATTGCATCTAACAACAAAGAATATAAAGAATATATAGATAGTAATTTACTATCAACCTTTTCATTTAAATGCCTCAAGAAAGTAGTAACAATCTCCTTTTTCTTTAAAATAGATCCCTCCTCACTTACCTCTAATGATGCCTGTAATTCATCAATTTTTTTGCAAGAGCAGCTTCTTTGTAGGATCAACAAAGAACTCTGTTTCTTCTTCAATTTCCTCTAAAGAAGGGGCGAGGGCAAGATTCTAACTAGGAGATCCTGGTGTGGAAACAATTGGAAAAGCAGGAGGCATTGACCCTACTATGGAAGGTAATGTACTAGTTCCCGAAGCACTTGATGTATCCCCAATATTTTTATACCTAAACCTTTCCACCTCAGTCTGCAACTCAACATTCTTCTACTGCATCTTGTTGTATTCCTCAATCAAGAGGTTATACTTCTCCATTAGGCTCTTCTTTTCAGTCTCCTCCCTTTCAATAGTCTTTTGGGACAATTTGGCCACATTCACAATAAAATTAGTGGCCTTAGTGGTCGAGGTCTCTGAAGCTCTCTTTATTATTAATCCTCCTCTGAAATTTGGATTAATATCAAAAACATCTAGTTTTCTCCCTTGTAGGGCCAATGCCCAAATTACCAAGGTTTCATACTCTTCACTGAAAGCAGAGTCTTGAAGTGCTTCCTTGACTTCTTCAAAGTCTTGCAAGGGATGCTTGGAATTTAGAATAGCATTAAATGTTGTAGCATCTATAATGTCCCACTCAGGCAGAATCAATACACCAGCCTGACTCACCAGTTTCCTTCCTTCTTCAGGAGTGATATTCTTGAATTCTTCCATTAATTCAACTTTTACTTCCTCATCATTCTCCTGGTCTGACCTGTCAGGCCTTAGTTCTCTTCTTTTCTTACATTTATCTTGATATTCTTCAAATTTCATCCTCCATACCAATTGCAAAAATACAAGAGTTTTTACAAATGTATTGTCATCTAGAAACTCCTTGCATGCTTCCATTCTTGCATCTTGTACACTTTTTCCTTTCATATCTAAATCAGATAAAACCAATTCAGTTGGCCTAGGAGGGGAAGGCATACCAACCTGCATGTCCTGATCAGTAACAATAATTTCATCCATCAAATTCTCCTGTGGTTGATCAATTTTTTTCCTCTTAGGGCTTGGCTCAGATGGTGGTGATGGGGGACTGTCTTCTGGTGATGATTCTAAATCAATGATTTTGATTTCCCCAAGCACCTTGAATTTTGGACTTGGTTGTGGAGGCACCTTCATTAGTTTCTTTCCTTTTCTGTACACTTCTTCTTCATCACTGATGCTATCCTTTTTCCTCCCGTAATGGGCCATCTTTCTGTAGGCTGGTATGTTGGCCTTGTTTCAATTGGTCTGGCACCTTGTTCCTATACACCTAGACACAGTTCTAAGTTTACCTTTTTGGTTCTCAAAGTGCCCATAATCTCTTTGAAGTTCTCCATCAGAAAATCAATTTTCTTATGGTATGGACTGAACTTCAATAATGGATCATACTTGGGATCCATTTTGTGTACAATATCTAATAGCTTATCATAAGCTATCCATTTCTCCTTGTTCAACTCCTACCTATTTAAGTCAAACTCATTTCTAATCAGGTCCTTAGGGAAGTTGAACTCATGCACAAATTTTCCATCTTTTATTCTTTGTCTGAAAAGAGCAAAGAAACCCTCAGGATCATGTTGTCGCTTTGGACCACATCTCAAATGGTAATCATCAAAGAATTTCCCAAAATGCATCCAGCCTCCCTTTGAAAATGTGAAATCAGACACCACTGTATAATCAAGGAAAAATGTTCCCTTACCCCTCCCAGTGAGGTTGTCCTCATGAATACAACCTATTTGCCACATAACTTCTGCAAACCCCACTTTTGGTGGCACATTGTATGGCAGTATATGAGGGGCTCCCTGAAGACCATATACCCTCAAAACAATGCTGACTAGGTATGGGATAATGTCACCCTAGTTATGGAAAAATTTCAATTCTAGCTTCCTCCCCTTTTTCCTGAGAAAATATGCAATTCCTCAAGGATCCTAGGTACATTCACCATCAATATAGCCCTCAATCTGGAAGTAAAGCAATTATAAAATTGCACATAATTGGTACTTTCCTTATTACAAGATAAATCTGCAGGCCATATCTATACTGGCAATCTTTCTCCATCAACTGATTGCCTTAATTTCATCCTTTTAGAGAAGAAATCAACATTCTTGAACAAGAACATATGCATCAACATAAAATACCAAAAGAATTGAGTGCCAATATCATTTTTCTGCAACTTTGACAACCCTTCATGTATCCTCTCAGCCAAGAAAGGGGCAAATTCATACGTCACAGAGAAGTTAGGGTGTTGTATTTGCACCCCCATGGACATGTATGCAATGGGTATCACCGTACTAGGACTGAAATCCAAAATCTGACATAATGAATAGAAAGTGGCCAAGAAATGATTTATAAAACAATTTAACTTGAAAGGTTCTTGGTCACTGGGGCTGAGATGAAATCTTGAACCTCCTGCCCTAGCCAGATGAGGTAGAAGCAACTTAGCTCTAAAAAGAGACCTCAACTTTGCATATTCTTGCTTCATTTCCTCAAGATTGATAGGAACCAAGTCTTCACTTGATTCACTCAAGTCAAAAATTTGTTGGATATCATCTCTATTAATGCTTAATAAAACCTTTCCATCATAATCCCTAATTACATGTGTGACAGGGTCATATCTTGTAGCCACTGCCCTAAGCAGGTCTACATTAGGGAACACATTTGGTACTACCAGCTTTCCCAAATCATACACCCAACCATTTGAAAAGGGGTGAAGAAAATTACTTTGTCCATACCATAATATGAACATTTCCAAACCTGTGAGAGGAACCCTAGCATCGGTTATGTTGGAGCAATTGTATACTAACCCTTCCCCCAGGATTTCCCATCACATTAGGACCAATCCCTTCTTCCTATCATTCGTTGACAAGGGCAACTGATCTAGGAAATCATCATGCAGGTTTCTTCTTAAATAATCAACTTGGCCAGAATGTTGCTTTGGCGGTGCCATCTCGGACAAACTAGGGCTTCTTTACAATGTTATACTTCAAATAGCTAGGACTAACTAGAGATAGAAAATTATAGAACAAAACACTGCAATTTCTCACAACTATAATTAAACTATAGCCCTAACACATTCATCAACAAGCTCAATGAAAAGCACAACAAATATTTTCCCAAATTCAAGTGCAAAATGACTGGGAGGCACATAAAATAAACTCACGGCTTTGTTCGTAGAAATCCCAAATTCTGGCTATAGAGACTCGCAACTTTGCTTTTAGCTTTGAGACTGCTTCACGAAATACTTGAATGCTTTGTAATACAAATAAAGTAGGAGAATTGATTTTATGTCAATCAAATTGTGCTAGTAAGTGTCTCATTCTCCATTAAAGCTCACTCGCGCGCTGCACGAACGACTCCAACCATATTTGATCAGATTTAAATTCTGGCCATCGATCCTCCAGTTAGATCAAATCATCAAATGACTACCTTCAAAACAAGCTGACACAATCACCAGCATGGAAAATAAGGGGCCCACCATACCATATGCTGCGAAGGAAATCCATGTGGCAGTTGCCCGCGATATCGCAATCAGTAAAGATCCTACAACTTTGGATCACAAGATGGAGGGCGACCGTAGATCTTGAGCATCAATGATCTCATTCCTCAACACAGTCGCTAGCCTTATCATTAACCATCAAGTAGCTTTTTCGCTGAGATCATAACATCTCCATTGATTTAAAGCACATGCATCTCACAAGCACTTTAGTAACCCACAACATAACATATTAAAACTAGGTTAAAGTATTTCATTATTCCCTTGGCTCCACTAGATGAGACACGTGGCAGTCACCCGCGATATCGCGATTAGTAAAAACCTTGAAACTTTGGATCACGCAATGGCAAACAACCATTGATCTTGACAATATTTGATTGACGGTCACTCAAACTTTATCCCCGTCGGCCTCTCCAAACAGGACATGTGGCACCCACCCGCGATATCGCAATCAACCAAACCAGTGTGGTAGGGTCATTGCAAGATGGTGAGGAGCAGCTGAGATCAAACAACAGGACATCAACGGTCACGTAAATTTCATCCTTCAAAAAGGGCACGTGGCACCCGCCCGTGATATCATGATCAATAAAGATTCTACAATTCCCGATCACGCGATGGCGGGAAACCATTGATATCTAAAGGCAATTGATCAATGGTAGCACGAATTTGACCCCTCTGCAAAATAAAACATTTATTAAAAGGATGAGAGGGGCATCACTAGGCGGATGGTAAACAACAACATAAGTTGTTTTTAAAATGATGAAGCACGGGGTCATCCAAGACTTAGGGAAAATAAAATCCCACAAAGGAAATAAAACATTAAAAGCAAAAGGACCGAGCCTAGAAGAAACGATGGGGCATAAGTCATCTTAAAAGCCTTCAAAAAGTAATAGAAAAATAGATCCCACCCCAGGCATAAAGTAAACATTAGGGTTTAACATGTAGGCAAAGCTAAAACCCCAACCCAAGGAAAAATTTTGACACCATGAAAAACCAGTGACATAAGGCAGTGTAGGAATGGAACACAAGAAGAAAAAATTTGAAGTTCCATCACGTTTCATCAATAGCCATCATCTATCAAGGATGAATCTTGTTCCTCATCGACCTTATCAGCGATGTAAACATCCTTGCGATAAAATCCCGTCCCTTAGATTTGTGGCCCGTTCCTTGATCACATCCATCCTTCCATCACACATCACTAATTTGAACTTTGCACCTAGGCTCCTTTCAATGACGAGATATGTAGTGAAGGTATCATATTTATACATGTACACCTACATAAAAATCAATGGCACAAAATACATTACACATAATATTTTATCATATTAGTGAAAAAATCTTTCAAAGAATACCATCACTCATCACTAATTTGGAACTTAAGCTTTGAAATGAATTTGTGATGAGTGATAAAACATAAGGTCATCACTCATTGCTAATTCTCCTCATATAGTTTGCAAGCAATTAGCAATGGGAGGATTTACAAAGTTTATAATGTGTATCACATATCGCTAATGTGGAACTTAGCATTTAAAACATATATGTGATCATGTGATGTAAAGGAAATTTCATCATATCACTTATCAATGATCCTAAATTTATCATTTCATGACCTTCCATGATGAGCAATAAGAAAAAAAGCCAAGGCATTGCTTATCGCTATTACAAATTTGAAGGCTCAAAAGTAATTAGCAATAAGTGATCCCTCAAGGAACATCATTTATCGTGCATTATATTTAAGAGCACTACCAACTATCTACGATGAGCGATATCAAAGAAAACACTGTTTCATCGCTCGTCACCAATTCAAAATATTATTTCTAAAGAAATCAGTGATAAGTGATAAAGTATGATGGCCATTGAGACTTAAGTGGAAACTGTAAGCACATGCATTTAAGTTGTTCTAATGAAGGGGATCCCCTAGGATGACATGAGAATAATAGGCTCAAGAACTTCTAAGTCACAAAATACAAATGATGTAAAGGCCAAAAGATCCTTTAATTAACCTTATAAGAAATGGGAAATTTAGACCTAGACGTGAGGGACCAATCACCTGATGACAGTGAATAACATAAAACATAACTTAGGCAACCAGAGACTAGGAATACAAGTCACTGCAACAATGCAATGATCAAGGGTTGTAGCACTTGTAGACCATTTTTGCAAGGGGTTGTAGCACTTGTAGACCATTTCTGCAAGGTTTTAATCAACATAAAAACCCTAATATAGTGATAAGGACATGACCAAATATCAAAAATAAGGATCCAAGCCAAAATTTCATAGATTTAAGGTGGAATCAGGAATTTTTTTTAAAGGTTCCATCAATGGTTCCTTGACACATGCCTCTTGCAGGCATGGTGAGATCCTAGAATTTTTGGGTTATGCAGACCAGGCACAAAAATTAAAAAAAAAAGAGAAACAACATATGTACAAAATTTACACAGACCAAAAAGACTTGGGGATGGAGGTCTAATCTCCACCCCACATGAAAATCTCCATAGAGGTGCAAATTGCAGTATGCACTCCATGTCCTAACCGGGCTTTATTTCCTATTTGGTGGCACTAGGCCATGGAAACCTCAAGAAAATTCTTTCCTCTATAAAAAACCAACCTCTTGAAAGAAATGATGTCCTTCCATCCACATTTGTCCCTATTATACCACTGCAATAAGAGTGATTTCATTCTTACCAAAAAAAGTCTCGGGCCTCTTTTGATCAAGTGAGAATCTACTTGATTACAATCATTTCCATTAACCTCTATGTCATTCTTTATTGTATAATCATGCATAAACTAAAGAATTTGGTCATTACATGACACATATGTGGTATGTTTATTATATGAAACATGTGCATAGTGAAAGTAACATTCCTTGCTCTTCACCTCATTGTTATGTTCCATCAGAATACCTCCCCACTGAATTCATAACTGAAAGTATTCATTCTCCTCCAAGTAGTCAGCATCTTGACACTCAACCTTGTTTGCAACATTTACACAAAATGTGAAACATTCATAAGCAACTCCCTCAAGGAGCACATCAATATGTTGCTTTATTTGCATAAAATCACACTCTAACTCTATTTTAGATGCATCACCAAATTCCTCAACAAAAAGTGGATTATCTTTTTACCAATAAGGATCATTGATCCTCATTTCTAGTGAAGATGGAGGCTAACCAAATAAGGGGTTTTCCATTACATTCATTTTTGACATAAAATCCTCAACTTCCTTAATATAAAAGTCTAATTCCTTCATGTTATTATTGCATTCAAAATCACTATAATCACTAGAAGAGTAGATAGACACATTTTCAACTTCTTTTCCACCCTTATATTGTCTTGTACAGACATCAAAAATTCTTGTCATGTCCACACAATTTGAGATATCATAGTCAAAAAGCTCTTCAAGCTCTATAGCACTATCACCCAGAATTAGTGGCTTCAAATTCTCATTACAATGCACAACATTATCATCTGAGAGTGAACCTATGTCATCAACATATTGTATACTAATTATGTTATCCTCATTTGAAATAAAAATTTCCAACTCCATTCCATACAAACCATTTTGACTAGAAGAATAACAATCAACATGATCTACCTCCTGAGTTGAATATGCATGAATAGGTCCAATGATACCAAGATCATTGTTGACAAAGCTTTCAATCCTATCAGTATTGTAATCAAGAATACATGGTTCTTGCATGCTAAATGATGAATACATTAGCTCATTATTGTTCTTATCTTTAAAAAAATTACCAGACTCATCTATACCATAAAATATAGATAAGCCTTTTTTGTGACCTCATCATTGTTATAGCTAGTGATCCCATTACAAGGTGAGATATGACAAATATCTAAAATAATTTGCATCTCTTTATCAACACTATGGAATAGTGCATAAGCTGAAAGATTATGGATGCAAGTGCTTTGATACTCATTTTTAATTTTTGACTTGCACCTTTCATCAAAATTTGGTATCTCAGGGCAATAAATTCTTGTAGACAGATAACTCCTTTGCATTCCATATTTCAATTTGTTTTCAATATTCATGGCTATCCCATATGCCTAATGCAAAAATTTTAGATCCTTATCTCTGAGCAGATAGCTCATCTCATTATCAAAAGCTCCCAAATAAACAACCAAACATACTGCATCACTTAGTCCTAGAACATTAGGAATGTTCCTTAATGTTTTAGCAAATCTCCAGTTAAATGCTAGGACTAGCTCATCCTCTTCTTTCTCAATGCTCATAAATTTATTGAGCAAAGAACTAACATTTTTTCTTTCACCAAAATTCTCCATGAACACTACTTTGAACTCATCCCAAGAACAAATAAAGAGAGCATGTTGCTAAATAAGAGAACCAATCTCTTGAATCTCCTTTTAGAGACTAAACATATAACCTCATAATAACATCTTCATGATCAACTTCATAATATTTCATTAAATTGTTGAATTCTTGTAGATGCTTTCTTGTTGATTCACACTTTGTACTACTGAACTTTGGTAGCTCATTTCTTATTTTAGATGGAATAACATTTGGGTAACCAATAATGCCATCAAATTTTATGACCATGTACCTTTTAATGCTGAAACTTCTTTTAGTACATGACAAAGGTTGAGAACTATGTATTGTTATATTTGGGTCCACACAAGAATGCATAGGTTAATGATACATTTCCTTAAACCTTTACAAGCCTTTTTTGTATCAACTTTGCATTTACAAAAGGCAACTCAAACTTATTTTACAACATAATCTTAAGCTCTTACAATGCAAAATTTTATCTCTACTTGCTTAAGACCTACTAAATGGGTTTCTTCAAGAATATTGCATACTTCACTTCATAATAAATACTACAATATGGTAATATAGAAGTATGCAAAAAAAACATGACTATTCCCTTTCTTAGTGCTTATTTCCATTCAATAGGGAATCAAATTTTTTCAAGTATTACAAATATGGTTTTCATATATAGATTTTTCTTCCTTCAAAACTATTGTGCCCTCAGCACACATGCCTCATTTGGAATGGGGACCCTCTTTCTTTTTGATTTTTTGGGTCACATGTATCGCTGCCTCATTTTGTGTGCCCCTTGTTTGGGTGTTCTAAGTGGTCAATGATCTTCCAAGAAATCACCTTGAGTTGATCATGTTTCACCCCCTCAAATTTTCAAGGCTCTAGGCCTTCGAGAAGTTTCCCTAGTTGTTTTCCTTTTCTTTTCAAAATTGATGTCCTTTGAGTCATTTGGGTCTACCCTGTCAGGCTGCCCCAAATTGGGTTTCTGTCAGCCCACGACTATTTAAAATAACCTTCCTCCACCAGTCTTCCACCCGCCAGGACACAAGTTCCTATTTATCATTTCACTTATTGATGATCGATCAAATGGTCATTTCCTAGCATCCTTCTTCCCAATGGAGCCTAACTCTCTGATCGATGTTTCCCATTGCTAGTATGCTGAGCAGCTGACTACTAGTTGCCACCCGCCTGGCGGGTCCCGTTGATCCTGCCACTATTTTCAAATTGTGCCTTACCAACTCTCTGCCTCATAGTGTCATCAATAATTAGATGTATTTAATGCCTCATTTTCTATAAATTATAAACTTCTAGCTATCATTTTTACCTGTGAGTCAATCAAAGAGAAAGTCAGAGTGCCTTCCAACGTCGCCACCACTTCCACGTCGCTCATTCACCATTTCTAGATCTTTGCTTCCTATTTGGTTACCTTATTCATCAAGTTCTTGAGGTAGGGTTTCTAACCGTGTACCCTCCATTATGTTTTCTTTGATTTCTGCATAAATTGCTAAGTATAAGGGAGAAAAACTTGAATAGAAAAATAGATTATGACCAAGCGCACAAAACCCATATGCTCAAATCTTAAAAAACCTCGAAAATCAACCCATATGCCACCCGCAAAACTTGCACTCTCTGTCACTGTTCATCAGCTAGGGATTTCAACTCCCACGGGCCCGAAAATCCTCATCATTGCCATCGACCTAAAAAATTGAGTTAAACATTAAGACAACGAACTCCTCCACCGGGTCCACCCTAGTAGGAGGACCCCCCCTCAGTAGCCATCTAAACTTGGCAAAAAACTCGTGAAGTGAAAATGAAGAGTCCAATGACTCGCTCGGGTCCACCTCCATAGAGTTTTGCATGTAGAATTCCCTTTAACTTTTCCGTTTTAAATGGCTAATCGTGCACAGCCTTTTGATGGCCTAGTTCCACCTTGTCGATTGCCCATAAACTCAAAATCTTCCAAAACTTTAAGTCTCGGTCCATCCAAAAACCCCTTTATGTGGATTACCATTGGAGGAGTTTCGTGTAGATTCAACCATTTCAAATGGCTTTAACACCTCATTCCACCTTCTCGGTCCCAACCCCATCGTAGCCACTAGTACACAAAAATGAAAATGGCTAAGTGCTAAATCCTAAGTGGGCTAGTCCCCATAGTCCACTGCCATCAAAGCACCATGGTGAACTCACCATTCTCAAATGGAAAATAATAAACATCCTCCCACTACCCAGAGCTCGGTCTCCCCATGGCCGTTGAACTGTTCAAGGATAAAGTAATGAAATCAAGGCCTCTCGCAAACCCAATGCCACAGTCTCTCCCATCAGACCGCCATTTGATCTTTGTCATTTTGAACAGCCACTACCCAGTAGCCCTCCACTCCTTCTGACCTAAAAAGACATGAATATTAATTTAGCTACATTGTCGCCTTCTAAATCCTTAGGTACCACATGTTGGAACTCCTCCCACGGACCACTGTCTTGCCAGTGTCATTTCAATGGTAGACCCCCCAAACAACCACAGTTCTCCCTAACTTTGATTGCTCAAACTATGAACTTAATGCCCTCCAATCATCAAAGTGACTTTGACCCACGTGCCAAAATAGGGAAAAATCCTTGGTGGACCCCCACATATTGACCAAATCTCAAGGCGAGTTAGTATAGGCGGCTCGTCGTGCCCTGATTTTTGTCCCTCCTACAGCTCCTCCAAAATGGCCATCAGCCCAGGGAAGTCTAATCCCCTGGACTCAAATTGCTCAAACTCCTTCTTGCAAAAATTTAATGTGAATCTAAAAGATATTTTAGGATTCTTAAATGATGAATGATCTAATCTAACATCGTTTTATAGTATTTTGGATAAATTTCCCATATTTTTATGCTTGAATGTGCTTACCTCCCTCTCACCCATAGGATATATGGAACTAGGTGCAGGACCCTTGGAGGCGGCCGTGGAGGACAAGGGACAAAAGAAAATCAAAGCACCCCATTGAAAAGAAGACAAGGACTAGATGAAATACAAGTTCCAAGGGGAACCTCTCAATTCCAAGGTCACTTTAGCTTGGAAGGAAGTCTCAGATACAAACACCGAACATGTGGACATCAATGAATTCAAGCAAAGGGTTTGGATCAACCCTACAATAGAAAGTGAAAGAAAGATCAGAAGTAGTGGGTTGGCCAAGGCTACAAGCTTCCATCTTGCTCTTGTTGCCCCTAAAATAATAATGGCCTACAAGGAGGCATATCAGCTAGAGACCAGGACAATTATGGACAAAGATGGAAACATTTTGGCTGACTTCTCCACCAAGTCAATAGGAAAGACCTTCCATAATTCTACCTTTAGGGAGATAGAGGAAGTGACCAAGGAATATGGCAAGGAGATGTGGGATGAGGACCCCCTCAAGTGCAAAATACTTATAAATCAATACTAATTGAAAGAAAAGAGGGGTAGTGCTACAATGGTTCCCCAAGAGCTCTTTTGCAGTGACTTTTATGAGGATTACCATGACCTAGTGACCCTTTTGAGCAGAGTAATGGGACTTCTAATTGTGGGATACTTCCAAAAGTGGATTTTGTACTTCATTAAGGAGATTCTCAGTGGTAAGAACAAGTTCTATTGGGCCAGGATTATCAATAATTGCTTGCATGAGCAATTTATGGCTGTCAAGAAGACATCGCGCTTCTACATGACCTCCTACCTTGTATATTTGTTGGTTGAAAAAACACAGTATAGGGGCTTGTTTAGAGCTCCTGATATAGAACCTGGCAAAGAACTAAAGGTTTATGAGCAATACCCCAGTTGCAGTATAGGAGCTTCAAGAGGTATTATTGCAGAGTTAATGATGCTTTCATAGGTCACATCATTAGGTTGCTTGGGGGTGACTTCGAGAGAAGAGTCTCCCACAGTGTGAATGCTTTCCTTAGACAATCTTCCTTCTTATTTATTCAATTCCCTAAGTTTACCTATATTCGTGTTGAAGGATTTTTAGAGAAACCATACAAGCTACGCCAATACCCAAATGATTGGATAATATTGTTGGAACTCTCTTGGTAGCTACAACATGCACATGCCTTCCTGAGTAAAAAACATTAAGGTAGGGATTCCTTATCCCCCCTCCTTCAGCCAAGGGCTATATGAACTCCATGCCTCTCAATGTGTAGACAATTCAGATAAGGAGCTTGTGGAGTATAACTTGAGGTTCCACACTACCCAACAATAAATGGACCCTTATGGTAAACTGAAGAAGATGGTCACAGCTAAATATGCCCATTTGCATAGTGTTAAGGATTTTTGGGCCAACTGCATGGATGACAATGAAGTTTGAATGAGGCACTACATGTGCATGACTACGTATTTTGTGAAGAAGGTCAACTTGTTCCCCATACTAGATCAGGTAGTAGAAGATGAAAACACAGTAATCAATCCTCGGTACAATGCAGTTGTTAATCTGCCACTACCACTAATTAATTGGGATGAGTAGGAGGTTGATGACCTTGATATTCTAACCAAGCCCATCGAGGCTGGAACAAAGGAATGGATTGAAAAGAAAATTTCCCAATTGAAGTAGCATGGGATCACTTTGACCTATGAGGAGCTTGAGGAAGATCTTGCGAGTGAAACTAATAGCAGGACAACTACTAGAGAAACCTCACAATCTCCTCCAGCCACCAGGTCTAGGAAGAGAAAATAAATAGATGAAAGTTAGCCCAAGCCTAAAGTATACTCAAGAAAATATTTCTAGGGTGATTCCTCTAAGAGACCAAAGACATCAGGAGGTCTTGATACCATCCAAGAGCACCCTTTCCACTAAGGAGAGGAAGTAGAGGCCGAGTGACCGAAGTCTCCATTTGATGCCTACAGTATCACAGCCATTGCTGCCCCTAATGTTGTTGTTTTTGCCCCTCTTCCTACCTCTTAGGTGATGGTTTCTACTTCCTCGCCTGTGATGGACATTTCAGTTCACCTTCCCTCCACTGTGCCCATGCCATAGTTAATGGTAATAGAATATTCTTCTGCCACCACCTCTCCACTTTCCTCTGCTTCCATGTCTCCAATGAAATCTCTCTCATTAGCAACAACAACTATGCCAATGCCTACTCTCTTTCTCTTAGAGGTCTTCTCTCACCATATGCAAAACATCCTTGTTGAGCTATCTAGAGTGTTGATGAACCCAACCATATAAGCTGCCTTGGCACAAATTGTTGTCAGTCTCTCTATCCATACTCCTCCAACTGAACCACTAGAAATGAAGGCCACAATGGAAATATCAAAAGAGTTGGAGTGACAAGAAAGGGAAGCCATGGAAGAGATATAAGAGGAAGTGGATGATTACAACGATCACCCTAAGTACCGACATCTAACAATTTATAAGGTGGTGCATGAAGGAGAAGAAACACAATCATCAAAGGAAGACACCAAGGAGCTGGGTGCTAAGTATATTGTGGAGACATTCGATCTCAACCTAAAAGAGGAGTTGGCTTGAAAGCTAAAGAATGTTGGAGAGGAAGTAGAAAGACAACCCTCTGATGAAGAAAATAATGAGGAAGAGGAAATGGAGGAAGATACTAAACCTCCAACTGTGGAGCATGACAAAATCCCCAAGCATGATGAAGAAATGCCTCTTTCAGAAGAGGGCATTAAACATGATGAAGAGGTGTAGACCCAACATGAAGAAGAGGAAAAGAAGGAAGAAGGTGAACCTGAAGAAGAATCTGAAGCTCACAAGAGCGTGGTAATGGAACAACATGACAAAAACCCCAAACATGATGATGAAGAAGAAAAGAAAACTGTTGAAAGGGAAGATAGCCCCAAAGAGCACCCAACCTTTGAGTCCCCATAGAAGGAGACAATATTTATTCGGGATTCTAATGAGGAGGAAGGAAGGATAGAATAAGAAACTTTAGGTAATAAGGTAATGGAGATTGAACACACCTATGAAGAAGGAGGTCATGAATCACCAAGGGGAAAATATTAGATGCCTAAGTGGCTTGAGAAATAGTTGGAAAAGAAAACCCCAACCTATCCAAGGGCAAGGCTGGAGGCCATCTTGACTTGAGCCTAAATAAGCATAAAGAAAGAAAAGAAACCTAAGGTCATATCTCAACTGATAATGGATGCATCTAGATTTAGAACCATGCAAATATCCACCCCAATGGAAAATGAAGAAGTGCTCAGTTATAATATCTCCACCCTGTTGGAACTGTAAAAATCTGATGTTTTTACATATGTTTTCCATTCATAATTTTCCATATAGGTTCCATCTTGAACACTTTCTGCCCATATTTTTGCCATATTCCCCCTTTGAATCCATCATGTCATTCATTTTTCACATTCTGGTATGTATCGGCGTGATAGTATTATGGTCTCCCCGATCCATTCTTCTGCTTGTCAACGTTTGAGTTGCCTATTGGCAAGATGTTTCCTGTGTCACAACGATCAAAGTTTTCATGCTAGCAAATATCGGCGGGACATTTGCATTGTATTGGTGACTGCGGAGTGGCATATCGGTAGGAGTTTGGCCGTCGTGCTGAGGTCATGGTGAAGTGTATATGTCTACCCGACCGGCACATGAATGAACTTTTCAGTGTAAGACTCTTCTTCGAAGTAAGGTCTTAGCGAACTTCCCTTGTCTTGCCGACTGCTGATAATAGATATACCTTTCGGTAAGACTCATGTGCTTCGATGTAGAGTCTTGGCGAGCCCGTCAGGTCTTGCCGACAATACAAAATGGATTTCTTTCAGTGAACAGGTGTGAGCTTGGATGGCTTTCGGTGTGACACAATATTGTCTACATGAGATCTCCCCGACAACTGTAAGTAATAGTGACATACATCAGACTGATGGTCTCTATCAATATGAGAGTTGATTTCTCTTGGTGACACACAAAGTGAATCTGGGGCTTTCGGCATGACTTAGTGGTTTCTTTGGTACCTCTCCCCGATTTTGAAATATCTCGGCAAAAGCGAATGGGAGTTGGTTGTCGATGTGAGATTATTTTGTCTTGGTGATTAGATATGAACTTGGGGCTTTCAGTGAAACAAGATAATTCTATGAAATGTCTCCCTGAGAGCTATAAGTTATAGCAACACACAGGACACAAAGGGGACAAAAGGATGCTTCCTGACTTTGGCATAGCGAACAAATGGTCACGACGAAGCACAAAAAATAGAGGAACACGGACAAACAGTGATAAACGTTATTTTTCCTTTGGCATACTTTCTGGTTGTCTCAGCGACTGTTCCATTGGTGATTAATAAAGATTCAAACACTATGGGCCGACATATGAGAATTTCTAAATACTGTTGCAGGCCGACATGAAATTTTCCTGATCTCTATGGCTGGCTAACATGAATTTGAAGTGATATGTTTCCTGATGTTGGTGTATAAATATGCACTCCCGATTGTAATTGAAAGATTAGATTTTAGATTAGAGGCAATATGTAGAGATGGATACAGTAGAATAAATTTCTCAGAACAGAGGCTATGTTGCATGTTTTCAAATGGTGATTCCAATGAAATTCAGCTGGTGTGGTAGTTTATTTTTGGTGTCAATTGTCTGTTGAGTTTATTGAAAAGTATTGCTAAGTTGTCTCCAAGTTGATTCTTTCTGGTTGTTTAAATTGATATAACAAGCTTATTTTTTAGTTTATCAGTGCACATTTTTTGTATTTGTGTGGTTAATTAACTGGTTCTCTCAAGAAGAGATTAAATCCTTTTAGTCAATCATAGTAATCAGGGAGATTCATCTGGGTTATTAAAGTAGAGCTTAGTAGTCATAATCTTGCATGTTTATACAAGTTATAAATAGATCATATGCCAACAATTTGATTTTCTGCCAGAATAAGTTTCCCACTTCTATTTCATTTGACTCTGCATACCCAATAAGGAACTGGTCTCTGCAATTTCATCATTTGGATTCATTCAGTTTCTTTACATCTATTTTACATTTGTTAATTGAGCACTTTAGGTTCTAGATCAGAAGATTGTTATTACTATCAAGTTTGAATTCATTTGTTCACTTCCATCTGCCATTGTGGACAAATTATTGCAAGAAAAATAATCATAAGTTAAGTCTGCTTCATTCAGAAAGGTACACCTGCCTAGGTTTAGCAGCACCTAAAGAGTAGAAGGTTGAGTTCTCTTGACCTTGTCTGTTACCCTAAAGCGTATCAAGAGATTGGCAACCTCTTGAGGCATTCCGCCTACATTTTTGAGAGCTAAAAAATTGGTGACTCTACTAGGGATTACATCAAAAAATTCATTTGATGACCACATTATAGAGTCATTGAAGAAAAGGTTATAATTTGAGAAGATTCAGAAAGAGTGATTCTGCTGGAGAAGATCAGAAAAAAATCATTTTCCTACTTTTGGAAAAGTAGGTGGTGACTTTGAAAAATATTTGATGAAAAATGGAATTTGTGTATGGAATGAATGAGTACACAAATGCAAGTAGGCATTGGATTCCTCAAATACCTGATAGTACAATTGGAAATTTTCACAATGGAGGCAATGCATATCATGCACAATAGAATATATACTCAGCATAGCCACCTCATGGTCAGCAGCATGTGCCATATTATCATACACAATGTAATGGTCCACTATACCAACATCAATACCCACTTGGCGCCCCCCTCATCAATACACAACAATGTTTAGATAGTTTGATTTGGAAGGGATTCAATTATCCCCTTATCCAATGGATAGCAGTTGGAGAGGTCTTGTTCCAAAGTTTACTGGGAGTGATGCAATTACTGTTGAAGAGCATTTAAGAAATTTCAATGCTTTCATCCAAGATTTGGGTATGCCATATGAGGATTTACACATGAGGCTATTCATGATATCACTTATTGAAGACACCAAGGATTGGTTCAATAGCCTACTAGCAGTCTCTATTGATTCTCTCCAAGGATTTCAGGATCATTTCCTCGAGCAATATGGGAATCTAGGTGCACTAGATGCTGCTCTTCATGAATTAATATGGATTTAGAAAGATCAAAATGATACAATTTATGACTTTAATCGGAGATTCAATAAGTTGCAGAATAAAATACCTCCTGGATCAAAGTTGTCGAACTTTGTAGCACTGAGTGTTTATTTGAATGCATTTGATCCTAAGATAGGGTATGAACTAAGAAATAGGTCTCCAAGAGATCTAGCTGAGGCTCAGAGATAGCACTGAAAATTGAAAACAATAGGAGGGCTATAGGGATAATTGATAAAAGAGACATTCCCAAGGTTTCTTAGCAAATCAACAATTATCAGTACAAACAAGAGAATACTTATAGAAATGAGAGGCCGAGGTTGCATGACATGCCTTATAATATAGACTGGAAGGATGGAAAACCTATAATAGCTAGGCTTGGAAACAAGGAGGCTCCTGATCCATTGACAAAGAGGGGAACCTATATGGTAAGTAACAATTACTTTTGTGAATTTTGTGATAAGCCACATTCCTCAGATTATTGTGTTGTAGCCCAAAAAATTCAAGAAGAGGGAATGTTGATGGAAAACAGTGGAGAAGATCACACAATATATTTGACTTCAAATACTTTTCACCATGTTGAGGAAGATGAAGGTACAAGAGTTTTCTCTTGTGTAACAGATTGTCACAAGGAAAGCAGTGTATGTTGTGAGGAATCCAGTGAATATTCATATTCTGATGATGAACCTGAGGATTTTAATTTGCAGTCAAGGGATTCTTCTACCTCTTATGAAGATTAGGATGAAGAGGCAATGGGAGATGTTGATTCATCAGATAGTCAGTATACAACACCTCCGGCTGCAGTTGAAAGTTATGAAGACACAGCTGATGATGATGAGGTTTGTACATTTGAAAGTGATTTCCAAACTTTTTCAAACCCATTGTATGATGAAGAGTTAAATGAGCGTCAGATGATATTTTGCAAAGGTATGTCCAAGAGTGAACTTCAGGTATTTTCAAATCCACTTTATGAAAGAGAGGAACTAATTTTAGACAAGCAAAATGATGGAATAAATGATTGCGCTGGTAATGTTTCTGATTTCCCATTCTCTGATGGTCTTAGATTTCTTTTTGATGATGACAAAAGTGAAGAATATAACTATAGTGATGAAAATGTTGAGACTTGTTCATTCAGCAGTGAATAGATTTCAGATTTTCTAACTCCTAAATACCAGGGATGTGCACATGAAAATGATCTTGAAGATTTGTGTCCAACTTACATTTGTTTTGATAGTGAGAGATCTTTGTATAAAGATTTTTTTGACTCCCAGTGAATTTCTTGGTGTGATGATGAAACTTTTGGTGTTGATCAAAGGTCTATTTCCATTAAGATGAGGTATGTGATTTTGAAATTTCTAATTCATGTGAAGAAGATGTTTATTTGCATGCCAAGGATGATAGAATTCCAGCTTTGATTGGTTCATATATGCTTGACACTGGAGATGTGAGTTATAATCTGATATTATCTCCAAATGACGATTTGGAAGAGGTGCAAAAGGTTTTAGAATTGTGTGTTTCAAATAATGTTGATATGATAGAAATTTTTGATTCTCAAGAGAAGCACTTTGATGATGAATTTTCAATGCAGCGGAATGAGTGTTTTATAATACACAAAAGTGAGAAAGATAGTGAGGAATTTTGCATTGAATATATTTATATTTTGTATGTTGGAGATAATAGAGATTTGTCTGATAATGAAGAATATAAATTATAGAATGATGTAGGGAATTTGGGCCAACCTGAGCATAGTGATTCTCTAAAAAATTTCAGTGATAGGGAAGATTGCATATGTGTCTTCAACAAGAATCTGATGAACTCAAGACAAAACCAGGTATTTGATAGGGGAAAGTATGGTTTGAGTTTCAGATCATAATAGCTCAAAACAGGTGAAGTTGAAACACAGAGGATTAAGTGTTGCCAGTGCATGGACAACTCTTGGTGATCCTCTCTAAAATTATTTTCCATGCACAATAGTTTAGGGTTTTGGTTCACCTCCATTTTGCATTCATTTCCATTTTTCATTCACTTTGCATTCATGCCATTTGTTGCCTATCCATTTCCATTTTTCTCATTTTGTGTTTGGTTTGGTCTACTCACCCGAAGATTCTAGATCCTTGCAATGATCTTACTATCATTCATCCCCAGACGGAACCACTATTGGAACTGTAAAAATATGATGTTTTTACATATGTTTTCCATTCATAATTTTCCATATAGGTTCCATCTTGAACACTTTATGCCCATATTTTTGCCATATTGCCCCTTTGAATCCATCATGTCATGCATTTTTCACATTCTAGTCTATATCGGTGTGACAATATTATGGTCTCCCTGATCCATTCTTCTGCTTGTCAACGTCTGAGTTTCCTATCGGCAAGATGTTTCCTATGTCACAGCGATTGAAGTTTTCATGCTGGCAGTTATCAGCGGGACATTTGCATTGTTTTGGCAACTATGGAATGGCATATCGGTAGGAGTTTGGCCGTTGTGCTAAGGTCATGGCGAAGTGTATATGTCTCCCCGACCGGCACATGAATGAACATTTCGGCGTGAGACTCTTCTTTGAAGTAAGGCCTTAGCGAACTTCCCTTGTCTTGCCGACTGCTAATAATAGATATACCTTTCGATAAGACTCATGTGCTTTGATGTAGAGTCTTAGTGAGCCCATCGGGTCTTGCTGACAATACAAAATGGATTTCTTTCGGCAAAAGGTTGACATTCTCTTGGTGAATAGGTGTGAGTATGGATGGCTTTCCATGTGACACAATATTGTCTACATGAGATCTCCCCAATAGTTGCAAGTTACAATGACATACATCAGACTGATGGTCTCTATCGGTATGAGAGTTGATTTCTCTTGGTGACACACAAAGTGAATCTAAGGCTTTTGGCATGACTTGGTGGTTTATTTGGGACCTCTCCCCAATTTTGAAATGTCTCAGTGAAAGTGAATGGGAGTTGGTTGTCGGTCTGAGATTGTTTTGTCTTGGCGATCATATATGGACTCGGGGCTTTCGGTGAAACAAGAGAATTCTATGAAACGTCTCCCCAAGAGCGATAAGTTACAGTGACACACAGGACACAAAGGGGACAAAAGGATGCTTCCTGACTTCGGCATAGTGAACAAATGGTCATGGCAAAGCACGAAAAAATAGAGGAACACGGGCAAACAGTGATAAACGTTATTTTTCCTTTGGCATACTTTCTGGTTGTCTCAATGACTATTCCATTGGTGATTAATAAAGATTCAAACACTATGGGTTGACATATGAAAATTTCTAAATACCATTGCAGGCCGACATGAAATTTTCCCAATCTCTAAGGTTGGCCGACATGAATTTGAAGCGATATGTTTCCTGATGCTGGTGTATAAATATGCACTCCCGATTGTAATTGAAAGATCAGATTTTAGATTAGAGGCAGTAGGTAGAGATGGATACAATAGAATAAATTTCTTAGAACAGAGGCTATGTTGCATGTTTTCAAATGGCGATTCCAGTGAAATTTAGCTGGTGTGGTAGTTTATTTCTGGTGTCAATTGTCTGTTGAGTTTATTGAAAAGTATTGCAAAGTTGTCTCCAAGTTGATTCTTTCTGGTTGTTTAAATTGATATAACAAGCTTATTTTTAGTTTATCAGTGCACATTTGTTGTATCTATATGGCTAATTAACTGGTTCTCTCAAGAAGAGATTAAATCCTTTTAGTCGATCACAGTAATCAGGGAGATTCATCTAGATTATTAAAGTAGAGCTTAGTAGTCATAATCTTGCATGTTTATACAAGTTATAAATAGATCATATGCCAACAATTTGATTTTCTGCCAGAATAAGTTGCCCACTTCTATTTCATTTGACTCCGCATACCCAATAAGGCTCTGGTCTCTGCAATTTCATCATTTGGATTCATTTAGCTTCTTTACATCTGTTTTATATTTGTTAATTGAGCACTTTAGGTTTTAGATCAGAATATTGTTATTACTATCAAGTTTGAATTCATTTTTTCACTTCCATCTACCATTGTGGACAAATTATTGCAAGAAGAATAATCATAAGTTAAGTCTGCTTCATTCAGAAAGGTAAACCCGCCTAGGTTTACCAGCACCTAAAGAGTAGAAGGTTGAGTTCTCTTGACCTTGTCTGTTACCCTAAAGTGTATCAAGAGATTGGTAGCCTCTTGAGGCATTCTGCCTAAGTTTTTTAGAGCTAACACACCCTTGATCTAGGAACTGCCACACAAGATAAAAAATTGATCACCTCCAGGGGTTTGTCACCACTATTGTGCATCAAATGCAAAAGGATAAGGTCTCGAAGGAAGAACTAAAGGCACAAGTGGCTGATTTGTCAACATATATTCAACATTGGTCATCGGTAGAAGAACTCTCCACCATGTCCTTGGCACTAGCATAATTGTTGTCCAAGGATCATATTGATCAACTAGAGAAAAGAAAGAACTAGACGAAGGCCATAAAGGATTAGTTCTGGTAGGTCATCTACAATGGCAACATGGGCATTGGTCATGCTGTTAGGACAACAAACAAGTTCCTAGAAGTACAAAGGATACTCAAGGGAATAAGGAATTTTTGTATAGACTTCCTCAAGTTATACAGGATCATGTACCCTAAACTTGAGGCTATTCTCAAGATGCTAGGTAGATCCTGGGAGATGGAACTTGGCTTGGTAAAAGATGACCATTGGCTTGTAGAAACATGGATGTTGGGTTTAGATCACATAAATGAGGTGTTGGAGCAAGTGCTACATGAAGTGGAGCTAGATATTGACTGGGTCAAGGAGATTAGGGAAGAATGTGTAGAATACCTAAAGATGATGGAAAATGTCAATGTGCCCACTCATGAGCTAGATGCAGAGAAATTAAAATTGTATTTCTACAAGAAAATGGAAAACAGGACTGCGGATGCATTATCGCCTGATTTCATGGGTTTTGATGCATGAGCCTTCTCTCAGTCTATGCAAGTAGTGAAGAACATGCAAAAATATGATAGGGAATGGGATGCTATCATGAACAAATCAAGGAGGCTGAAATTTTAAGTAATCCAATCTGATATATTGGAATGGAAAAAGTGTTCGAAACAAGCAACACTAAGAGGAGGGGTGAATCAGTGTTCTACAAAAATTAATATTTTTATTCTGATCTTTAATCTACTTAAAAAATTTAATTAAAATCAATATGCAGAAATTGAAAGAAAGAAACCACACAACCATAACACAAGGATTTTTACGTGGAAACCTTGTTAGGGGAAAAACCACGATGGATGGCCAATCCACAATAAGTTCTGAGTATACTCAGAAGAGAAGAAATATTACAAAATGGGAATGCACTTGCATTCAGGCTCATTGCCTAGAGCTCACTTCTCAAAGATGGACTCACTGCCCTTACAATAGTTTGGAATAGATCTAAAAGAGAATGAGTTGAATATATAGCATCTACCAATGCTTGATTGCAGTTTTGATTAAGCTCTAATGATGAAGTTTTGTCCTAATGATTGATACCAAACCTCTACCCTATTTCACACACAAAATATTTATGTGTAAGTGAAACTTCTCATGATATCACTCGAACACTCCTTAGACATTTTCAACATACACCAATACACTTTCTTCATTATTTTCAATGATATATCTACAACTAAGGATTTAATCGCCACCGGTCAGCTCAAAAAGACTTGATAATATTTGCAACTTGTCGGCCCAAATCATGAACAATTTCAATTCGTATCCAAATAAGTCAGCTAGACAATATCTAGGACCAAAAATTAAACATTTGAATTTGAAAACAACTTAAATAATTTCACTTTATACATCCACAATGCACCACTTACACTAAGTCATAAATATCAAGAAAATAGACAGAAAATGTCCTATCGGACCTCCAAACTCAATAACAACTAATGCAACACCACAAAACTCAATGATAAGATGATCCACGTGCTCAAAAAACAATTTTGGAGATCCACAACACAAAACAATGATTTGGTGAAGCTATCTGACCGGAGACCTTGTTCCTCAAATAATCTACAAGTAATAGATAGTATTCCACTTCATCTACTAGTATGATTGGATAGAGATCTATGGACCATGGAGATGACTTCAATTGCCATCAATGACAACATTAGAATCCATATGCCAACAATATCCCCCTTTGGCATTGATGGCAACACTTGAGAAAAATGACTAAGAGTCAAAACTGATAAGCACACTACCAAAATTCAAAATACTACTCCCCCTAAGAATATCAAGGAATTTTTCACTTCACTCTCTCCCCCTTTGACGTCAATGACAAAATTGGGGAAACCAAAATTGAAAAACTGTACAAGTATATCTAGAGACTTATAGAAATTTGAAGATTTCTGCAAAGACATTCTTCAGTCCACCTAAATTTGAGTCTCACACACTTTTCAGACTCTCCAAAATTGTAATATGACCACAGAGAAGATAAGACAATGATTATGCAGCTTCCAAATTTACTAGATCAAGAGTGATCATAGCACCTTTTTCTTCTTTCAAGGCATTCACCAATATCTCAATTTTTGGACTAATTAGTCCCTTGAGTTCACTTACTCTGCTAATATCCCTTTCATTTTAAGATGTAAAATTCTTTATTTGGTCAAGCAGAGACATTACCTGACTATCTTAATGAAAAACACTCCTAGCCAATGGATCAAATGTGTTGGAATAATAACGAACTATTGCTCAATATCTTTTATCTTCTTCTCATTTTCCTTAGTAAATATTGACAAGATTAAGCAGGATTTGTACACATTTCCTCCTTTAGTTATAGCACCTTGGATATTCTCTATGCAAGTACTCAACAGAGCTTTGTCTTTGGAAATTAATTCTTGTAGGCTTCCAATTCTTCCCTCCTTAAATTCCTTTTTCACTTTAACTAGAGTTGAATCCTCAAAAGATTTGAAATGAGAATCTATAGAGTTTATTAATCTCTTCAGCTCACTAGAGGAGGTACCTGTTGAGTCCATAACATGGGTAGGCATCAATTTCTATGGAACTCCATAAGCAAGTTTCAGCAATTCACTATCTTCAATGTGAGATTTCAATATTTTCTCATTGGTTTTATCTTGAGCTGTTTTGGAAACTTTCAGCATCTAGATTGGGGAAAAAATGGACAAGTTAATTGAACTCACATCAAACTTAGGATTTGATTCCACCTGCTACTCCAATAGGGATTCTTTTACCTCTTTTGGACTGATCTCCTTATTCTTTCCATTATCAATCTTAGATTGAGCTTCCAAAATGACTTCTGGTATTTCCTTTTCTTCATCAGGAACTTCTTTCTCTTTAGCAATCATCTCAATTTGTACTTTAGTCACCACAAGTGTCTCATTCTTTTCAACATTGGGGGAAGTCAGAATATCCTCAAAAGATGGAGGATTAGGTACATTTATGTTCTCCTCATTTTCATTTCCTTCTTCTGACATATTCACCTCCACATTCACTTCCTCGTGAGCTTCAACATGTTCACTATTGATCTCCTCAATATTTACCTTTTCCTTTGAAAATTATTCTTCTAGAATTGTCTTAGTCTCACTAATAACAACATCAGTGTCACCAATCATGAGTTTGTTTATTCTTGACTTGCTTCTAAAATCCATTTATTCAATTCCCATTTCTGGGCACAAGTCAACAAGAACTCTTTTCCTCAATTTTTCTTCCTCAGTTATGGAATTCTCTCTCCTAGATTCCAAATATTCATATAGGCTTGTAGGCAAGCCAGACTTGATTTCAACCAGAGTTTTATTGAAAACATTTAAGTGCTTGACTATGGCTTTTTCAAGAATCTTCTTACCAGATTCATCAAAAGTCTCATATAGGTCATAGAGTGGCATGAGATTCTCGTCTTCTACTACTACATTCTCAACTTCCTCTACAAACATACTGGGCTTGTCAACTTTGGTCCTTTTATTTGCTTCGTCACCTTTTCCTGAAGGCTTTCTCTTGTTAAGTTTGATAGTATAAGCCCCAGTAGCCTTTATCTCTCTAAATATTTCTTCCTCTTCATCTGTGGATACAACTTTGTAAGTTCTTGAGCTTTTATTCTTCTTTCTTCTTCTAGAGGCTTCAACATGATTTGGTTGTGCTACAGGTGAACTGGTTGTTCTAGTGTTAACAAAAGATGTTCTCAAACCAGCTAATGTTGCCTTTTCCTTCTCTTTGGCTGCTTCAACTTCATCTCTTTGTCTCCTTATTTCTTTCAAATTTTCAACTGTAAGACCCATTCTCTTTGTAAAGACTTATGTCTCCTTTCTTACCTTTCTGATTGACATGGGCTTTCTCAAATCTGAGTGAACTTGTAAGCTTTTCTCTACATAGGTGCCAAAACTTTCTTCATTAGGATCCAATGGTGAATTTAGTATATGTTTTGCATACATCCTCAAATTTTTTTATCCACTTCATATCCCATAGGCATGATCCGAACAGTTCTAGGATCAGCTGCTTCCATGTGACATTGGTCAATGTCTACCATGAAGCATATAGAGTCTTTATACTATTCCACTAAGGCTTTAGGAATTCTCTCTCTAGCATGCATTTGATTTTGAAAGCTTTTAAAATGACCCCTCAAGATTTTTTTGCGGGTCTGTTGATCACCAAGACTACATAACAAATCCCAAATCTAAACAACTATTGAAGTATCATTTCGCCATTGTGCTTTACCAATTCCCAGTACCTCACTTAAGAAGTAGAAATATAGGAAAATTAACAAGTTTCCAAAATTGAATACATTCTTCTTGAGCTTCATGATCTTCTTTAGGTTCTCCAATAGTTGGCCTCTAAGTAATTCACATAGATCATAATCTGCATTTTGTTTGATCATTTCATATGTTGTATAGATGACAGTGCCAGATACAGAGTTTTCCTGACTTGAGTGGTAAAGCTTGTACCCTATGATCATAGATACAAATTTTACATCAACCTTGGCAATATGATCTATAGTCATTTCCCTTCTGTCCCAATGTGAGCCAGTTGCTTTAATAACCTCATCATTCTTTATCGACTTCAATACTAGAAGTCTACCAGAGGAATTTAAGCTTGTAACTACACAAATAGCTTCCTTGGTAATTTTGAATGGCACTTCCAGCCACATGAATTCATCATGCACATGGCTCAGTATGTATTGAACCCGCTCATCCTCCTCAAATATAGGAAACTTCATAAATTTCACAAATTTCTTGTCTACTAGGGTTTTGAATTTAGGTTTCATAGAGAAATCCTCTTGAACTATGTGATTAGAATACAATTCCAATAGCTATGAAATACCCAAATCCTCAATATTAGTGTGCACATATGCCCTAATATCTTCAATATGCAAAACTTTGTACAACACCAATGAAAATGCACGTAGGGGCTCTATGTATAACAACTTATATGGATGCCATTTAAACTTTGGTCGCGACCTATCCTTGACTTCAACTATAAGAGGGGTAGACATAATTTCGAGTAGACAAATTCATAGGTTTTGCAATAAATACCTTTTGGAGATGAAATAGAAACTGATCATAGATTCTCCTCTTTGCTTGGATCCCTTCTCAATTTGGCAAAGATCACCTCAGAGCACTCGAAAAAAATTTCATCTGAATGCAATGTGACAAATGAAAGTGAAAAATGTTCTTTTATTGTCATCAAACCTAACTCCTTACTTTTTCAATAAATGCCCTTGCCCTAATTCAACCGGTTCTCTGTCTTTTATGTTCCAGGGTAGATAATTCTTGTGCGGATATACAATATTTTCCATTGATGCCTTAGATTCATTTCAAAATGTCTAAAGAATATCCAATTTCCTACTAGACTCATCTAAATTCTAATAGCAATCACTTGTAGGGGGTTTAGTAAATTTTCTTGACATCTCCCCCTAAGTTAGAGACCTAAAATTAATTTCTAGAGGTATTACAAGAAGCTACTTCTGGTGTCGATCCATTTCCTTCTATAGGAGGATTCTTCTTCACCCATTTCTTCCACATATGTTTCTTGATCTCATCAGTAGTGATTTTTCCTTTTCCCTTGACATCCTATTGCATGTTCTATCTTATCGGACCTCTTTTGTTCCAACAAAATCTAGAAGTGTGACCAAATTTGTTGCAGCTGTAGCACACAACACTTCTACGTCTAGGCCAACCATTCCACTGATTTTGTCTTGTCTAGATTGGTTAGCAATATGTCCAAATCTATTGCATGCATAACATCTGACATTTCTAAGAAGGTTATGCATCTCAGTTGTGCATTCACTTGACTTATAACCATATTTATAACAATTAAAGCACTGAATTGAGAATTATGTTCTATTGTTGTTCACCCTACTCCTATACTTAGAAGCCATATGACCAAATTTGCTGCAAGTATAGTAATAACCATTAAATCTTTGAGCATTAGGTTGCCTTACCATATTCCTTCTGGGTCCATTCATTTGGTTTCCTTGTTTGAATTTTCCTTGTCCTGAAGTCCTCTGTGTAGACACATAAAAATGACCTAGGCCTACAAGCTCTATTTTAACCACTTTCATCCTAGCATAATTATGACATTTAATTATGTCCTTGGTCCACATTCGACTATTAATTAAATAATTCATAATTATTTAATTAATTCATGTCATTTTATTCTTCATGATTATTAAATAAATAAATTTTAATTTATTTATTCAATACGTCTTTAATTGTCTAAAGTCTTCCTTTAATTAAATAAATTTGTTAATTTGTTTAATTACCTTTATCCATTTATTCTTCCTTATTATTAAATAAATAAATTTTATTTATTTATTCAATATGTCACTAATTTCCATAATTAAATGAATTTATGAATTTATTTAATTATCAGTCATAATCCTCTAAAATTAAATAATTATCTTTAATTATTTAATTGCTCAATTTAACATTTCCATCATTTTAAATCAATTTCTTGTTTAAAATGATTTTGTTTTATTAACTGTCACTTCATTTTAGTAAATAATTTGAAAAAGATTATTTATTATCTCACCACATCCATATTTTGAGTTGATTTAATTCAAATTGGTAGCTTTCTTCCAAAAATCAAATAAAGCGAGCAGATTCTTGATCTTTCAAATTTGCTTTTCAATCCACCTCTTATCTTCTTGATTTTTGAAAATATTTATTTGTCTAATTAATTATCTCATTTTTTCTCCACCGCCGATCTGATTTTCTCATATGACATCTTGACCACTCACTTAAGGATTTTTCCCTAACCCTGATTAGGGATTATCAGATTGAACCTCGTCCTCTGATTTTAGGTTTTTGTCAAGAGTTGATCTCGTACGTCCATTCAAAATTATGTTTTCTATAAAATGGCAATTTTGTTCATAAATTAGGGACCACTTCATTATTATAGGCATTATAGTCTTTTATCATTTATCATTTATCATAGGCATAGGCATAATTTTACTTAAATCCTTCAAAACTTGCATAGGACAATGGCATAGTCAAATTGCTCACACACTCAATTTGAGGGCATCAAATCATACGCTGCAAGCTAGGAGGTGCTATGGAGGTGATTCATGGGAGCTTCACAAATCTGGTATAATCGTTTCGTTATTATTTGCTTTCATTGTGCTTCATAACTTCTTTGGGTTTATTATTGATTTAATTCATTGCTAACCTCAAACCTTAGAAATTTACCCATTGATACATTTGGTGAACCCGATGTGAATCCTTTGATCTAGCTTGCCTTTTGCAGATTTTATTGACTTTTTGTTGTAGATCTGTCAGTTTTTGGACAAAACCCCAGGTTTTACCAATTTATTCATATATTCTACACAGCTATGAATTTCTCTACAAGATTTTTAAAAAGTCTTGTGCATCATTTTAAGAGGCTACAGTAAAAAAATTGAGGGTTTATCATCATTTTTGTAGGAGTTATTATGATTTTAATTTTTTTCATAAAATTGATTTTTTGGACGTAAATCGATAAAAATTTTAGAAATTTTGACATTTTTGGAAACCTCTTTAAATTATAATGGGGTTCTATGTTTTACAGATTTAATTTGAAAGTCAAATACAATGCGAAAAAATTGGATATTCATTTTTTATATGGTTTTCACAAAGCCAGATTTTTGGGTGCAAAACAGGGAATTTTTTTGACTTCTTTACATTTCTGGAAAGCTCTCAAAAAATTAATAGGGATCTTTTGTTTGAGTTTTTATTTTTCAGATCAATAAAATCATCAAATAATAAAATCTAATTCGGCTATGTCAAAACATTTATCTGAAATTGCAATTTTCTAATGAGCTTGTTTTTTTTCTTTGGCTGCATTATAATATTATTTTTTTGATCTTGTAGGTGATCATAAGGAGCTATAGTAGCAGAAATATTAGTCATATATAACAGATTGGAAAGAAAAAACTTCTGGGTTTGCATAAACATACGTTTGTCGAAGACTAAAAATCAAAGAAACTTCTAACTTGTGGTTTGCAAGTTCGAGTGTCGAAGACTGAAAACTAAACATTGTGCTTGTCTTTTTTTTTATTAGTACGCACTTCCTTTGGTGCATTAAAATGAATGTGTGTTTGATTCTTTCTAACTATGCTTAAAGGTGGTAGGTGATTATGCTCTCACCTTGTAAAAACTAAGTGATCAGAAAACCAAACCCGCCTTATTTTTTGTGTCACCCTCACGATTTAGTAATCAAAGTATCCTCTCTCCTTGCGCTTTCAGGTGATCCTGGGTGTAAGAGAAATGGTTACTGCCCTTACAATAGTTTGGAATAGATCCAAAACAGAATGAAGTGAATATATAGCATCTACCAATGCTTGATTGCAGTTTCGGTTAAGCTCTGATGACAAACTTCTATCCTGATGACTGATACCAAACTTCTGCCCTATTTCACACACAAAATATTTATGCACAAGTGAAACTACACATGATATCACTCAAACACTCCTTAGAAATTTTTAGCATACACCAATACACCTTCATTCTTTTAAATGATATATCTGATCATCTAAATATATTTATGACTAAGGATTTAATCACCACAGGTCAACTCAACAAGACTTGATAATATTTGCAACTTTTTGGCCCAAATCATGAACAATTTTGATGCGTATCCAAAAAATTTGGCTATACAATAGCTAGGACCAATAATTAAACATTTGAATTTGAAAAAAACTTAAATAAATTCACTTTATACATCCACAACACACCACTTACACTGAGTTGGCTCTATCAAGGAAATAGACAGAAAATGTCCTAACGGACCTCCAAACTCATATAGAAACTAATGCAACACCACAAAACTCAATGATAAGATGATACACGTCCTCAACTAGCAATTCCAAAGATCCACAACACAAAACAATGATCTGGTGAAGCTATCTAACCGGATACTGTGTTCGTCAAATAATCTATCAATAATGCATAGTATTCCACTTCGAATGCTAGTATGACTGGATAGAGATCTGTGGACCATGGAGATGATTTCAATTTATGATATTGCTATCAGGATTCAACCGTGTAGTTTCGAGTCAAACTCATTGACCCATGTTTCATGAGTAGTGGTTCAACAAGAACCCATCTCTCATGATATCAAATGGTCCACTTAGCACTCATTGCATCTAGGTGATGCTCACAGTGAAGCCGGTCCATCCCGAGGTCACCCATCCCAGATGCTCCAGCTCAAGCACTTAACGGGAGTTTTCTCAAGGTTAAGCCCACTTGAGTTGTTACCCCATTTGCAAAACCTTCAGCAAGTGTTGTGCCTTATGAACCATTCATAATAGAGCCCCTTTAGCTCATCAATTGATAAGTAGGAGGTATTTTTCCACAGCGTGTCAAATTATGATATTGCTATCAGGATTCAACCGTGTAGTTTCGAGTCAAACTCATTGACCCATGTTTCATGAGTAGTGGTTCAACAAGAACCCATCTCTCATGATATCGAATGGTCCACTTAGCACTCATTGCATCTAGGTGATGCTCACAGAGGTGAAGCACTGGTCCGTCCCGGGAGGTCACCCATCCCAATCGCTCCAAGCATGCTTAACCAAGGATCTATTATAAACCATTCATAATAGAGCCCCTTTAGCTCATCAATTGATAAGTAGGAGGTATTTTTCCACAGCGTTTCAAATTATGATATTGCTATCAGGATTCAACCGTGTAGTTTCGAGTCAAACTCATTGACCCATGTTTCATGAGTAGTGGTTCAACAAGAACCCATATCTCATGATATCGAATGGTCCACTTAGCACTCATTGCATCTAGGTGATGCTCACAGAGGTGAAGCACTGGTCCGTCCCAGGAGGTTACCCATCCCAGTACTGATTTCAATTTCCATCAATAACAACATTAGAAGCCATATGCTAACAACAAGCTACAGATGCTAATCTTTAAGTTAATATAATATGTCATGGTGAAGAAAATCAAAGGAAATCTAGTCATTGATGATGAGTACCTCACAAAGTAGCTATAGCAAAAGAGTAATTAGTTAAAAGACAAAAGAGCTATAGTGCTTCCATAAGAGGACAAAACAGGGAAAAAGACAAAAATGTATTTTTTAAATTGTAATACATTTGGGGGTAGGTGAAACCCTAGTTTGTAGTGAATCTTAGCCATTCATTTTTCTTTTTGAATATTATAAATAGGGGGTCTTCTCTCATTTTCAAGGGAGAGTTGAGTTGTTGTAAAGGCATGCTGCTGAAATTTTAATAGAAGTTCATTGTCTTTTGGTGAATTCTTGAGTTTTAGTTGAATGTTACATGGTTCTTCTCCCATAGTTAGTTAATTTGAGTATATTTACTTTTTGTTTACATGTTTTAGCTTACTTTGGTAGACTAGTTAATGTTGTCTATTGATTTTGAAGAATTCTGCTATGTGCTGGCAACTTTCCTTGTCCATACGTTTTGCTATTTATTGATGATAAATAGCTATGTAAAGTTAGTTTGGGAATAATCTAAAAGCTTCTCTAAACTTATTTATTTTATTCATGCTTATGGTGAATGAATGGTTGAATATCTACAGTCCTTAGAAGCTTGCACTAATTTCATGATATTGTGAGGCAATATGGTTAAGTGAAATTTAGTTTTAGGAAATTTTTCAGTGGCAGGGCCCTCCATGATCATTGTTCATTGTTGTTTTAGACCTAGGAACTTCTTCTCCTCCCTACCCTTTTTCCTTTTTTTAATAAATAACCTATGTTAAGGTTTATTGCACATTGTGAAGCCAAATCTGATGATGAAATAGGAGTTTAAGACTATTGTTTGAACCTGCAGTAATTGCACACCAACTTCCCCATCTTAAGAACTATGTTTTAAGATCCAACCTCCCTCCAGCTTAACCTCGTAAGTTCGGCCTGTGATTACCAACAAAATGACATTGAACCAACTGAGAAATTACATGTATGTCATGACCTAACATCTGAAAGACCTTGGGGTAATTTTTAGCAAATTGTTGTTGGAGATTACCTTTCAAGAGAGGTAGTGCACCTATGCACTTCCTGTGTTGAGAAAGTGCTAAAAAACCCATAAAATAAATAAAATAAAAGAATACTTGGATATGTTGTAGTTGTTGCAAGTTCTTCTTCCTAAATAGAAATAGTTGTAGATCTGAAACATTCTTCACATCATCATCAGGTTCTTTGATAGAGTCACCACCTCTCTTCATAGAGGACTGAACTTCAAGCTGTATGAAGCTTCTTCAAAGATGAATTTCCTTTTGAGTTCTTTTCACTAGTAGAGCACCACAGATCATGCAACTTTCAAGTTCACTGCAACAACTTCTTTCTCCAGGTATGAATTCCTTCAATATTTGAACCACGTCTCAAATCAACAAATAATACTATATAATAGAACAATTTGCAACTAGAGATTCAAATTTCTCCCCAACAAAGTTGCCAATCTGTTGGTGATTTTTCCAACAGAACCAAGCGATTCTTTAAAATTTAGCCAGCTCTTATAGTGAAGAATTGCAGGGTTAGTGGCCAACACGATGAGTATAGGATTTTGTGGTCCTTACTCCTTCACTTCAAGCTCTGTGAAACATAGGAGGGTCATCCCAATTTTTTTTTTGTGCAATATATTTGACTAGCAACATATTTATACACAGATTGATTCTTATTTATTGTAAATAAAGATCCTTCTCACTGAAGATTTGGTAGATCTTCGATTGAATGACTATCTATCTACTAAGAATTGGGATATTATCAACCCACACTATCCTTGAAAAGATTTTTTAATTCAATATTTCCTTATCTTAATTCTAGGGCCAGGTACGCCTTTTGATCATTTGATGCAAGATTTCCCAATGAACTAGCCAGTGCCTCATCAATTGGAGCAACAAAGTCAAATATGTAAGAATTAGTAATATATATAAACTATGAAATTTATAAGTAGGAAGACTATTTTCATACTACTTTGCATTTATGAAAACTCACAATGCCTAAAACAGTTACTTCTTATAAATCCTAAGCAATTCCTTATAGAATTTATAGTCCTATTCAAACATTTTAATTAACTCCTTGAATTAAAGCTAAGAATAGAATAATACATTCAAATTGAAAATTTGAAGATAAATGATAACACTATTAGTATTTCTCATTCATAACTCTATAAAAAACACAAATAGGAGAGTATTTTTTTTCAGAATAATATTTGTTTCGATGTCAGTAGTTTCTATAAAACTCATTTAAGATTACTACATACAAGATTTCATGCCCCTAACAAAACTCTAGTCTACTATCAATCTTCTATTCAAAGTGTCTTTCTTGAACTTAGCTTTTACCTAAAACCCTATTGAGACTTGAGAATCCAACCCTATTGAGACTTGAGAATCCAACCCTTGTAATAAACTCTGATATCCCTTTTATAGAATAAGGGAGCAACAAGCATCAAGATTAATTACATTTACATTTCATTTCAGTTGCACTAGAATTCGAGACATTCTCAGTTAGTTAAATGCAATCATTAAGGAAAATGGAAGATTAAAAGACCATATTCCATATTCCCTGAATTAGGATACACTAGCTCCTCAAAAGGCAGAGTTTGTTGCAACAATGTTGAATCTTCATCATTGTTAATCAAAGAAGATTCTCCACTAGCAGCTCTAGCACAAACTTGTATATCATCTGGAAACAACATACATGCCACCAAGGTCATTTAGTCTAGAAGTTATCCTACACACCATCCCAAAAACTTTCCACATTAGCACTAGAAATAAGAAATCACGTGAGTGTTGAATAGGACCATCCTAACAAAAGGGGCATGGTTTCATCAAAAACAAAAATAGGGTGCAATCATCACTCTAAGTCATCAACCTCAAAGGAAACTCACCCACATTTTTCTCATGGTGGGATTGGAGAAACCGTCACCACCTCCTTGTCAGAATCCCTTGACGGTACTAGGGAGAGGGGATAATAATCACCCTTTGGATAAGTGTCACCCTCACTGTCTGAAGGGTTATTAAGAACTTCACATGGAGAATTACGTCCTCCTGGATAATCCTTACAATGCTTACTCTCCTTTTTGTCCTTCTTTTCATATTCCACTATCCTCTTCTCTTTGTGTTTGACCAATTCTTTTGAAACAATTTGGCCCTGTAGACAATAGCTACTCTTAACACCATATTTCTTGAATTTATTGCATCCGGATATGTGCAGGATCATCATGGAAAACTAGGCCCTTAAGTGGCAAAAAAATTAGAAAAATCAGTGTTAGGCAACTTGACGTACAAATTTGAAAATGTTATCTATATTATTTCAAAAATATGTATCAATAGAATTTGTAGAAAATTGAATGTAGTTTCTAAACTACTAGGTTTATTTTTTTAAAAATCTATTTGGTGAAAATTTGAAATTTCAATGCGATGGTACTTTAAATTTCAAGGAAAAATAAGAAGTAGGTGTCTATCTAACCACCCTAACCACAATAAAATGATAATATTTTTTAATAATATTTTAGATATAAGTAGAGGACTCATGTCGATGTGATGATGCATATTTTTTTGTAATTTTTTCCAAGTAAATAATTAATTATGATTTTTTATTACAACTTTTAAAAATAAAAAACTTGTATGTCTAACCACCTTAACTTGGTCAAAATTAATGAAATTTATTTATTTATTTTTAATCCTACACTATGCAAAGCATAGAATGTGACGCATGTTTGATTCAAAAATATGATATTGTTTGAAAAGTTATAGATGTTTTTCAATCACCTATTAATCGGGACTTTAGTTGTAATTCAAATAGAAAATAAATAATAATTATTTATTAAATTCAAGTAAATCATAATTTATATTGTTGGAAAGCTAAGAATCTCCTTTAAAACCCTTTTCGTTTCATCAATTTTGGGTAAAAAAAAAGTCATCAGCCACATACCCTACAAAAAACCATCATATCGCCACTTTTTGGCCCATCATGATCCTGCACATACCCATCCCCTTCTGCTTTTTGACATATCAAGAGATCCTTGTGTCTCCATTTCATCCTTAGAAATATTTTACTTAGACTCAAGAAAACTCAATCCCTCAAACTCTAGAACCGCTATGGCAGACCTACTCATCTAAGAAAAGAACACCTACTTCCTAACTCAGGAAAATTGAATACTCACACACTTCTTCACTAACCCATGCCTCTCATTTACGATAGACTGAAATGTGATGAAGGATAATAACAAGCAATATTCATTAAATAAGAAATTTAAAGCATGCAAAGTTAATGATCCAAGAACTCCTCGCACGAGCGAGTTGATAACTTAATAGCTTGATTTTGAATATAGGTCGTTGATTTTAAAGCATTTAAAAATTCATCCATGGTGATCTAAGCCTTGTTTTTTATGCCTTTAATAATTTTCTCATAGAAAATAGTGATGCCAATTCAAGTGTTTTCATCTATCAATCGACATGTATCACCAACCTAATCTACGCTTTTTCATTAATATTGGCGAAGTACACAAGACTAGTTCTTCTTAGAGAGAAAAATTCCTCATACACTTCATCATTCATCTTTGATCTTCCCAAAATTTTAGGGTACAATCAGCAATGAAAGTATTCATGTGATGATGTTTATTTTGTTGGATCATCCTATTTTAAAACTACATAAATGGTTCTCTAGTCCTTTCGCTACTTTCCTTTTTGCTTCATGTGAAATCCTCAGGATCTTGCCACATTGCCCTTTCATCAATAGCCATCACCTATCGTGGATGAATCTCGTTCCTCATTGGCCTTATTAGCGATGTAAACATCCCCACAATAAAATCTCAGCCCTTAGATCTATGGCCCATTCCTTGATCACATCCATCCTTCCATTGCGCATCGCTAATTCAAACTTTGCACCTAGGATCCTATCAACGATGGGAGATGTAGTGAAGGTATCAGATTTAGACACATACACCTACATGAAAATAAATGGCATAAAAGAAATCGCACATAATATTTTATCGTATTAGCAAAAGAAATATTTTAGAGAATACCATCGCTCCTCGCTAATTTGGAACTTAAGCTTTGAAATGAATTCATGATGAGCAATAAAACATAAGGTCATCACTCATTGCTAATACTCCTCATATAGTTTGCAAGCAATTAGCTATGGGAGGATTTACAAAGTTTACAATGTGTATCATATTTCACTAATTTGGAACTTTGCATTTAAAACATATCCAAGACCACGTGATGTAAAGGACATTTCATCATATCACTCATCATTGATCCTAAATTTATCAATTTATGACCATTCGCGATGAACGATAAGAAAAAAAATTGGGGCATTGCTTATCACTATTACAAATTTGAAGGCTCAAAATCCATTAGCGATAAGTGATCCCTCAAGGAACATTATTCATCACGCATTCTATTTAAGAGCTCTGTAAGATATCTACGATGAGCGATATCAAAGAAAACATCATTTCATCACTCATTTCCAATTCAAAATATTATTTCTAAAGAGATCATCGATGAGAGATAAAGTATAATGGTCATCGAGACTTAAGTGGAAACTTTAAGCATGTGCATTTAAGTTGTTCTAATGAAGGGGATCCCCTAGGATGACATGAGAATAATAGGGTCAAGAACTTCTAAGTCATGAAGTGCAAAGGATGTAAAGGCCAAAATATCCTTTACTTAACCTTATAAGAAATGTGAAATTCAGACCTAGATGTGAGGGACCTGTCACCTAATGATAGTGAATAACATAAAACATAACTTAGGAAACTAGAGACTGGGAATACAAGTCACTACAATAATACAATGATCAAGGGTTGTAGCACTTGTAGACCATTTCTGCAAGGTTTTAATCAACATAAAAACCCCAATGCAGTGATGAGGACACAACCAAATATTAGAAATGAGGACCCAAGCCAAAATTTCATAGATTTAAGGTGGGACCAAGAAATTTTTTGAGGGGTTCCATCAAGGTCTATGATTGAACATGCTTTGGGATGCACAAAAAGGGGTCTTAGGGGCCCATAACAAGTAACCTAAAGGGAATTTAATGCAAGGGGTGGTAAAATAGGTCCAAATTAAGTGTGAAAATGCAAAGGTATGCATTTTTCTACACTACATTTATCCCCCACTTTAGTGTCCACATGACACTACATGCATATGCAAGCTAAAGTACTTCAAAAAGTAACTTTATAAAAGGATACTTATATGGATTCGTTAGGGAGAATGATGCCCCCGCTATAGTTTCCTACAAAACCAAATGTTAGGAACCATATTCTACATCACAGATTTGTTAGTATCTCAAAAGTAATCATATTATCTAACTTGCCTAGAAAATTAAATTCAAGGGTAGATGTATGCCCCCCCTTGATTATGCTTTCTTTATAGAGGTGGAATCAAGGTAGCAACCTAACCACATCAAATTGGACAAGTCCATCATAGGGAATTTTCAAGTACCATGCCACCTAATGATAGACATTTTATGAGAATGGGAATGGAACCACGATTCCAACACAACAAATGGCATTGAAAATGGAGTTCGCTAGCTCCAAATATGTTAATTTTTATAAAAAGCACTTGTTTTCTTTTTAACAAAAAGTGACCTAAAAATGCATGTATAAAAAGATAAAAGAGAAGGTTAATCACATTCATTATATCTTTTACCTTTTTATAGAGTGATCCACCATGTCGAGTAGATTTCCATCCACCCATCCACCGATTGAGCTTCTATGGGAGGCAGTTGCATGAGGTGAGCTACAGTCTACTGTGAGTGGATTTCTCCTGAACTATATACTTTGATTTAATCAAATTTTCTTTTTTTTTGTTTTATTAAATTGTTAGGTGAATTTATAGTTTAGGGAGGGTTTTTCTTTCATTTTTTAGATTGTTGCAAAGTGTCCCACTTTGTTGCAAAGTTTCTAGAACCCTTAATTAAGATATTCTAGAGAAAATTTAGCACACTTTTTGACCATTAAAGCACAAATTGAAGATTTTAAGATGTTTTAAATGAAAATTTTCTTCTTTTCCTATGGAAGACTGAACCCTGATCATGCCAACACTTGGGAAACCATACGTTCAACCATCTTCAAGAGAATATCTCTCTATTGGGCCTATCTCTCACCAACCATGCGATATCCTGACACCATGTTGATGGTGCTACCAAAGAGATGGGATGTGAACACCTACACCTTCCATCTACCTATAGGAGAGATGACGGTCACGCTGGATGACATGCACCACATACTGTGAGTGCCTATCTAAGGAGAGAGGGAATTCCTAGCACATGTTAAGATATTTAAGGGGATGTAGTCTAACACTAAGTATTTCCTAGGAAAACCAATTCACCGCATGATCATGGGACCCCATATTAAGCTATCATGGCTTATTAATGTGCATTCACCACTAGTCAAATGCATCTTGATTTTCACAATAGCCCTGGTACTAATCTTCAATGGTCACATAGCACATCTGGAGGGGGGCTAATGCACGTGATTCAAGACATGGAGCACTACTATGTCATCTTTGCATGGGGTTGGAGCATACTAGCGCACTTGTACTATGACTTGGGTCAATTTACTTACAAAGAGCTACACAGACTGTTGCACTGCATCCTACTATAGACATGGTTCCTAGAGCTAATTACCTACACCAAGCCTATAGGATTCTCGATTTCCATAGTGGTGGGATACCCACAAACCTTCAGTTATCCCCTTAGAAAGGCATGGTAGCATTCTAATGTACTATTTTGGAGGGTTAAATTTGATAGATTAAGCGAGGAGGACATTGTATGGAGACCCTATCTAATGGATCTATTCTGGTTGGATACTATAGGACAACTAAGATGGATGTAGAGAGATAGGATTTTGCTAGGATGACACGATCATGTAGTGAAGCCCTTCTACTAATATCATGTCATGAGACAGTTTGGGTAGATACAAAGATGACCATGGCTACGAGATTCATACAAATGGTTAGTATGAAGTGCCTGCAGACCAAGGGATCTTAAATGGTCGACAATAGACGATGTTGTTTAGAGTGATATAGAGGAGGATATAGACATGTCCCCAGTCTTCGATGTAGACTATGTTAACATGACATAGGAGTATGATGAGTGGTGGGAGGTGGTTCGTCTAGGAACTATCTTTCCTATGGACTATCTTATGGGATTTTTAGGACCTTTACCAGATCTAGGGGAGGAGGATAGAGAGTCAAGCAGGAGGGTAGATCTAGTGGATCTTTTCCCAGAAGGGGTGAGGAATTATAGGAGGATAGTGACTATGAGGGGGAGGAGGATGATGAGGAGACAGAGGATGAGAAAATACAACCTACGAGCAAGGACAATGACATAGGTGAGACTAGTCCTCCTAGACCTGAGTGGAGAGATACAATTCCCACATGGGTTATGAGGTCACAATCTGCATGTGCCAATTTTTGAGAGCACAGGGAGAGCAGTATGACATTTCAGATTTCTATGGATCATGCTATAGACCTAGGTGATGATATTTATTATTAGGCTTTGGGTGATCCCACAATACTTGTTTACAATTTTTTTGCCAAACTAGACACTAAACTAATTTTTTCTAACTAAATCTTCACTTTCAAGCACCTATAGTAGCTAAACTGTGAGGAATTTGAAGATGATGCAAACTAGTGATTTGTGAAATTTTGTCTATAGATTCTAAATATATATTTTTTTAATTTTTGGAATTAGATTGCACTTCTTTTTCTATCTCCTTCAAAAAGTAGTTTTTTTTAGTAAACACCATTTTTAAGGAGTGATGCTCACCGTATACAACATAAATTTTTTTCCATGAAGGGTAAAATTCTACTTTTTAAAAATTTATATTTGTAACTACAATATATAGTGCTTTTATTTGGTTTTATAGTGTTTTATTGAATATATTTTCCTTAATCAAGTTTTGAAGTCAAACCAATTACAATTCAAACATAGGCGGATTGTATACAACATAACTTTTTTTTGTATGTATCAAAATTTTTTTTTTTTTGTTGGATCAAGGACTTTATTATCTAGTATACCAATATTTTTCAAGTTTTTTTATAATCTACTATTTTTCCACATGTGCAGAACAAAGAGCTTGATTTTTCAGTGAAAAACCTACATTCACAAGAAATAAAAAATAAATATAATAATAAAATAAAATTTATTTAAAATTATACTTTTTGGAAAGCTTATAATAAGGACTACATGCTTACAAAAAATAAATTTTAAATGAATTCATTTGATTTTCCAAAAGGTAAATCAAAAGTGGTTTTTTATCAACATTTTGATAGGTGTAAAGGATACTCCATTATAGGTATGGTTTAAAACTACTAAGGTTCTATCCAAGGGGGTTTGATCTAAGGTGATTTGATCAAACCCTCTTCAATTGGAATCCTTTAAATGGAACTCTTCAAGGCTTAAATCAATATATTTTCTAAAAATATGTGATTTCAACAAAAATCAAGATCTCCCAGAAATTGTAAACCAGTAATTTGGGATCACCCCTTTATGTTTTTATATATATCATGCTCATGTATATATATATATATATATGATGATGATGTATGTTGATTATTCTTATGATTTCTATCTCACAAGGCCTGTGATAGATCTTGAGGATCTCTTCTAACATGCAACTGCAGAGATAGTGCCACCCTTTCCTATAGATGAAGCTACAGCTATAGAGTACATACCCCCACCATTCGTGGCATAGCACATGGACCTATTCGAGCCTTATGTGATGCTCAAGGGAGAATATGATGGATTATATAGGCATGATTATTAGGCTGAGGGTTAGGAATCAACACTAGTGGTAGAGTTAGAGGAGGCTTGAGCAATTTGATGATCTGAGAGAGGCTATCTTACAATCAAAGGTTGAGTGGTTGCAGAGAGAGAATGTTAGAATCTAGGCTGATAGAGATTGTATAGAGTGAGAGCATGTGGAGGCATTGATACATAAGGGTGAGTTATGTGGGGCACCATGGACTATACAGGAGATGTCTAGCATGATTAGATCTCGATCACAAAGCACCGTCTCTCAATGAGCATAGACACCACATCCTGAGGGATCCAGCTATCGTAGGCCATAATGCCATTGTACTATTGATGATATGTATTAAAAATTTGATATATATATGAGCATGTTTGGATTTAATATTTGTGTGTTAGATGGTAATGTGATTTATTAAATAATCTCTATTAGACTATTCAATAAATATCTCCATGATCTAACATGTCCTTTCTTAAGCTTTTTTAAATTTATCATGTAGTATGTTATGCTAAATTAAATGCACTTATGATTTAATTATAGAATATTAAATACAAATAAGGATTTAACCTAACATAACATACACCACAAGGTCTGAATAACATGATACCTAAAGTAAGAATCTAAAACCACATTGGACCCACCACTGCAATATTCAAGACATAAATAACTACGTGTTGGGAATGAAGCAAGTGCAAGAGATAAATTTCATACTATCCATTAACTCTAACAACACTGCTTTAAAAACTTGCACTATTCAAAAAGGCTAGCCATAGTACCAATGTAAATGTGTGACATTAATAGGTTCCCGAAGAGGTATACCATCCATTTCGAATATCAGGTATGCTCCAAACCCATAGCTCTCTTGAACTACATAAGGTCCTAACCAATTAGGGATAAACTTTCCTTTCTCTAACGAGTTAACATTGACATTTCGTTGATTTTCGTATAGCACCAAATCACCCTTGTTAAATGAATGAGGGATGACATGGTCATTATAACTTCATTACATTTTCTTATGATAATCTTGAAGATGTTTGAGGGCATTAATGCACCTTTCATCGAGTGTTTCAAGTTGTTGTAATCATTGTTTCCTATAAGTATTGCCATCAATTAGCCCTTGAAGAGCGATCCTTAAGGAGGGAATCTCTAACTCTAGGGGCATAATTTCCTTGGCACCATAAACAAAGTTATAAGGTGTGTTTCTTGTTGAAGTTATAATACTAGTACAATAAGCCCATAATGTGTGTGTTAATTGTGTATGCCAGTCTTTATTATGTTTGTTCACTAGTTTTCTTAGGATTTGCTCAAGAGTTTTGTTAGCTGATTTAGCTTGTCTGCTAGATTGCAGGTAGTAAGGCGTTGAGAATCAATGTTGTATATTAATTGTTTTCAAGAACTTCTTCACATAATTATTCTTAAATGGTGTTCCATTTTTTGAAACTAACATGGAATGAAGTCCAAAGTGAGCAATAATATGTTCCAATATGAAATGACATATTACATCAGTGGTTGTTGAACTCAAGGGAATAGCTTCTACCCATTTTGTGAAATGATTTGTTGTTGTGATTATGAACGTATGTACTATAGATGAGGGTGGAGATATTTTTCCAATAATATCCAAACCCCATACGAGAATGGCCAAATAGGAACTTGTGTGCAAAGCTTGGAGGTAGGAGCATGAATTAATTTTTGATGCTCTTGACACTTATGACATTTATTAATGTATTTGAAACAATATCATTCCATGTTCTTCCAATAATATCCTATGTGGATTAACTTTTGAACTAATGATCTTCCTCCAAAATTCTCCCACAAGCACCTACATGAGCTTGTTCAAGTGCTATAGGGATTTCAGATTGTTTAAGACACCTAAGAAAAAGGCCATCAAAGGATCTCTTATATAAGGTGTCCACCAAGATAATATATCTAGATACAAATTTTTGAAGATGAGAGTGAGTGTTTTTATTTGTTTTCTCATGAAAGGTACCATCTTTCAAAAAATTGAATATCATATCATACCATTCCCTCGAGTTTTTGATTGTTGTTGCTAACACTTTGTTTGCTTTATCGTTGATTGATGGTTTCATAATTGTATGCACAATAAAGGTGAAGTATTGTGAAGGATCTTGAGGGGAAATAAGAAAAGTTGCACTTGCCATTGCATCCACATGATGACTATCTCTTCGAGGGATTTTATCAGTGGTAAATGACTCAAACTTCTCTGACAAACTCATTGTGAGATCCTTGTATTTTGATAATTTGTCATGTTTTGTTTGATATGTTATGTTTATTTGTTTGTTGGCTAATTTTTAATTTCCAAATATCTTAATGTCTTTAGTGCCCATAACTAGAGTGGCACACAATCCAGCGAGTAACACCTCATACTCAGCAGTATTGTTTGTACATAGGAAATTTAACTAATATGATAAGGGAATAGGATCTTTTGTAGGCAGTTTTATTATAACCCTATGCTAGAGCCAGTTTTGCACTTAGATCCGTCAAAATACATTTCCTAGGTATCTTGTTCAATTGTCAACATGTTATCATCAGGAAAGAATCATTGCTAGGTAACGCTAAAGGAGAAGGAGCATCAACCAACTGGTCAATCAAGGCTTGACCCTAAATTACTTTTTGTGAAACAAATTTAAGGTCAAACTAAATCAACAACATTACCCTCTTATCTAAGCGTCTGGATAAATCCATTTTAGTGAAAAGGTGTTTTAAAGGGTCAAACTTCATCATTAATTTTATTTTGGCATTCATTAAGTAATGTCGCAACTTACTGGTAGTGAATACAAGAGCCAAACATTATTTTTCTATTGTTGTGTATCATTTCTCATAATCAATCAATGTTTGACTAATGTAATAAATAGGATGTTCTTTACCCTTTTCGTCTTGTTGAGCCAACAATGTTGCAAGAGCATGGGCTGATGGTATAAAGGATGAATGGTTTGGTTTGCATAGCAGGTTGTAAAATAGGTGGAGTGACAAGATAACCTTTTAAACTCTCAAAAGCCTATTTACAATCCTTGTTCTAATCAAAGTGTATGTCTTTCTTAAGAATATGTGTAAATGGTAATGTTTGATTTGTTAAGGATGTTATAAATCATCGAATAGCTTGAGTTCTTCCTTGTAAGGTACACAATTGAGAGATATTTCTAGGAGGTGGCATGTTAATGATAGTATCAATTTTCTTTGTGTCCATTTCAATGCCTCTATGAGATATAATAAATCCTAAAAGTTTTCCACTATGTACACCAAAGACGCACTTTTTCGGATTCAATCTCAATGTTGTATTTTTTGAATTCTCTCAAAGATCTTCCGACGAAAATTTGCATTGTCTTGTCTTCATAAATATTTAGCTAGAATATCATCAACATAATCTTCAATAATCTTATGTATGTAGTCGTGGAATAACGTCATAGCTCATTGATATGTTGTGCCCACGTTCTTCAATCCAAAAGGCATTATAACCCAACAAAATTTTCCCAAAATAGTTGTGAATGTTGTTTTGTACTAATCCTAAGGGTTGACGAAAATTTGATTGTATACATAAAATCCATCCATGAATGACAACAAAGCATGTTCGGTGGTTGAGTCTACTATCATGTCAATATTAGGAAGGGGAAAGTCATCTTTTAAAGATTCTTTATTCAAATCATGAAAATCTGTACACATCCTAATATGATTGTCAAGTTTTGTGACTGCGACAATGTTTGAGATCCAAGGAGAATAATCTATAGGTCTTATGAAACCAACCACAAGGAGTTTTTCAATTTCTTGCTTAACTAGCAAGGCTATTTTATGGTTCATTTTTTTAATCTTCTGTCTAATGGGCTTAGCATTTTCAACAAGGACTATGTTGTGTGTTACAATATTAGGGTCAATTCTTGGCATATCTGAATAAGGCTAAGAAAAAAGTTTAGGAAATTCATGAAGCAAAGTTGCAGTATCCTCTTTTTCTCCATCATCGAGGAATTTTCCTATCTTAATGAATTTCTCTTTATCATTGATGTCCATTGCTATATCCATGGTATCCCCTAAAGGAAGATCATTTGATCTTGGAAATTCAAGATTGTACTCTTCATTATTCATGCATATCTCATCGTTCTCTTTTTCTCCATATTTTTGTTTGGTGCTTATCATAGTACATGTAACCTTTTTCTTGTGAGGAGGAGTAGATGGTTTATCATAATCTCCTAGCATTTTTTTAAAGGCTTCATCATCTTCAAAGTATTCCCATGATGGCTCAGAATTCATATCAAGCAATTTTGGATGTTTCAAAGTGAGATTGATTTTTGGTTTATATGTAACAATGTTGATGTTTAATGAAGGTCTCTTGTTTGCTTGCATTATCTTAAGAGGACAATATCCCAAAAAAAAATTCATTTCTTGCATGTTAGGTTCCACAAGAACATGAATTCCTTGTTCTTTCTTTCCACATCCTTTTCCACTAAAACCTAATTGTTTCAAAAACCTCTCCCATAAAGTGTTTCCATTTCTTTTTGGTTTGGTGGTTATTGATAATCTATCTCATCAAATTTTGTTGTATAGCTTGTGTCTTCCTCAAGAGTAGATGAGGTAGTTGCTTGTGAGTTTTCTCCTGAGTTATGTGTTGTCAAAACCATTGGTTGCTTTTGTTTTTCATCCTCTTTTCTTGTGATCATATATTCTCCCATGAATGAAGATGTGAATTCCAAGGAACCCCAATCATCATTTCCTAATTTTGACATTGTTTCCATCTCTTGTGTTTCTATTATCATAGACTCTATTTTATACGTTGGAATTAATGTTTTTAGAGGACTGGTAGTTCCTTTTTCAATTTGCAAGCAACTTTTAGGCTTGGGTTCCATTTCAATTTGGTATATATTGTTCTGATAAACATACTTCATGATACAATGATGAGTTGAAGGAACCACATGCATCTCATGAATCCATGGTCTTCCTAAAAGAAGATTGTATGAAGGTTCATGAGGCATAACATGAATAGAAGTTTGTAAGGTAGCCTTTTCGGCTGAAATAGGAAAAGTAATCACATCAAGCAGTTGTTTTCCGATATTGTCAAATCCTCAAATCGATAAGGAATTCGGTTTTATTTTTTATTTATCCACCCCCAAATTATCTAAAATATTTACACTACACACATTCAGAGTTGAGCCATTATCAACAAGGGTCCTTTTTATTCTTGTGGTGTTGTATCTAGATATTATCATGAATGCATCATATTTCTTTCTCATTTCCAAGGGAGGGAGCTCATGTTGGTGAAAGGTAATATCTACATTAATTGTATTCATTCCTTGTATTAGAGTTGCCACATCATTTGTGTTTGTATTAGGAGAAACCACAACTTGTCACAAAGTTGTTTGAAGCATGGTGTGGTAACTAGGTGAAGCTTGAATAAGATCCCATAAGGAAATATTAGCAAGAGTATTTTGAATTTGTTCAATAAGATCATACTCCTTTCCACTATGAGATGGTAAATGAGGAGCACTAGGCAACACATGATTAGGCAATGGTAATGAAACTGGATTAGGTTGAGGTTGTATATTATTCCTTTTGTAATATGTATGAGCAACAATATTATAACTTGATTTCTACAACACATTTTCTTTAGGTGTTTCAAGGATAAGAACAGGTTTATTTGAAGGTTGAATGACATTTACTTCTCTTTGTTTAGTTTTTTTTAACAAGCCTTAGCGGATGAACCTTGCGAGAGGAATTCCTCAAGGGCTTCATCTAACATATCAAAGTCATCACTACTAAAAGGCTTGAGGGATATGCTAACTTGGACAAAGGGATTCAACATACTTTAAATAACCATGAACCTATGTTTGTCTAGATTTAGTGTTTTTGTTTTTATGTTTTGGTTTTCTAATGAATGAAATCTATGTCTAACAAAATGAAAGTGCAATAATCTATCTTTATCAAGAAATTGTAAACATAAACTATGAAAATGCATAAAACAGTAAAATTGGAAAACTGAAACAACAAACTAACTACAACAAACAGAAGCACAAAAATTCACTGTTTAACCATGGAAATTGTAACCTCAAACTACAAAGGGACTAAGATGCCAGGAAGGGAATCTTGGTCCTCGTGATGAAATTTGGAGATCCCAAAAAATAGAACAAACATCAGACAACTTAGACAAGATTCTGGATCAAAAATCCTGAGAGGGACTAAGACACCAGTAAGGGCGTTTTAGTCCTAGTAAAGGTTTTTTTCAAAAAAAATAGCAAGATCTGAGTTGATAACAGTGTTCCCAGGTTGCCTACCTAGGGACCTAATGTTGAGAAATAGAAAACTATGTAAATGAATGGAAGAAAAAGTAATTAATGACAAGCAATTGAATGCAAAGTTGAATGCAATTTTTATAATTTTGAATGTAATAAGAATGTTTTTAAATGCAATTAAGATGATGAACAATGCACTTTTTAGTTTTTCAATGACATGAAATCATGCAAGAAAGAAAAAATACAATCTATATCACTTTCACTAATGCAATTATGAGAAACCCTAGATGCAATTTCACTAATGGGTATGTGCAGGATCATGATGGGCCAAAAAGTGGCAATATGATGGGTATGTGGCTGGCGACTTTTTTTTAACCCAAAATTGATGAAACGAATATTGTTTTTAAAGGAGATTCTCAAATTTCCTCCAATATAAATTATTCTTTACTTTGAATTTAATTAGTAATTATTATTCATTTTCTATTTGAATTACGATGAAAGTCCCGACAATAGGCTAATTGAAAAACATCTATAGCTTTCAAATGTTATCACATTTTTGAATCCAAAACATGTGTCACATTCTATGCTACATACTATAGGATTAAAAAAAAAATTGAATTTCATGAATTTTGACCAAGTTAAGGTGGTCAAACATATGAGTTTTTTATATTTTTTAAAATTTGTAATAAAAATTCATAATTAATTATTTACTTGGAAAAATTTTACAAAAAAATATGCATCACATCGGGACATGATTCCTATACTTATATCTAAAATCTTATGAAAAAATATTATCATTTTATTGTGGTTAGGGTGGTAGACAAACACCTACTTCTTATTTTTACCCTGAAATTTAAGTACTACTGCATTGAAATTTCAAATTTTCACCAAATAGATTTTTTATAAACAAACCTAGTAGTTTAGAAACTACATTCAATTTGCTACAGATTCTATTCTTACATTTTTTAAAATAATATAGATAACTTATTCAAATTTTTACATCAAGTTGCATAACTCTGATTTTTTTGAATTTTTTGCCACTTAAGGGTCTATTTTTTCCATGATGATCCTGCACATACCCTAATGCAAGATGCAATTCAAGAAAGAATGCAACCTAGATCTAGAACTTTAATGAACTCCAAATAAAAAAGATGAATGCTCAAAAAGGGGTCGGTTCACCAAAATGAGCAATGTGAAAAAGGTTGAATGCTTTATGGCCTAGGTCATAGAAAACCACTCTTCTCCAATTTTCATTCAATAATGTCCTAAGAATCCTAATTGGATTGAATATCAACCTCACAAGGTGAGTAAATTCTCAATAAGGAAGACCTAGGAGGGGGTTCTTTAAGCTTTTAGGGGTTTTCCACCAAGCAAATTCTTGGAAAAGAAAAATAAGCATTCAACACCCAAAACTTAACTATGCAAGCTAAATCAAGGATGCAAATGATGAAATAATGCAATAGGAAGTTATGATATGTGTACCTAGGAAGTCTAGAAATGTAATGAGGATTTTGAAAATGCAAAGAAGCTATCAAAAAATGCTATGGAGGACAAAGATTCCCTTACTATTGTCTTAGTCCCGCTACTATTTTTTGGGACAAATGTAGAATCTTTGAGTGTCAGAACTGGATCTGAAAGGATCTCTATAAAATTCCACTTGGAGGACTAAGATTCCCTAGGTGGCATGTTGTTCCCACTAGGTAGGACTAAGATTCCACCTAGGGCATCTTGGTCCCACTAGGTGAGACTAAGATGCCACCAAGGGCATCTTGGTCCCACAAGGATTAATTTACAACTTTGAAAGGTGGGATACCAAGATTAATAGTTCTTTATAGATTTTGGTTAGGTCTACAATTGAAACATGCCTCAGGATGCACAAAAAGGTGTTTTAGGGGGCCATAACAAGTAACCTAAAGGTAATTTAATGCAAGGTGTGCCAAAATAGGTCCAAATTAAGTGTGAAAATGCAAAGTTATGCATTTTCAACATTACAAATTAAAATAATAAGAAATGGACTAAAGGATAGTTACCTTGTGTGGCCCTTGCTCAGGTGGTTGTCTTCACTAATCTAAACCAAATGTAACTTCTTAGATTAACGCAATCATAATAATGCAACCATTCATTGAACAACTCCAAAATATCACATAAGATTCTATTGAGATTGTATACACCTAAAAATGGTCTGGAGAATATAATTAATTAAATATAAATTATTTGATTAATTAACCTTTATTTAATCTACTATTAAATAAATAGAAATATTTATTTATAGTTCATCTTAAAATTCTTCAATCCTTATTCTATCATTATCGTCTTAATTAAATAAATGAATTTCACTTGGTTTTATTTAATTATCATAAATAAATTCACCTACTTAATAAATAAATAGAAATATTTATTTATATTAAGTTCACTTTAAATTCTTCTATTAGTTTCCTCTTAATTAAATAAAGATATCCTAAAGTCTTATTTAATTATCAAATCCCTTTTTATTAAATAAGCAAATAACAAATATTTGTTTTATTTAATTAAATATCTTCTTACTTTGCTAAATTTGAATAAATCATAAAATATTCAAATTAAGGCATAAAGCAATATTCCTCTATTCACTCACTAATAAAATTAGATTTTTAAATCTAATTAATTTAACTGGCATCACAGGAAAGCTTCGGAGACAAACTTGCAGGCAATCCTCCTCAATTTCCTTCCTCTGATTCTTCCTATCAGCTTGCCTAGTGTTTTCATGGGGAGAAACCATTCCCATGATCAGATCAAGCTTCTCAATCTCTCACCACTCAATTCTCTAGATTGAATCCAAGCCTTTGTTGTGTTGCCCCTGTCAAAATGTGTTGTCGTAAATCTATAAATATAGCCTTTTGAAGCAAAGAATGGATCTGAGAATTCTCATCTTGTGTGAAAACTTACTCTGCAAGAATAGAAATCAAGCATCTTAAGCATAGTATCAACATTTTTATCAATAGCAATAGCATCATAGCATCTATAGAATATGTATCATGACTGCATCATAGTTTTACCATAGCTTTCATCCATCAAGTTTCCTATCAACATAGATTGCAGTAGCATCATATCATCTAGCTTTCACTATTTAGAAGTAGATTATTGTATTTAGTGTCATTCCATTCTCTAGATAGGCATTTTAAATGGTCACAGTGCTTACCAAATCTGAGAGTCGTCTATGATTTGATAAATATTTGGAGATAGGAAACAATGAGACGCTTTCAATTTTTATGTGCTTTAAATTAGTTTAATTCATGTTAAATATTGATATAATGTTTCATTAAGAAATTTTTTAGTTGTTATTACTTATTTACTTATTCCACACTTACAATTTGGCACCCATCGTGGGGCTTAACCCCATATTTTTAACAATTTTTTTGAAAAGTGTTTGTATATGATAAAGGCATGTTTTATTTTAGCATGATCAGAAGATTCTATAGTGCATCTAACCCAAGCTATAGTGATTCTTACTATTTTAGCGCTTTTGAAAAAAACTATAGAACTTCAGAAGACTATTTTAGCACTTCGACCAAAAATCTTTCAGCAAAGACAAACGACTCATATTCAACACGGTTTTAGCACATCTGATGAATTCTACAATGCTTCTGCCAAATCCTACAGTGCTTCCAACAATTTCTACAGTGCATATGAGCATTTCTATAGCACTTTTGATCTCTATTATAGAGCTTATGTAAATTGACGTCTAGATCCGATGCGACTGTGGTGAGTAACTTCTTTTTTTATTTGGATTTAAAATGAATCAATCCTAGGATAGTCACTTAAGTTAAAATATATCAATCTAGGGTAGTCACCAAAAATTTTAATTTGGGATTAAAAATGAACACCATCTCTTTTTGTTGAGCAATATCTTCATATCTTCATTTTGGAGGAATATCTTCACATAGATAGCAAATTGTTTTTTTGGGCTCTAAAATTGAACACTTGATTACTGTGGTTGTGTGGTGATAGGCATATGCCCTCCCCTTAACTAGGTGATCAAAATTCTAGACTCATCCTTTATTTTATGCCTTTCCAGCTTTATTAAATCCTTTATAAGGCCTACCATAGTGGAAAAAAGTACTCACCCTATGGGAATGACCTAACTGGGAATGCCTAAAGCTAAGGATTCCAACCCACTATAATCAAAAAGTGAGTTTTTGATGAAAGTACTGTAACATCTAGAAAATGCAGAAAGAAAAGAGATTAGAACAAACATGCAATCTAAATCTAAATCTATAAATGCAATATGATGTTAAGCAATAGAGAACAAAGGAAAGCCAAAATTTAAATAAAACTTGAACAATCTCACCAAATTTGTACGTATTTCCATTATTCATCTTGATTGCCCTTCTCCATTTTGTTGTAGTTTTATAATTGCCCTCAGATTTCTTGTAAGTTCGTGCAAGTATAGCCTATGATAATGATTTAGAAAAACATCGAAGATTCAAGATAGGTGCTCGCAAAAGTCATACGATTTCGAGAGAGATACATGATTTTGAGAGAGATTGGAATGAAGAATGACAGATCAATTTATAGAAAATTGATTATTTGAATGACAGGCTAGGATCAAAAGATCAACGAATGGTTGAGATCGACTGATTAGTCATACATTCTAATAACAGTTAGTAATGACACGAGTGATACAAATTAGAAATAGAATTAAAGATTAAACAAATGATTTAATCTTCAAGTTTGGTATTCAAAAATAGAAGAATTATCTTTGCATGACAAAGATAAAGATGGATTAAAACAACTCTTGTTTGAATGCACGCACAAGGTTTAATTAATTAAATAAGAATATTTAATTAATATGAATGTACACGCAATTGAGTTAGCACTAGACAATTGAATGATTTGACAAAGAGATTACTCGAGAACGCCACTCAGACATTAAAACAAGAGTTAACTGAGTGATTTGAAATAGATCTTTGAGTTGAGTAAAAGTGAATACTTAGATAACTCACACAATTATCTAAATATAGAGGAATGTGTTAAAATAGAATTCATGAATTTTTAATTCAAGATTTGATATTTGAAGAATAATTAAATAAATAAGATTTATTTAATTAAGTGATGAAGGGATTTAAATGAATAATTAAATAAATAAAGAATTTATTTAATTATAGTTGAAGCATGATAAAGAGTAAATTAAATAAGAATTTATTTAATTTGACAAGAAGGATAAGGTTAATTAGTAACATAATTAAATAAAAGTGTTTATTTAATTAATCAAATAGAATAAAGAAAGTGTGAATTAATAAATAATTAAGATTATTTAATTAATAGAAGAATTAGCAATGATTAGAGAAGCAAGGATGTATCAAAATTCTATTTTTCTTTGATTGTTGTCTGTCAACTGTCTTTTAAATTGGATTTTGAGTCATGTTACTAGTTTCCTCAAGGATGTCCCATGAAGGATTTAGAGGAGCGATGACGTCTCATGTCCCATTTTTTTTTTTGTTGTCTGTGGTTTTTCTTGACAAAAAGACTGGGGCAATTGTGCCCTTAGTATGAGTTACAACAATCCTTGTCAGTGACTATTTGTTGTTAGCAAGTGGATAACCTTGCACACCTTGATCTATGTCATATCATGGTGTTTTCCATTTATTAGTCCTCGCCCAATGATGATAAAGTGCAATGTCTTTTGTGATACGATGAAACATCGAAGATTGCTAATACTAACATCATGGTCTTTTATTATTCATCTTTCTTTTTGCACTAACATTTCTTCTTTTCTACATCTTCACCACCATTATCTAATTTCCTCTATCCTTTTTTTCTTTCTTTCATTTTCTAGTTCTCTCATCAATTTTGAGAGCACACTCATGTTCTTTGAACCCGCCTGTCCTCCCGAGGGGCATACCTTCACCTGTTTTTACATCGGCCATTATCAGCATATTTATCGATTTTCTTTGGACAATGTCTAAATGACGTGATCAAAGAGGGGCAAATGTAGACACTAAAATTTGGTTTAAGGCGACTGATATGTTTAATAATTTGTATCTCTTCCATGGTTACAATTAAATAATGTCAATTATTTAATTATTCACTTTAACTTTAATTTTTCTATTAATTAAATAATCTTAATTATTTAATTAATTCACACTTTTCTTTATTCTATCTGATTAATTAAATAAACGCTTTTATTTAATTATGTTACTAATTAACCTTATCCTTCTTGTTCAAATTAAATAAATTCTTATTTAATTTACTTTTATCATAGTTCAACTATAATTAAATAAATTATTTATTTATTTAATTATTCATTTAAATCCTTTCATCGCTTAATTAAATAAATCTTATTTATTTAATTATTCTTCAAATATCAAATCTTGAATTAAATGAATTATTTAATTCATGAATTCTATTTTAACGCATTCCTCTATATTTAGATAAATTGTGTGAGTTATCTAAGTATTCACTTTTACTCAACTCAAAGATCTATTTCAAATCGCTCAGTTAACTCTTGCTTTAATGTCTGAGTGGCATTCTCGAGTAATCTCTTCGTCAAATCATTCAATCATCCAGTTCTAACTCATTTGCATGTACATGTGGATTAATTAAATATTCCTATTTAATTATTAAACCTTGTGCATGCATTCAAACAAGAGTTGCTTTAATCCATCTTCATCTTTGCCATGCAAAGATAATTCTTCTGTTTTTGAATACCAAACTGGAAGATTAAAACATTTATTTAATTTTTAATTCTATTTCTAATTTGTATCACTCATGTCATTACTAACTGTTATTATAATGCATGTCTAATCTATTGATCTCAACTGTTTGTTAATATTTCAATCCTGGCCCATCGTTTGAATAATCAATTTTCTATAAATTGATCTAGTCTTCATCATTCCAATCTCTCTCGAAATATTATTACTTTTGTGAGCAGCTATCTTGAATCTTTGATGTTTTGCTAAATCATTATCATAGGCTATACTTGCATGAACCTTTGAAAATCTGAGGGCAATTATACTACACAAGCAAAATGGAGAAGGGCAATCGAGATGAATCATGGAAATATGTATAAATTTGGTGAGATTGTTCAGTTTATTACGTTTTGACTTACTTTGTTCTTTGTTGCTTAGCATTAGATTGCATTTAGATTTAGATTGCATGCTTTCTTTTAATCTTTTATTTCTGCATTTTCTAGATGTTACACGTACAACTTGACGGTAGTGTGCAAGATAACCATCCCCAAGCCTTTGTTCTAAAGGTTGGGAGGTCTCCTAAGGGATTTTATCATTTTTTGCACTACATAGAAAACCTATCTATGATCCATAGTGTAGTATCCAAACTTGTCAGTTTCTGAATATTGTAATACTCAACAGTATTGGGGAAGGGAAGAATCTATCCCCAAGATACTCAGCATATAATTTCCAAGGACCATTTTCTCAGGGGATTGAGAAATCTAACCTTGATTACATGCCTGGAAAAGAAAAAAACACGGGTTCCCTCTAGGGGGTGACACGACTGTGTGAGTCAACGCAATTTTAAGCTATGGGCTGATTGAGTATAATGATGACCTACTTGTCCTTAAGAGTGAGTCTGTCTGAAGTGTCTTTTTGTCAATAAACCTATGGAAATCAAGAAGGATCTATTTGATTCTTGAACATACACTCACTGTTTAGATCTTAGGACTTAAAAACACTTGTTTAAAAAATTGCTTGTTATGTCTTTGAATCATTAAATTAGATAAAGATCATCTAAAACAAAACACAAAGAGTAAAAAAAAATAAAAAAATCAAACAATGAAATTTATGATTAGGGATTGGAAATCCAATTTTTTTTTCAAGAAATCCCTCAAAACAAGAGTTAAGATACCAAAGAAACAATTTAGTTACAATTTTTTTTTTTAAAAAAGACGTTTCTTGTATCAAAGTAGAAAAATATTGCTTCAACATAGACCTTTCATCCATAGGTTTCATGATTTTGCTAGGGGATACACAGATGATTATGCCTTAGAGCCCTTATATTCACAAGCCTATTTCTAAAGAAGATCTCTTTCACAAGAACTTAATCATAGTCAACCTATTCATTCATCTTCCATTCCACAACCAACAATAGAGTATTCTAACAAGCCAGATCAATTCATACAATAGAGGAAATTTTTTTGAAACATTAGGCTTGTTATCAGAATCAAGAAATTTACCAACAAAAAATACTATGTCTAAATACCTCAAATTTCATCTAAAAATCAGTCCATTCATTGAGAAAAACCAAACGAACACTAAAAAATCCTGAAACAGCATCTGCAATCTATTTTAGCACTTCTACCCACTGTTTTAGCACATCTACAGTCTGTCATCAATGTCAGAAAAATTAGAAACTTTAGCACATCTACGGTCTGTCTTAGTGCATACACCCTATCTATTAGCACATATAGTGTCTATTTTAGCACTTACACAGTCTGTTCCAATGCATATGACAAAAATCATAGTGCATCTATAGTTTGTCAAAACAAAATTTTACCAGTGACAGAAATACCAGATACTTTAGCACTTACACAATTTGTTTTAGCGCATCTAAACTATTTGACAGTGCTTTTACTAGATATTTTAGTGCATATAGTGTCTATTTTAGCACTTCTTCCCTCTAAAATAGCACATCCACAGGATAGGAAAATAGAGAGCTATTAGAAACATCTATCAGACTATGAACATCATAAAACTCAGGTTTTTTACCAATCAGAAACATTTCACAGTCCAGACACTGTCCTAAAAACTTGAAACAAAGTAGGTTCTTACAAATCAAATTATTTTCAAACATAAACCTAGATCTTGCAAAATACAAAGTGTTCAATTATCAAAAAAAATCTAGATTATTGAGTCAAGTTTCCTCATCAAGATTTTGACATCCTACCATCATGAAAGAAGACTCAGTAATCAAATTTTCAACTATCTTATTAATAGAATATATCATTATATTTGACTTTATTAAAATTAAATTGACACTAATACAACCATAGAAGATCCAAGTTTAGTGAAAACAACCAAAACTTGTATGCCAATCTTGACAAGGTTACAAAAACAAAAACTTAGAGAAAAATAAATTGAAACTCCAAACATAATGATTGAAGAAAACCCCTTTTACCAATTCCAACAACATGATACCAATAAAATAACACAAGACGATATATAACATGCCCAATAGGATCCAAATTTTCATAAATTCATGGAAAAGGTCCTAGAACAAGACATGGAAAAATATCTCTTGATGTTAGTAGAATTAGGTGCCAAACTCCCAAAGGATTTTGACATAAATTGATTGAAGGAAACACCTAGAACAAATGAATCTAGACCACACAAGACACAAGACACAAATCAAGTGGTTTCTTTAACAAATCAAATACAAAATATCCAATGAAAAATTTAAGATATGCAAAAGGGAACCACAGAGTGGTATTCATTATAGGACATTTGTCCTTATGCCTTTCATCTGAGTGTAGATATGATACCCTTCCCTAGGCATTGTGAGTTTCCAAAATATGACAAGTATAATGGAAAAATAGATCTAATTGACCATGTAAGGGAATTCAAAACAATGACCCTCAAGTTTTCACAAGAGGATACTTACCTAATGAGGTTGTTTCCTAGGAGTTTAGGAGCACAATGTATGGAATGGTTCTCCAAATTACAACTAGGGATTCGATCCTTTGAAGAACTAGTTAACAAATTTATCACATAGTTCTCTTTCAACATTTAACATGACATAACCATAAAGGATCTGTATAGCATGAAACAAAAGAAGGGTGATACATTCCTATCATTCTTACAATGTTCAAGAAAGTTGTTCACTAGATATCCTCGATCTATACCTGAAAAGGAAAAGATTGAATTATTTATTGACAACTTAAATGGTGAAATGAGTTATAGACTAGAACTACAATGTCCGCCGACATTTGAAAAAGTGATTAAGAATGGACTTAAAACTGAAGAAGCCTCAATCGAAAGAGGAGTGATTAAACATTTCAATGATACATCAAACAACACAAATTTTTCAAATCGCTATGGAAACAATGACAAGCCTAAATTTTGGCAGAAAAATAGAAATTCTAGAAACAATGATGCTACAACTAACACACAAAATACAAAACTAGTATTCAATTTAACAAAAACAACTATTAAAACAAATCAAAATGACAACCAGAACAACAATCAAGGTACCACTCAAAACAATAACACAAACAATGGAGAATCTCGACCGTCATATCAAAGACACTCCAATTGACAAAGATTTACCCCATTAGGACAAACTTTGGAATCAACAATGAGAGAGATCATTGCAAATAGACTTATTACTCTACTTGAAGCATGAAATTGGGAGCTAAAGGTGAAACCATATTGGTGGAACAATCTTGATTATTGCAACTTTCACAAAAATAAAGGACATAAAACAAATGACTGTATGCAATTAAAACATCTGATACTAGACTTGATTGAAGCAAAGAAGGCGTTTGTCAAAGGACATCAAACAAACAATGATCATAGTGTGTTTACAAATCAATTACCCAATTACGAAAAAAGGAGAATCTTCTTCAAATGACAAAGGAAAAAGTATAAACTATCTCTATGACACCACCATTCTTTGTATTTCTGAGGTTGAGAAAAATAATGACATGAATAATCAAACAAATGACATAACCATCAATGACATCAAATCCCTAAACATGATACCAAGCACAAATGCATCTAAGAATAAAATCAATGTCCTAAAGATTAGGGAAATACAAGACCATCAACTAGTTAATGTAATGACAAGGGGGAAATCCAAAGTGATACTAAAAGGAGTTTCATCTAAAAATGCTACTCCCCCTTCACATCAATACAACATTGTGGATCAACTACAAAACATACCCGCACATATATCCATACTAGAACTTCTCAAAATTTCACCATCACATAAAGAAGTTTTGAAACAAGCTCTAGTGGCTACTACAATACCCAATAATTTGGATGTCTATTAATTTCAAGCTATGGTGGAACATCTGACCACACCTCATTGTCTGTCATTCTCTGAATAGGATGATGTGTCACTGAATCACCCACATAATGCAACCTTGCATATAGAAGTTCTAATCCATAAACACCATGTCAAGCATATCTTAATAGATGGTGGAGCTAGATTAAATATTTGCACTTTAAAACTAATTCATGCACTAAGCTATTCCAACAATGCCATTGATGCCAGAAGGAAGATAACAATAAAAGAATATGATGAAGAGGAAAGGTCTTCCAAAGGGATGATTGTATTACCAATTCAAGTAGGACCGATTGATGGTGTTTTCTGACAGCAACAACTCAGATAGAATGCAATATTCTATCTCTCTGAAAGTTAATTTTTCAACAAGTTACTAAAAATCACTCCAAGGTCTCTCGGGTGTCAGGTCATGACAATGCATAAACAACTCATATAATATGTGAAAATGCTGGTAATCACAATCGGACCTTACTACAAGCAAACTGTATCTTCCAATTTATCAGATTTTGCAATATTATGATCTCAAATCCTAAATCTAATCAAATGATAAAGAAATAGAAAAAAGATAAGGGTGCAAAGAGAAGTGATGAAACCTAAATTATTGCTAAGATGAACAATGCAAATGACATATAGTCTGGAATGGACTAAATCTCAAATAACCTATTCTTGCTCAACCCACAATGCAATATCACAAGAATGGTGCAATCTTCTAAGGTATATAGATTTTCAAATCATAGATATTCATCCACAATCGAACTTAAGCACAAATAAATATATGGTCCAGGTTGACTTCACCAGCCTACTACAATCAGATAGTTACTGGGAGTATAGACCAGAGATTGCTACAAACATTCCAAATATGAAATCATGAACATCATTCACCAAACTAATCCAACTCTAAAACACTAAATCCTAAATCTTTAAGCAATTTGAAAGATGAAACAACAGGAACCATGCAAGATAAACCAACACAAAAGATTTCACCAGGAAAACCACAATGCTTCAATTGTATTAGATTACCAAAATGTTGCAACAATTCCACTATTCTGTTACAATATTTGCTTCAAGAAATTGACTATTATCCCTACTACAAAATGCTCTAGCTCTTTCTGATCTAACTTGTTCTAGATCTTCTAACTCTTACAAAGAGGCAAGGATGCCATTTATAGCAAATTCTTAAAACATGTCGGCCCAACCAAACATTTACAAAATAAAACAGCCAAAACAAGTCGGCCTTAGGAATTTCAAAATAAGGCACACATTAAATGCTGATACATCATCAAGGTCGGCCTAGACACACTCCCCAATGTAGCCCGGATCAATACATGCCCTATAGTAATAGGGAAGCACAAATCTTCAAAATGGGCATTAACTACTGCCTCCCTTATCCTTGTTCTAATCCTGAACTTTCAAAAATAATTTATCCAGCTCGGCGACAGGTGGCAAAGGCAAAATCTTGCACCGGCATTCAATGGCACCAATCTCCTCTTTTGACTGTTGAACAATTTTATTCCAATCACCCTTGTGTGCCTGGTATTTTTCCATCACGGCCAAGTAAGTTGTTGCATCATCTAGTTGGTGCCCTGTTATAACATTTTTGAAATCCAGAGTATAAACATCATGCCACCATTCTCTTAATTGTTCTAAGCTCAGATACTTAGGAGCAATCTTTCTCCTACCAGTCATTATCTCAAAAAATGCAATACATCCTTCATAAACTCCAGTCAGATCACCATCTATCTGCTTCTTTTGTTTATGAATCTTTCTAATGGCCTTTTGTCGAATTTGCAAAGCTTCGAACCATTCCCAAGGCTCATTAAGTCTGGATGAAGGAAGGATCCCATCTACAGCCAACGGATCCTTTCCATATTCCATGATCGCTTTAGATTTCTGCAACAGAAGGTCGATGTCCTCTTTGTTTTGAGATAGCACATGTTCTAACAAGTCCTTAGCCCTTACGGCATCCTTTCCAACCGAAAGGATTTCCTTTATTGCATTATCCCCTTTCGCTTGCACATCTTTTAACCAATCCATTGCAGCTTGGGTAGAGGCCTTCATCCTTTCAAGTTCAGAAATAGTTTCCTTGGGCAAGAAACCAAGAGTAGCAGAGGAAGATGGGTGGAGAGATTGCAAAGGCTTCATTACATCTTCTAGACACTTTTTAAGCCTTTCATTTTCCTTTCTAAGCTCATGTTTAGACTGAGTTTCTTTCCTTAGTTTGTCAATTATTACTGCACTGGACCCTTCATATTCTTCAATATCCTGTTCCACAGAAGCTGGTCCAAGATTAATGGTTTGCACATTATAATCTTTTCCAGTGACCTCTTCTTTAGTTTTATCCGCAGTAGGGGTGGCAATGTGTATGACCCTGTTACTTGCTTCATCTCTTTCTATCCTTGAGACCACCTTAGCCATCTTTTTCTTCTTACCTTTGCCAATCTTGGATAGCATTTCATCCCAATCAAGAGGGGTATCCTCAACAATAACTTGTTTCTTTCTGGTAATTTCCTTTTCCAACCAATCCCGAACAACAGGCTCCACCCGGATTTCTTCTATCTTCACCTCTTCATGTTGTTCTACTGTTTCATCCTTTTCTTTTCCAGGGGACTGCTCACCTTGATCACCTAATTCAGATTCCTCCTCTTGCACGGGTGATGGGGTTCTAACAGGGATATCCTCCTTCTCAGGTGATCCATTACCTTTACTGCTCTCCGGAGAATCCTCATATTGTACTAGTGGAGAAGGGTGCTTTTCTACCTCTTCAACTTCAAGCTCGGCTGCTGCACCAAAGAGTTCTCCTTCCTTGAATGGCTCTGTCTCTCCACTAGTCTCTTGCTCTTGATGGGTTGTCTGCTCAGGTAAACTCGGTGAAGGGGAAGTAGCCTTAGGTTGCTCCACAACTGGTGCCTTTGGAAGAGGATCCATCTTTTGCATAGTCTCCTTAGGAGATGGAGTCCTTGATCTCCTTGAATAAACCTTAGTTTTTTCCCCTGAACTCTCCACATCAACAACCGAAATCTCATCTTTGGAAGTTTCTTGACCTTTTCTCTTTGAAACCCTATTTTTTCGTGTCTTTTTTGGCTATGGAGGGGCGTCCTCTTCTTCTACTTTTTCAAGTTCCTCCTCCTTTGCAAACTTACCAATTCTCAAAGTTATGCTTCTTTTCTTCCCTTTTGGCTTCCTTTTCTACTCCAGCTCACTTTCCTTTGGGCCTCTGACTTTAATTTTGAAAGGTGAGCTAACTTTAATTTTCCCTGTGGGATCATCTTCTCCGGATTCTTCGGAGGTGGACATAGGATTCAAATTTCCCATTAAATTGAAGGTACAAGGTACCTTCTCACTCTCCAACTCCCAAACTTTATGCTTTAACCATGATGTAGTAAATTTCATAACTGGGGCCATCAGGTCTTCCAACTTAGTTACCTCATCTTCATCCCAGTTTATCTCCCCAATTGATCTGTCCTTAACGGACTCATATGCATGATCTTGCACCAGATTTCCATCATCCTCTAGCTGGTCAGGGATTAACTTAACATTGTATAACCTAATCACATCAATAGGAAGCCTAGAGTACCTTTTCTTCCTCGCCTCAAAATCATCTTTGATATTTGCCCAGTAATCCTCTAGGTCATCCTTGTGACAGTATTCTTTGGTGGCCTTCTTCTGCGCTTCCCCGGTGATATCAAAGTTTGTCCTCTTAGAATGGAAGGAGAAACCATAAGCAGCGAATTCATCCCCTGCTGCATGTGCTAATTGAATTGAAGGGCATACCTCAGCTATACCAATTTTGAGAGGGAAATCCCCACCAAAACCCATTTTATGCTTTGCTTTCTTGACAATTGCATCAAAACCACATATCTGTCTTATAACCTCCAATAGCACAATATGATCAGTTGGATACCTAGGCAACCTGTATGGGGCAGTTTGACATCCGTCGATTCTGATGTAGGAGAAAGTGGGAAACTAAATGAACCAAGCTCCATATCCCTTTATCAATTCCTTTGCTCCATCGGACAATCTCACATGCTCGGCATTTTGAAGCAACCTAGTGATATGCATTGTAAATGCATCGTTTGCTCTTCTGTAATCCCGGTGTCCTAGGTGCAATTCTGGGTATATGTCATAGATTACATCCTGTCTAAATGTCCCCTTCGGATTCAAACCCCTGTATGGGTAGAATCTAGCTAACACATACATCACATAGGAAGACATGGTGAACTTCTTTGTTTCTAAGACATCCCTCAGTTGTCTATCAATCACAGCACTGATGAGTCCTGCCCAATGGTAATTAGTACCTTGTTCAATTTTGTTGATCACATGTACCATCCAATTTTCCAACACTCCAGCACTCTTCAAACCTACCACTCTGCTCAAAAATGTGATCGCATCATATATGTCCGATCTAAATTTGACTCTGTGTAATTGCTTGGGAAGTTTGGAAAAGTGAGACTTTGGTTTCTCCAACCAGGAATTAGTCATTTGCTGGGCTTTGGTGGGCTCGTTCTCATAATAGGTTTTGGCCAAATCCATGTTTAAGGCACACACAGATGGCAAATCTGGCATGTGAAAATCTTGGGAAATAGAAATAGGATTAAAAGTCGCCAAGACTCTCCCTTCGGTATTGACAACCCTTTGTGTGTCGAAGTCATACTGCCGGGCACACTCTAGTATCAACTCATAGCACTGGATTGCAGGAGGGAATCCTGCCACATGGACCAATCCAGACTTCATCATCCCTTGTCTCAGGACTGACAGATCCTTCTGAGCTATTCTCTCTTTGAATTCCTCGTATCTCCACGCTCCAACATTAGTGTTCAAGACCTCAGACCACACAGAAGATATTTTGCTGTCAGGCAATTGACTCTTGGTATCCAATCTCAATTTTTCTGCCTCTCAAATGGAGGACCCCTCCGTATCACCTTTAGACTTTCCTGCAGCAGCCCTACTTGATTCAGCCTACATTCACAAAAGAGCGTCATGAGCATCCCATTATCACACATATTCCAATCAAAGGGTTAGCATAAAATCACATAAAGCAATTAAGATCTATCACAAATCGTCAATCCTTGAAAATCCGGAAAAAAGAAGCAATCCGGGAGAATGAGGTAAACCGGGAAAATCCGGTCAAGGCAGAATTCGGAGAAATCTGACCCAGACGGATTACTGCTGCCAAGTCATCATATGCAAAATAAATCATTAGTATGGACAAAAGGTTATGAGGTTATCATGAAATTCATCCATTAGCAGCAAGAAATCATCATTTAACATTTACCAACCTTGGAAAATTGAAAAGGAAATGAAACCATGCGTGATTAATCGAAAAATATGGACAGACGACTGTGGACAACCCAAAACCCAAAACTCAATATACTCCCAGACTTGACAATAAAACCCCAGAAAATCCAAAGCATAAAAATTTTGGCGAATAGACTGAAAACCCGACGCATCGCTGCACACGCGGAACCATCGAATCAATGATCACAAAACCAAGTGTGGATTCCAATGGTCCTAAAATCGATCCTAATAAGCAAACTTGGAATGCACATGAATTTGAATTTCAAAAAACTTCCAAATGACTAATCCTCAAGCCAAAACAATGATGCCCTAAATCCAATAAATCCACCCTATGAAACCAGTAAGCTCAAAAATTTCAAAACCTTCATTGAAACGATCAATCAAAGCACACCAGATTTCAAAGTATGAGCAGGTTCGAAGCTCAAAGACAAAATATGTAAATCGTGGTAACCCTACTCAAACTTCTTGGTAAATTCAAAATGCACTCAAAACCCTAAGCTCTACAAAATATAGCAATCCATGCCTAAAAGGAAACATCCCACCGTAACACCATCCATACTGACATACCCACCACTTAATTGATGAACACAAGCACGCATGGTGCGGGTGATAGAGTTTCAAGAAAAGATGGGTCAAACCCTAATTCGACAAATAGATAACTATGAAACAAGCAAAGGGTCGACCCGAAATGACCATCAATCAACTTCGAAAGATTCAATCATCATGCAAATAGATGGAAGGGCCAGCGAAAACTTACCATGGATCAGTCCAAATGAAACTCAACTCAAGAAGTGGATCAGGAAACCGCAGTAAATTCTAAATTTAAAACTCAAATTTAGTGCCTGCAAAAATCACAATACCAAAACAACTCGACCAAGAATCAAACCTCAAATGAAGAGTCCAAAACATCAGAGCATATAACAAGGAAATTATGAAATCAAAATGATGCTCAAAAGCCTTTTAACCATCCATACTCCGTGACCGGAAAGCAAACGGCATTAAATGAAAGCATGCGAAAACAAGAAAATCTGAAACCGAGCCTAAAACGTAAATCTTAAAACACCAAGCCACACTTTAAAAATAATGGATGAATGATTCCGTGGATATGGCATAAACCGGATTTTACCGAAGTTCGTGAATCACCATAGTTCGAGAAAATCCGCTTAGATCCAAAAAATCTTGATTCAAGCGTTAAAACCCAGATTCAGAAAATTAAGCAATAAACGAAGAATGAACCAGAACCCGAAAAATCCGCCTAAGCTGGAAAATCCTGGATTCAGGTCAAAACCCAGATTTTCATTAAAAACCAATTTTAACCGATTTAAACCCCAAGGCAAGACCAAAGGCATCAAGACCAACATCTCAAGACCTTGAAAATAAAAATCCAATAAAAAAAAAGGTCAAAAGACATCCCGGAAAGAGGGTCCCCACCGGCGTGTGTGTGCAAATCAAGACAACAAGACCGGACATTATCAAAACATAGTGCCAAGTGTTAGACAAGGAGCTAACATATAACATACTATTGGGTCATCCATAGATCCATGAAATGCAAGCAGTGCCTTCGACATATCATCAATGTTTGAAATTTCTGGTCAATGGACAGGAGGTCACTATATCAGCTGAAAACAATAATCCCCAGACTTGTAACATGCTTAAGGAAAATCAAGACACTCTGGTACCCCACAATAGAGAAGTCAATACTTCTACTGCATCCAGTGGTGAAAAGCAAACCAATTTTATATCCAAATGGGTTGAGAAGGACTAGGAAAAAGAAACAACTGTTGCTGACTCAACTTTATCAAACAATGAAGGTCCCATGAATAATCTATCACAACAATTTTCAGACAAGATCCAGTTGAAGGACAAAGGCTTAGGAGAATATTCCCTTGAGCAATCTTTGTGTCTATCACAATTGCTACCATCACCAAAATCATATGGACAACCCACATCAAACACACCACATTCATCACAACCAATCACAACTCTGAATGAAAGATTTGTAAAAGCGGGTAGCCTCAAAGATGAATCAGAAGACAAAGCCATTCTCAATTGGCTATACAAGGATGAAGAAGCCTCAAAATCAACAAGTATCAGCATTAAAACATATCGGTATGGAAAAGGGAAGGTTGTCTTATAAAAAAATGAGCTATGAAGGCCAAGGACCAATTAGAAAGAGAAAGGATGGTATTATAGAACCTATCAACCCATAACACTACGGCCTAAAGACAAAACAAGATTAGGATATACAGGGGAATCAAAGGAAGAAGTAACTTAGAAAGTGGTAGAAAGGATTCTCCAAATGAGAGATGGTTTGGACATAGATTCCAATGAATATGAATGGGATCATTTATCTGCCACATCATACATTGACAAAAAAATTGATGTAATCGAAGCATATACACCCTTACAAGAGGAGGGACAAAGTTTAGGAAATAGACCATTTGTAATGGGATCAGGAAATATCGATGATTCAAGTGAGGACAAACAAACATCAAGTGAGACAGACAACTTGGAGGTGATTACTATCATAGACCTCGACCTTCCTACTGACAACTTTGACCACTTGGCCATCAGAACACTTACAACCGTCGACCTTATTCAACCTGGTGACTTATTACCCTTGAAGCATCTTGAACTTATTGACTAGGAACCTGCCTAACCTATTCACATACCAGTCTTTTCAAATGATGATTCCATCATAAACTATCTTTGCAGTGACGAACCTGATACAAGTTCTATCCATAACACTCATAACAATACTTCAAAATAGGAGGGTAGGAGGGTGCCAAATCTTCCAATTGCAAAAATGACAATAGGAAAAATAGATCTAATGGTGAAAACCTTTCTGAAGCAACATTAGATCTTGAAAAAGAAAACATAAAGAACATATCTAATAGTGAAAACCTTTCTGAGGCACTGAAGGATGGAAGATTTGACACCCTTCTAGAGAATTAACATGACAAATCATCAGTATTGGTAGAACCAACATGGTCTATAAATTTTGGAACAACTGAAAAGGAAAAGATTCTACACCTGGAAGCATCTATGACAGAACAAGAGAAGCCCACATTCACCAAATTCTTTGAAGAGAAACATATCAATTTTGCTTGGTCTTATTATAAAATGCTAGGCTTGGATCCAGATCTCCTAATGCATCATTTGTCTCTACCAACTAGAATCAAACCAGTCAAGCAAAAATTGAGAAAAATGCATCCCCACATCGCCTTGATGGTAAAAGTTGAGTTGAAGAAGTTGTTGGATGCATGATTTATCTAGTCCATCAATTATGTAGAATGAATTTCAAATATTGTGCCTATATCTAAACCTGATAATAGCATCAGAATATGCACGAATTTCAGAGATCTAAACAAGGCATGTCCAAAGGATGACTTTCCTTTACCAAGCATTGACATCAATGTTGATTTAACAACGAGACATGCCATGTTGTATTTAATGGATGGCTTCTCAAGGTATAACCAAATAAAAATAGCACTTGAAGATTAGGAAAAGGTGGCATTCACTTGTCCTTGGGGTACATTCTGTTGGAATGTCATGCCCTTCGGGTTGAAAAATGCAAGTGCAACATATCAATAGGTGATGACCACTATTCTTCAAGAAATGATGCATACTTTCATGGAATATAATGTGGATGACATCTTAACAAATTCATACACTAGAGAAGGACATCTGGAAATCCTCAACAAAATATTTACTAGACTAGAAAAATTCAATGTCAAATTGAACCCAAAGAAATGTGTGTTTGGGGTAACATTAGAAAAACTCCTTAGTTACATAGAGTCAAAGCAATAATGGAGATGTCGCCACCTAAAAACATTAGTAAATTACAGTCCCTACAAGGTAGGTTACAATCCATCAGAAGATTTATCTCCTAATTGGCAAACAAAAGTCACCCATTTAATCATCTACTTCATAATAATGTTTCATTCAAGTGGGATCATCAATGCAAAACAAATTTTAACCAGATAAAGCAATATTTGATGTCGCTTCCAATACTCATGCCACCTGCAATAGAGAAACCATTATTACTCTATATTGCAACAACAAACATTTCTTTAGGAGCTCTCTTATCACAAGAAGGTTATAAGGGAATGGAACAAGCTATTTACTACATTAGCAGGACTCTCAACAGTTATGAAATAAATTACACATTCATAGAAAAATCTTGTTTGGCAGTGGTATTTGCAACCCAACAATTGTGGCACTACATATTGACTCATATTGTTTGAATCATCGGAAAGATAGACCCATTAAAATATCTACTCAACAAAGTAGCTCTAATAGGGAGACAAGAAAAATGGGTCATGATCTTAAGTGAGTTCAACATCTAGTATGTAGACTAGAAAGCCATCAAAGGACAAGTGATAGCTAATCAATTAGCTGAAGCTCTATTACAAGATAATCATCCAATCAAAATTGAATTTCTAGATGCAGAAATTCTCAATATTACCACACCAATAGAGAATTTATTTTGATGGATCATATACACAAAGAGGGTCTAGTGTGAGAATTCTATTTGTTACACCACAGGGACACACCATCCCAAGGTCCTATAAATTAATGTTTCGATGTACCAATAATGTGGCTGAGTATGAGGCATTGATTATTGGCATCAAAGTGGCTATTGAATGGAACATCACAAAAATACAAGTGTATGGGGACTCGCAGCTTGTCATCTATCAAGTAAATGACGAGTATTAGACAAAGGATGAAAAAATCATGCCATATAAGAAAATGATAGATGATCTTAAAAAGTATTTCATTGACATCAAGTTTGAGCAAATACCAAGGGTAGAGAAAAAAGTTGTGGATGCCACAACAACAATTGCTTCCCTCTTGCAATTACCAAAAAAGCAAGGTCGTTATGATTTTATGGTGGAAAAAGTATCTAACCCTGCCCACGACAATCCTAATTCACAAACCATATGCCAAATAACAAATATTAAAACCTCACTCTATGAAGAGATCTATACTTGCCTCAAGGATAATATCCTTCCTCCTGATCTTTCTAGAAACCAAAAGTGTAACTTTATCCATCAATCTGTGTGACATACATTGATTACTAACATCCTATACTGTCGAGGTCTAGATGGTACTCTTCTTCAGTGTCTAGAACATCATGAATTTGAAACATCCTTACGTGAGTTCCATGTATTTTGTCACTAGTAGAATTTGGCAAATAGAATGACTACTGACTAAAATTTTAGTCACGATTAGAATTTTTAGTCACGGATCTGTACCCTTTAGTCACATGACCACTCAGTAGAATTTGGCAAATAAATGACTAATTTGGCCATTTATAAGTGACTAATCTGGTCATCGGTAAAATCACAACTAAATGACTAAATAAATGACTAATATTAGACAAATAAAAATGACTAAATAAATGACTAAATAATTGACTAAATTAATGACTAAATAAATGACTATTACTCTATTCTTTTTTCTTTTGAATTTGATCATAATCCATAGAGTTTAAGCCCCCCTCATGGGACCTCTACCTAAGCAAGCCATTTGGCTACCTAGGTTGCTTGATGCACTAAAAATACCTATTGTGTGGAAGGCATTGTCTCTCAGTGCAATCTTAAGGCCTTCACATATTTTATAAAAAAAATTAACATTTAAATTCTTTAACTTTTATTACTCATTATGTTAATGAATCATTAATGTTTTTAACTATGATTTGAAGCCAATTTGATTTTCCTGTTGTGTTAGCATGTCAAATGTATCAAAGAGCAATTGTGGTCAATTTCACTAATAAAATATGATTTAAACAATCCAATTGCATTTTGAGGGCTATCTTTCATTTCAAAACACAAATAAAGATGACTAAATAATTATGCACACATAAAAATTAGATAATATGACATTAAAGTGGTTAATTAAAAAAAATTGAATTGAGGGAGTGTATTGTATTATAATATAATATAATATAATAATAATATATTATATTACAATACAATATATTATAATAATAAATTATAATATAATATGATATTATATAATATTATATTAAATACTAATATTATATAATAATATAATATTATATTATTATTATATATATAATATATTATATAATAATATAACATAATTGTTATATTATAATATAATTGTTATATTATAATATAATATTTATATTATAATATAAATGTAATATTATAATATATTTAAAAGCAATAGATTTAATTTTGAAATCAAAATCAAATGAAGTAAAAAAGCGGGAAAGTGGGAGATGGTATTTGATTTTTCTAATAAAAATCATAAAAAGGTACCTATTTTCTTTAATACAATGTGAAAAATCAACCATTCGGCCTAGGGTAATGAAAAAACCCTAAATCAAAAAGAAACCGCGCCCTAATCTCATTTCATTTTTCACTTGTATTTTTGGAGAAGAAACTCATTCCATTTTTCACTTGTATTTTTGGAGAAAACTCAACACCGCCATGCCTGGGTAGGGTTTGAGAGTGGAATGGTGACTCATTCTGTTGTTTTTGATGATTTTCCTGAAAAAAAAATCTTGCAGAGGTAAGTCTTTGGTTTTGAAACTGAAAAGTATTCTCCATTTTGAAGCATTTTATCGAGCTCACTTGGTCACGACTGAGTATTTTCTGTTGTATTTCCTTTTCTTACCATTTGTTGATATCTCTCCTCTTTGTTTGACCGCTATTGGAGTATCTTTGAGGCTCATTTTTGAAGACTTTAGAGGGCGTCTCCTTTACAACAATCTTGTGTAAGTTTCATTATTCTTATCTCTTGAATTTCTATGAGAATAGGCTCGATTCGAGCTCAGTAGAGGCAATATGATAAAAACCCTTGTATCTCCTTGCACAAATCTTGATGGGTTACTTTCTTTATGTAGAAAATGTAAAACTTTGCACTCTCAACTTACTATTTTCATTATTTTGAGGGCTTTTTATGTTCTAATGGCTGTGACCTTCATAGCATTTTGGGTATTTTTCTTTCTGTTCATTTTCTCTTCCTCATGGGTGTGTGGTAGAGACCCAATACTCAATAAAACAAAATTTTGTATACTTGACGTTTCCACAAAGGAAACTCCAAAAATTATATAAATGGCATGCCCTAAAATTCTTTCTTTAATTTTCTTTTATGCTTTTCATCCAAGTAAAGTGTTTGATTGTGAATGGGATGAATGACAGATTGGACAAGAGCAACCAAAGTGTGTCTGAATTCCCGAGAGCACCTTCATAACTGAGAGAATTATTATATTTATTGGAAATCTTGATTTTAATAGAGGGCTTTTTTTTTAGCTTCTTTCTACTTAATATCACAACTTTTGGCATTTCTTTTGGCCTATTTTCATTTATTTTCAGATTTTATTCTTGAAGTAGATTTTGTAAATAATCTAGGCTTGTATTCTTGAACCCATTTTATTCTCACAATACTTTCAATAATTTATTTCGAGCACATTCACAGCTTCATAGTGTATCTTCCATTCATGGTTGCAATTATTGCTGATAATATACATTTAAGTTTTTTTGAAGGTTTTAGTTTTTCTTAAATAATTTTATTACTAGCTTAGTTTTTTTGAAGCAATCTTTCTTTTTTAGTTTATCTTTTTCATTAGAAAAGAAAAACTAAAAAAGAAAAGTTGCTTTTATATCTAAATTAGTAATTGTTAAATTAGAAATTAGAATTTAATTTAAATTTAGAATGAAATTTAAGTTTTTAGTTTTTCTTAAATAATTTTATTACTAGCTTAGCTTTTTTGAAGCAATCTTTCTTTTTTAGTTTTTCTTTTTCATTAGAAAAGAAAAACTAAAACAAAAAGGTTGCTTTTATATCTAAATTAGTAATTGTTAAATTAGAAATTAGAACTTATTTTAAATTTAGAATGAAATTTAAGTTTTCAAGATATTGTGGTGATTTGATTTAAAAAATAATACAATAATTGAATACAAAATAGAAAAAGTAGAGATTATTTCTTTTGCAAATACATTTCTTTTGCAATATCACCAATTCTATGTATTTTTTATTTATTAGACTTACTTTGATAATCTAGTAATATATTTAAGATATTACTTTGATATTTATTCTTTTGCAATATCATTAATTCAATGTATTTTTATTTATTAGACTTACTCTAATGCTTATGGGTATCTGCATTTAAGATATTCATTGTTTATAGCTATTTAGTAATATGTTTATGGATAGTACATAGCAAGGAGATATTGTTCTGATAAGCTAGTAATATTTAAGATATTACTCTGATATTAATTCTTTTGCAAATGTATTTCTTTTGTAATATCATTAATTCTATGCATTTTTATTTATTAGACTTACTCTAATGCTTATGGGTATCTACTTTTAAGATATTTGTTGTTTATGCTACCTAGTAATATGTTTATTTTTTGATTGTGGATAGGTATAGAGCAAGGAGAAAATGCAAAACCAGTGCCTTACTAGATGCATTTATTGCCCATCTCATGTGCAATAGTGGCATCACTGAAGACATACATTCACACCATTTAGTTTTAGTTTTTTTTCAATTTTAAAATTATAATAAATCAGTAGTTTGCATACTGCAAAAGATTTTGTATTCAAAACTCTATATATAGAGTTCTTTGTAACATATTTTATATATAATTTGAATATATAGAGAATTATTTTCCAATGTTGTTTCAATCCCAAATTTGTTGAAGTTTTAATAACATAAGAGCTTTAAATTTTTATATTATTCAATCACAATAGAATTTTCTCTTGGTTTGCAATTTCATAGACTAGTTATTGTAATAGCATTCTCCAAACATAAGAGTTTGCATACACATCTGAAAGCATTAGTTCATAAATGACTAAATAAATGATTAACATGAATAAACCATGACTAAATAAATGACTATAATGACTACCATGACTAAATAAATGACTAGTTAACAATAATCAGTGACTAAATTAATGACTAAATATATGACTAAATAAATCACTACCATGAATAAATAAATGACCAATTACCAATGATCAATGACTAAATTAACGACTAAATCAATGACTAAATAAATGACCAAATCAATGACCAAATCAATGACTAGATAAATGACTAAAATAGTTTAGTCATCAATCTGGTCACTATAAATGATCAACAATAAGCTACTAATGTATCATGTGACCAAAATTGTCATTTATATACAATTTAGCATTTTATTTAGTCATATATTGCTGTTTTTGTACTAGTGCAATAATGATTCAAATGATTTTTTTTGAAAATGAATACGACTTTGATCCTAGTTTTATATGTAAGATTTCCCAATTTTTAGGTAGTAGGCCTATCAGCCACCTTTGCATGGTCGATTCCTATGCCTTATCACCATATCAGCTAGCTAGCCAAGCTAGGCTAAGGCAAAGAAGTTATTATTATCATTTGTCATCATAGTTCTTGATTGTGAATGTAACGCCATTCTATGACTATCATATTTTATTTGATTAACAAAGTTTGAGTTATATGTTAACAATGTAGAAAACCAACTATTGTTACAATAGGGAAAAACTTAATATCTTTGTATCTTTTCTTTAATATTTTTTTTTCTCATATCAACTGGGCCGAGTATAGAATAGAATTAAAAATTAAAGCCATATGAAATATTTTTTGTAGCATATATGAGTCGCCATTGTTCATTTTTAACTATGAAGGAACAACATTAACATTCCATATACCCTTTGTATGGCTCTATCTATAAGATTGACAGGTTGCATTTTAATGACTATAGGTTCAATCTTGCATGTCAAAGCATATTATTTTCTATCTACATGTCACTAAAAGGAATGCTTTGAATTCATCCTTGGAATAGTTGAGGTAAAATTGTATTAGTTAATTAGGGAATAGTCATTCCTTGGAGCGACCAGAGACCGGATCGCTCATACCTTCTTTGATAACCTTTGAAAACATGGGTTCTTTTTTAGAACCCTAGAGAATATTGAAACTTGTCTCATAACTTAATGATTATTTTGGGTTCATGGTGACAAGCACATCATTCTTTAATTCTTTTCTTTTTACATAATGGATACTAGTATCATTTATATGATGGAATCCCTGAATGATGGAAATTTTGTTCTATGGATGGAGTATTAGTTAGTCTGATTCTGATGATGAAATTTTAATGGAACAAAAAATATTAAACCCTTTATAATGGCATTTCCTTGTTACCGACTGTACGAATTTAGCTATAAATAGTAATATTTGTTACAAACAACATTTGCATAGCTGAAAATAATATCATTATGTTATAAACAACATTTGTTTAGTTGTAAACAACATTGTCCTATAATAAACAATGAGTGTTTAGTTGTAAACAACATCATTTTGTAATTATTTAGCTAAAACAACATTATTCTATTATAAATAGTGAGCGTTTATTTGTAAAAATTATCATTCTATAATTGTTTAGCTCAAACAACATTGTTTTGTTATAAATAGTGATTGTTATTTATAAACAACACCATTTTGTAATTTTTTAGCTAAAAAATCATTCTTTTGTTATAAATAGTGAGTGTTTATTTGTAAAAAACATCGTTCTATAATTTTTTATATGAAACAAAATTGTTCTATTGTAAACAGTGAGTGTTTATTTGTAAACAACATCATTATGTAACTATTTAGTTGTAAACAACATCATTATATTATAAATAGTGAGTGATTATCTATAAACAACATCATTTTAATATCACAGCTTGGTTTAGATACAAATGACACAATAGTATGTTAGAAAATGTTAAAAAAGACTTGTTCTAGTTCACTTACTTCTTGAATTCTGACAAATGAAACGTCAAAATGGAACATTATTTAAATGATAGCAATCTAATTTAATGGTTTTTATTTCAGAATGTATGCAAAAATCAATAGCATAAGTTAGCACATATATGTGTACATGCACATAGGCCTTCATCTATGTACATACACATACTTGTGACATATCTTCTTTTGTTACTTATTTAATTCATTCTTAAATGAATAATGATTTATGTTGAATGTAATCATGGTTCAAGTGTATGATATGACTGAATAATGTATTGATCAGTTCCATTTGATTCATTTTTCTAATTATTTTTTTAATGAGGAAATAAGTAGATTGATTTTCTTTTCCATAGATATGTGTGTGAATAAAATTGTTTTATTTGAGCAAAACAACGATACCTATGTAGACTAGAGCACCTCAAGGTAGATGCTACTAGAGGGTATTTAGTTTTTAATAAATAAGTATGTATATTGAAAGTTACCTTCCAAGGCGGGTGTCGAAATGGAGTTCAAAGAGTATAGTTTTTTTCTTTTACCAAAACCTATTGTTTGTTGTTGCAACAATATTTTTATGCATGGCCAAGAAATTAGTTCATTATGTATGTATAAACTTTGTGATAACACTCTCTACCATTCCTAGCATAGATCTTGTAATTTCTTTTCTAACTTGTAGATAGAGATATATGTTGATGTATGGGCACACACTAGATTCCACCTTGTATATTGTTCTCTTGTTAAAATTTATGTGCAGGTTCAGGTATTCTTCAAATTAGAAGAATTATAGGGAAGTGTAAGCTTTGTGGTTGGGTGGTAAATCACTTCAACCATGTTCTTGTCCACTAGTGGAGGCAAACATCAAGAGGAATTTCTTGGATGTTTACAAGACTATTACGATCTATGATGTAACCTTGATGCAACCTGGAAGTAAAATTATTGCATTGTATTGACTATGTAGCCTATGAGCCAAGTCAAACTTGGATATTGTAATTTTACATTTTATTTGAATATATAAATCTTTGACTCATTTAATTAGAGATGTGTTGCTATGATTGAATATAGCTACTTAGTTATGTCTTTTTAAATTGAATATTCACAATGTCATTTGTAATAATATAAATGAAGTAATAATTTAGAATGGGTTATTACATTTGGTATCAGAGCTTAGAGTTCAACTTTAGGCATTTTGAGTCTACCATAGCCCTGACTAGGGAATAGTTGACCCTTGACCAAATTTAGTTGTCCTAAGAATTGACCACACCTAGATTGAATGTAGGTATGGGAAGGTGAAAGGCATGACAAAAGAAAGGGAAAACCACTAGGACCTCACATAAGAAAGTTGTAATGGAAGAAAATGCTAAAACGAAGGCTCAACCTAAGATTGTTGATGATGAGACTCTAGATCAAGCCCTCACACGACTTAAGTTGGAGAGAGGAAAGAAGATTGAGGAGAAGAAAACACCTAAGATCATAAAGCTTTCCGCAATCAGAGATTGGCCTCTAGGGTGTGGACCCAACACACCCTTGTTAACTAAGGAGGAAAAGGAGAGCCTGTGTGCTCAACCATCCCCTTCTAAAAAAATTGATGTAAATTTTGATGAGGACCTAGAGGAGTGTCATTTTTCTGATAACAAGAAAAACGATTAATGTAACAAAAATCCTTTGTAAATAAGGGTATAATGACCCAAATTTAATATAAATAAAACAAGATGATATTTTTGGTGTGTTCAAACAAAGAGCTCCAAAATATGTTTTCAATGCATGAATGTGTATGTCCTTGATGAATGAGTGATATATGTATGTGTATGTGATGATTAAGTAAGTAAGAATGTTTATTTGTAGAACCTAGTGTTAAGTTATGATAGACATGAAATGTGATGCAAGTTGATTGTAAGCCAACATGGTTACCATCATGAAAGAGATGGGTGGTAGTGGGTCAGACAACAAACCAAAAAAGAGGCTAGAATAGATTCTGGAGCTTTTGAACTGGTAAGAGGCTCATATGGACCACATAGAACAAGAGGTTCGAGTGGCATGTGAGTACTGGGACCATAGGAATGTAGAAACCAATCAAGGAGACAGTGGTTTAGGAGAAGGACCTCGAGGTCGAATTGAGGAAGAACTTGGGAAAGATCTCAAAAGAGTAGTACTGCCTATGTTTTATGTTAAGGCTATCAGAGTAGGAGTGGAGGCATGGATTATTAAGATTGAAAAATACTTTGGACTCCATAACCTATCTGACTGGACTAAAGCAGCATGGACTACTTATCAACTTTCAGGTGAAGCAATGACTTGGTGGGAAAATTAGAAGTCAGAAAGGAATCTTTAGCCTATTGAGATTACTTGGGAACTCTTCCTCCAATCCTTTAGGAAGAGATGGTTACTGCAACTCTTTTTCAACAAGAAGGTGATAGAATTCAAAAACCTAACTCAAGGGAGCATGAATGTGACCCAATATTGGCAAAAGTTCACAAACCTATTGAAATATGTGCCCTAGTATCAAGGAGACGAACATTTTTCGTATATGGAAATTTATATTGGGAATTAGACCCCACATTGGAGAAAAGGTGGGCATGTATCATTCTCTGACCATGAACGAAGTCTTCCTAAAGGCCACCAAACAAGAGTAGAAACTGTAGCAGTTATCCAATTACTGCAATAATGAAAATCCTAAGTCGTCATTTAGTAACAAGAAGTTCCATAAGGGAGACAAGAACCATTAGATCCATAATATCAAGAGTGGAACTGAGTCACAGGAGAGGGGTAAATATGGTAATGGTGGAAAGAACAAGAAGGAAAAAAAAAATCTAAAGATGACCAAAAGTAGAAGGGCTTCAGGGAGGACAAGCCAAGAGCTCACAAAGGGCCTCACGATGGGTGCTATACTTATGGAGGTGACCATTATGCCTCAAATTTTCCATAGTGGTCAAAGTTTCAAAAGGAAGGAAGTTATCAGTAGACTCAATATCATCATATCCATGCTACAATGGATAACAAGCTGGTAGAGTATCAGGCTTCTCCAATTCAGCTAACGGGTAAGCTCTATGGTCAAATTGTCTCTATTTTGATTAATAATAGAGATAGTGAATGTTTCATAGATCCTAGAGTAATTTCCAAAATACCTATTAGACCTGGATACATGGAAAACTCATGGAAAATCTAGTATGGTAATCAAGCAGAGCCGAGGGTAGATACCTATCTCTTTTGTAGCGAGTTAGAGTTCCCAACCTTCCAAACCTAGGTGAACCTATATGTGGCACCTTTAGGCTCATATGATGTAATTTTAGGAATAAATTGGTTAATCGAGCATAAGGCTATGGTGAACTATGAGGATAAGGTAGTTAATTGTCTAGATGATTATGGGAACCCAATCGAGATTTGTGGAATGCAAAGACCCTTAGAGCTTAGGAATATTTCTACTATGCAACTTAAAAAGGCTCGTCGAAAGGGATGTGCAATTTATGTTGTGCATATTAGTAATCCTGATAGCAAGGAACTATATCTAAGTGACTACCCTATTCTCTAGGAGTTTTGAGATGTATTCCCTGATAAACTTGGGAGTTACCTTCGAAATGGGAATTTGATTTCTCTATTGACTTTGTACTAGGATCTGAGCCTCAATCTAAAGCACCTTGTTAGATGACCACCACCAAACTCTATGAGTTGAAGGAAAGAAGTTAATGGAATTTTTGAACAAAGAGATCATTAGACCCAGTGTGTCTCCTTGGGGAGCAACACTTATATTTGTGAAAAAGAAAGATGGAACCTTGTGTCTTTGTATAGAATATCATATGTTGAACAAGGTGACCATCAAGAACTGATATCCACTCTTGAGGATTGGTGAGTTGTTTGACCAGATGAAGGAAGTGACAGTGTTCTCCAAAATTGATCTCAGGGTAGGGTACCATTAGTTGAGAATAAAGGAAGAATATATTCTGAATACTTCCTTTCAAACTTGATATGGACATTACAAGTTCACCATGGTACTTTTTGGTTTGACCAATGACCTACAACTTTCATCAACCTCACGAATAGTGTGTTTAGAGACTATTTGGATGACTTTGTTTTGATCTTCATTGATGGCATCCTATTCTACTCAAAGTTCATTGAAGAGCATGATAGGAACTTGAGGATAGTTTTATAGCGGTTGAGAGAAAAGAAACTCTTTGGGAAGCTATCCAAGTGTTCATTCTACCATGATAGGGTGCACTATCTAGGCCATATTATTTTAGCTAAGGGAGTCTCTGTAGACCAAAAAAAGATCAAGGCGATCATGGAATGGTTAGTTCCTCAGAATGTGTTAGAATTTTATAGCTTCATGGGCCTCACAAGATATTATAGAAATTTTGTGCAAGATTTCTCCCAAATGGAATCTACTATTACATTACTCCAAACAAAGGGAACACAGTTTGAATGGACCAAGAAATGTGAATAGGCATTCCAACTCCTGAAGGAGAGGCTCATGATAGCACAAATGTTGACTATTCCTGATTCTAATAGAAGATTCACAGTAATCATAGATGCTTCAAGAGAGGGATTGGGATCCGTAGAACTATAAAATTCTGATGATTTTACATGTTCATACTCATAAGTTTCCAAATAAGTCCTATCACGAGCACATTTTCCCCATATTTGGCCATGTAGTCCCATGAAATCCATCTAGGTCTAAGTATTTCACTTTGTGATCTATATCGGCATGAGATTGTTAAGGTTTCCCCGACCCATAATACATTTTTGTTGATATACGTCTGTGTTGCCTATCGGCAAGATGTTTTTGATGTCACAGCGATTGGAGTTCACATACAGGTATCTTTCGGCAGAGAGTCTTCTTCGAAGTGGGCTCTTGGCGAGATCTTATTGTTTCACCGACTCGGCAGAAGGATACACATATCGACGAAGGATCTTTCATCGGAGTAATGTCATAGCGAACCTTTTTTGTCTCACCGACTATCGGGGTCTAGGAAACACTTCGCCAAGCAAAAGGTTTTTGACATGAAGTCTCGACGAATTCGTGGTGTCTTGCCAACCGGCGATAAAGCAAACATATCGATATGACAAAAGGTTTTCGTGGTGAGGTCTTGGCGAGTTTGAATTGTCTTACCGATCGACGATAAAGATACGCATTGGTAGGAGTTAAGCCATCGAAGTGAGATCTCACCGAATACATTATGTCTCAACGACTGATGCATGTGGAGTTATATCGGCCAGACTTAAAAGGTCTCAGAATAATGTCTTTCCGAGTGGCCCCGGTCTTGTCGACAAAGCGCAAAGGAATTATACCAACAGCTATCGAAGTGAGGTCTTGCAGTCTTGCCGATTTGAATGCCACACTGACATACTGCTTCATTGGTGAGAGAATGGTATTGTCATGACGACAAAATGTGAAGTTAAGGAAATTTCTCGGTGAGACATTTGGCATCGGTATGAGTCTTTTTGAAGATTCATAGTCTTGCCAATGAAATTTATTTCATCAGTAAGATCAAATTCATTAGCGAAAGGGGTGGTTACGTCTCAACGACAGGAATGCACCACAGGGTACTTCAAAAGAAAAAGGTATTCTATGAAACCTCTTCCCGACTCAAAATTGTCTTAGTGACTAGAAAATGTACCACAGGAGACTTTTGGTAGAACAAGGTATGATCTGTGGGACGTCTCCCCGACAACAAAGTGTTACAGCGACCCACATGAGACAAAAAGAATACATCTCGGTGAGACAAAGTATAGTCTATAGAAAATCTCCCCGACTCTGAAAGGTCATGGCGAAGCAAATGAGATGAAAGGATATTTCTCGGTGGGACATCAAAGGTCTATATGACGACATGACATCATAGCGATGAGCAGCAGGATGACTTTCGGCGATACATTTTCCTTCAGCATAACTATGGGATGTCTCAGCGATTGTTTCAGTGATGATTAACAAAAGCCCGAATACAGTTGGTTGCCGACAAGTGAATGCGAAGCGTTGTGTCTCTTCGGATGCAAATGTATAAATGTTCATTCTCAATTGTAAGGATTATCAGATGAGATAGATTAGAGTAGATAGGGTAGAGAATATACAGTTGGATAAAATTTTCCACAGAACAGAGACCATGATGCATGTTTTCAAAATGGAGTTTTTAATGAGAATCAGTTGATGTCATAGCTCATTTATGGTGTCAATTGTCTGTTGAATTTATTGAAAGTATTACTAAGTTGTCTCCAAGATTGATGCTTTCTGGTTGTTTAAATTGATATAATAAGTTTATATTCAGTTTATTAGTACACATTTGCTGTATCTGTGTGGTTAATTGACTAGTTCTTTGAAGAAAAGATTAAATCCTTTTGGTTGATCACAGTAATCAGGGAAATTCATTTGGATTATTAAAGAAGAACTTGGTATTCACAGTCTTGCATGTTTATAGAAGTTATAAACAAAACATATGCCAAACAATTTGAGTGTTCTCCAGAAATAGGTTGCCCATTTCTATTTCATTTGACTCCACATACCCAATAAGGCACTAGTCTCTACATTTCACCATTTAGATTCATTCATTTTCTTTACATCTATTAATTGAGCATATTAGGATTTAGTTTGGAATATTGCTATACAATCTATACCAAATTTGATTTCATTTGTCCACTTCCATCTTCCATCATGGAAAAATCACTGCAAGAGAAAAGATCATAAGTCAAGTCTGCCCAATTCATATAGGTACACCCGCCTGGGTCTAGTAGCACCTAAAGAGTAGAAAGCTTGAATCATTTGGCTTTGTCTGTTACCCTAAAACATACCAAGAGATTGGCAGCCTCTTGAGGTTTTCCTCTTGCATTTTTGAGAGCTAACAAATTGGCAACTCTGTTGGGGACAAATCAATTCAGAATCAAGGCCTTAATCATAGAGTTAGAAACCTTGTATAGAATCCGCTGGGAATAAGAAATATCAAATACTTTCTCACTTTTGAAAAAAGTGAGTGGCAACTCTGACAAAAACATTGCATCTGTTCA